>JARGYF010000082.1:0-347456 GCA_029203975.1 Mycena vitilis
CCCCTTAAATACCTGCTCCCCTCATTACAATACGAACTCGACAGTAGTAACATTAGTGTTTAGGATTTGTTGTTTGTTGTGGATTTGGTTAAAGATTCAACTTTGTTGTCTCTTTGTCTTCATTCGCATTTAAACTACTTTATCTTGAATCCTCCTGCTTCTCCTGGGCAACCCTTTCACCGGTTGTACTACCGGAATGTCTGGAGGCACCATGGCACTCCGGAGAGGTACATCTCCGACCGGGGTGTCCAGTTCATTGCGGAGTTCACCCGGGAGCTGTGGCGACTCATCGGTATTGAACCGGCGACCTCCACAGTGTGGCATCCGCAGACCGACGGTCAGACCGAGCGAGTTAACCAGGAGATGGAGCAGTTCCTGCGCATCTTCACTAACTACAAGCAGGATGACTGGGACTACCTCCTTCCGGCTGCGGAGTTCGCGTACAACAACCACGTTCACTCCTCCACGCAGCAGGTTCCGTTCATGACCGACTCCGGTCGCCTCCCCCGGATGGGGTTCGAGCCGACCGGAGTGCGCTCTAAGGTGGAGTCCGCAAACGAGTTCCGCGACCGCATCGCCTCCGGGGTCTCGGAAGCTCGGTCTGCTCTGGTGAAGGCCAAAGAGGAGTACAAGCGGTATTACGACCGCCGTCGCACTCCCGCTCCGGACATCAAGGTCGTGGACCGGGTCTGGCTTGACGCGTCGGACATCCAGACCACTCGTCCGTCGCCGGGCCTCTCCCATCGGCGGCTGGGCCCGTTTACGGTGCTTAAAGTCGTTGGGAAGGGTGCATTCAAGCTAGAGCTCCCACCCCACTACTCCCGGCTTCATCCGGTCTTTCCGGTCGTGAAGCTCGAGCTTGCGGAGGAAGACCCGTTCCCGGGCCGCCCAGGGTATGACGAGCCCGCTCCGGTACTTCCGGACGCACCCGGAGACGCTCCGGAATGGGAAGTCGACGCAGTTCTGGACGCCAAGGTCCGCTGGAAGAGCCTGTACTACTTTGTTAGCTGGAAGGGCTACAGTGCGGCGCACAACCAGTGGGTTAAACACTCCGACTTCTTCGGTCCGGAAGCCCTCGCAGCGTTCTACGAAAAATATCCGGCCAAACCTCGTTCAATTGCTCGTGCGTCATTCGACTCCCTCCCCTTCCGCAACACCACCCTCCATGTCCGGTCTATGCGTCGAGGCGCCGCATTCCAAGGGGGGGATGATGTCAGGGGAACCCCCCTTTCGCACGCCCCCTCCGGTCGTTGGCCCCACCCTTCCGGTCGCTCCGGTCGCCCCGGTCAACCGGAGCCCTCCGGTCAACCGGAACGTGCCGATGCCGGCTGGCATTCGGCATGCGATCATGCGCGTGACCTCGGCATCCGTTCCCGATCACTCCGGTCCCGTGCACCTGTCCAGTAGACTATTATACTCACGGCCTAGCGTGGGAATCCTCAGAGTTTCTTCTCTTCGGATTCCCCTCGCTAGGTGCGTTACTCAATGTCTGTAGCTACTGTTTATTCACCTTCGGATTCCCCTCGCTAGGACTCTTGAGTACTCTCGGGCCTTGAGGTTGCCCTTACAGTCGGGCCTGGAAAATATCCTGAGCCCGACCCTAGGCCCTAGGTAGGGTCGGGTCGGGTCGGGCTTGGGCCTGAGCCTGGGCTTGGGGGTATTTTTTGGCAACTTGATACAGTGAGATTTTTTGAATCATGAACATGTTTTACAGATTCCTCCCCTCCTGTGGTTCCCAAGTTTCCTTGGTGGAATGAACTAAGTGAAGACTTCAACCGCCATCAAATTCACCGATGAGTGCTATTTTACTCATTGACCTCAAATATACTGTGACATGCTGCCAAAATGTCAGAAATACAGCAATATCCATATCGCACATCCCAAAATCACTGCTCAAACATTTTTTTCTCACCCAAAGTCGGGTGATTAGGGTCAACCAAACCGACCCGGGCTCAAGCCCGGGTCGCGGGCCTTGAAAAATCTCAGGCCCGACCCTAGGCCCGACTCAAACTAGGGTCGGGTCGGGCTTGGGTCGGGTCGGGTCGGGGCGGGCTTGGGTCGGGCTTGGGCCTAAGCCCTGGCCCGGCACATCACTACTGCCGCGGCAAAACACAGCCACGCGCGTCAATGCGCGGCATTTTCACCCAGCCCGTTGGAAACCACGCACTCAATGGGCGGGCTGTCAAGTTCGAGACGAGGCAAAAAAGTATACATTCCTCTCCATGGAGCACGTCATTCGAGGTGTACTCATGGCCCCTGTATCCGCGGCTCCGGATGACCCTACACACATTCTCGTAGACACCGTAGATGCGGACATTTTTTTACGAGCCAACATGTAATCTCTCGTCAATTACAAGACTAAATCCGGACTTAATTGACCAGGCCTGATACTGCCTGACGCTGCCTGAAGCTGCCTGATACGGCCTGATACTGGTATGCGGAAGCCTGATAGGGCCTGACACATGCGTCAGGCCTGATCAGGGAAATTGGGATTTTCCGACTGACACCGGAGAGCTGCCCGGGAAAAGGTTCCCTCGCAGTCGGGAAGCGTGGCGCCTAGACGGCAGCAGATGTGCGGCGAGAAAATCCAAGCGTGAGGGCATGCAGGAGGCAAAGTCGATTGAAGCTAAACCCTCTTACCGAGGCGGACAATAATTGCACTCATCTCAGCCGACGGAGGGATGTGGCACGTGGTTTGGTAGATACCCACCCAAGTCCAGTAAGTTGTAAGTTGGAGATCTAGGTTGAAGTTTCGGCGCTACAATTCGTTTTCAGTTTGTTGGGCATGGAAATACGAAAAACAAAGGGAAAAAAGATGTTGCAGCATTCCTATGTCCTTGGGCGGATTCGAACCACGAGCCTGCCTTCCAGATTGCGGGGTGAACGAGACGGCCTTGTTCCACGAGGACACTTGGTTGGATTGGATCGACGGGAGGGTCATCTGTGCCAGTGTGCCGTAAATGGAGAACGAGAAGGAAATAGCCGTCGAATCATATCCTCAGGCGGAATCGAACCGCGGGCTCTCCCCTAGATCAGAATGCGACCTGGAATTGCTAGTAGTGGGTGAGAGTTTTGTACCAACGAGGACTTGCATGCTGGATTTAGGCACGAATAGTGAGTGAAGGATGCAACAGAATAGATACCCCGGGTAAACCAGAGATCTCACGTAGTCCCCGTCTCATGTCCTTGGGTGGATTCGAACCACCTCCCCCCACGAAACTGGATCCCGAATTCAATTGCAAGAGAACTCGGTGAGGGAGAAGCCTTGCGCTACGACGACACATTGAGCGGGTGTAGGTGTAGTAACTAGTAAGTCGACGAGAGGTGCCTTCATTTCTGGATGTTTTCACCTAATCTTCTGTGATAAGAGAACCAAAACAAGATGAAAAAAACAATGGACGATACAATCCGCTATGTCCTCAGGCGGAATCGAACCGCCGGGGCTCCCATAAATCCATGATGCGACCCGGCAATCGGGGGAGTGCGTTTCATACTCCACGCGCGGACAAGAGGGAGGATGGAGGATGGAGGATGGAGGATGGAGGAAATGAGACGCGGGGACGTGCGTTGCTCGGACGCGCGCGAGCGGTGCGATGGAGGGACTGAGAGCAAGGAGGGGGGATTCAAGGGAATGTGGAGTCTGGACAGGCGTGGAGCGAAGGCAAGAAGGGCCCGGGTGGAAGGGGGGAGACGACGTTATGGATGGAATAGATTGGGAATGGAGGGTAGGGCAGGGGGCCGGCGAAGGAAGGGAAAGGACAAAACGCACCGGGGACAGAAATAGTCCATCCGAGCTCGCCGCCACCGCCAGCTGATCCGGCATGGGTAATATTCACAGTCCTCTGGGAACAACTTGTAGCAGGGAGTCAAGAATAAAATGGGAGAAGGCGGAGAAAAGAAGGGACGCACGGTAGAGCAAGACCGCACTCAAACTAAGTAACGCTGCGCTTGACGTGCAAATGATGTTGCTGAGTGCCCCACTCTCACTCTGACAGCGGGAGAGACGCTGCGCAAACATGTTGACGTATGGCTGTCTCAAATTCAGAGGGAGACCCAAAGGTGTTGAACGGCAGCGAGCCGCCGCTGCGAGCGCTGAGTTGGATTTTCTTTCGACTTTTTAGTCCTTTCAAAGCTTCGGTATTGAACGGATTTTCATGCCCATTGAGCTGGATCCGGTAGTCGACAGCAGATAGACAGCAGATAGGGTAACAATCCGGGGAAATGATGCGCCTCCGCGCGGAGGTTTGGAAATGACGGAGATGGAAGTCGGAAGCAAGCCGCGTTTGTTTGTCTCTGCCGCCTTTGCACAACATGCACAAACTTACGCCTTGCTTCCTGCTTCCACCTCGACGTGTGTTATCTGGATCCCTGGCATCCCTTTCCCGCTCAACGCATCCGCCTCATGAGTTCTGTGCCTGTTCCCGATGGATGCGGTTTACCAGCGAAGTGGTAGAGCCTTGATTAGTAGTGCAAAGCGGCGGCGCGCGCGCGGACGAGTGCGCACTTTGAGGGAGTCGATGCTGCATTTTTGTTCAATTGGTGCGTGGACTTCTCCCTTTCCCCGTCCTCCTTTCTTCACTTTCCTGTCTCCAGGGCTCACGCTCTCACAGCATGATGCATGATAACTCGCACCTTTTCGAGTTCCATCCGGCCATTTTGAGTTCTGTCTGGCCAGCTTTCCTCCGTCCCACCGACTCCCCAGGGCTCAGGCGACCGCGCCCTGAAAAACGGCCATCGAGATTGCGATATAGCAGCCACTCAATTACAGCGCTCGACGCCAGTGTGTCGTAGAGATCCCGCATCCGCATCCGCGTCCGCGCCCGCGCCATTTAGGCACAGTTATCGCCTTGCCTACTCTGAGTGGAGCCTCATTGACCGTCCGCTCGCTTCTCTGGGTGCGAGAGCGTAGTGACAGTGAACTCCTGTCGTCCGCAGTGCGTTTTTATCTTCCTCTTTTCTCCCCTCATCTCGATATCTCGCTCCCTCATCCTTGCCAACCCATCGCGGTTCCTCCGGGCGTTTCTCGTGCGTTGTCGACACCCACTATAGGACATCATATGACACGACGAGCATCGCACTCCCCGCTCTCTGCCCGTATTCTCTGCACGCATCGCCTCCCCCTTCGTCGACGTCCTCCCATTCCCTACCGCCGGCATACATTTCCCCAGCCATTTGGATTGTAAGCCATAGTTCTGTCTGCTGTCTGCTGTCTACCTTCTACCGTATGCTCTTGCATTAGGACTGGAATGCAATGGATTCCGTTAACCCGCAACTCGAATGGATCGCGACGAACCTGAGCAATGGCGCCCGAATCAATTGGCATGCAGTTGCTCTGTGCGAAGAGGAGAGTCCATTTACACCGGTCCCGGTGTTGGCGTGTCCCGTTCGGCCCGCCCTGTTATGGTTTTCAATCCGGATTTCGATATTCCCGTCCCCTCTGCCGCCGAGTCGACGCATTTACGCTTCTGGCGTCCTCTCAGGTTCCTCGAGTCGGCCGTGCTCGATGCGTACGGACGTTCACTGAAGTCACAACAAGCTAGACGAAGAGAAAATAATCTCGAAAGCGCGAAAATCTTATGTCCGCGGGTGGGGTTGAACCACCTTCTCCTTTGAACTCGGGATAATGGACGAATGATTGGCTGGGGGAGAGCGTCTGTGCTCTCCGTGGACTGATACTTTTCCGCTGACCGACGCTTGTAAGTGCACCATTTATGTCACCGCACTGCCCGTAATCCCGCCGAGATTTGATGCTGGCGGGTGGAATCGACGAGCCTGTTCACCCTGCAACGACAGTGGATACTACTGGTCCTCCTGGATCAATGTGATTCCTATCCTCTGAGTGTACTCTTCTTCGATACGTTCACCGAATTTACAGGCACAAGAACTTGGAAGGAAAAGAACTGGACGGCATGGCATGTCCACGGGTGGGGTCGAACCACCGCCTCCCCGAAATGCTCATGTATAATGACCCATTGACTGGGGGTGAGCTTCCGTGCTCCACGCGGACTCGGAAAGTCGTTGTTGAACGTGGGTAGGTGACAGGTGTTCACTGAATTCTGACTTTCACAGTGCGTCGTGAGTAATCTTTACGACGGTGTTCTTACTTCAACCCAGACTCTGACTACCGGTCGTTCGATGCCTGTCGTAAGTAAAATTCGCGAGTATACGTGGCGAGGAAAAATACAAAGCAAGACTAGAGGAAAAACATCCTTTCCCATGCCGTCTGGGGGAATCGACCCCCCGCGGGCCGCTGTTCCCTCTAGAGATCTCGTTAATAAACCCATGTCGCCGAACTGGCCTCGATGACCGACGACGGCGTATTTCACCTGCTGTGATATGTAAAATTGACCTGTGCTCGACTCCGTGTGCAGGAGTTGGCTGAGGAAGTTTGGGCTTTTGAGTCCGCCTACGTGGAATCTCTCCGGCGTTGTACACTTGTGAAACACGGTCCATATCTTTCGAGAGCTGGGGGGTCAGCAGGAAAACAATTTCCGGACTGGCAAATGCCGCCGGGGGGAATCTTACCTCCGTGCCCAGGATCGGATTATGCGATGATCAACGTTGGCGGGTGGCCTCCACGGCCCACGACGGCTTGATTTACCGACTTCTAGTTCACACAGACTCTGAGTCTATCGTTATCGACAGAACTGGACGTACGGCCGACTCCCCGCCGCTCCTTGTTCCGCAGCCAACCTACCTGCCGACCATGCATTGGAGTTTCGCACTCCATGAGAACTCGTTTGTTGTTTTTGCGGGTTCGAGAGACGTGCAACAGATTGGAGACAAGGTACAAGCTCCGAGGGGATTCAGGTCAGAAACTTGCGCATTGCTCTGAGTCGCATGAAAGCTCCCGTGTTCCGAGGATATAATGCTGACATGGGTAGGAATCATTTCGAGTGAGTATAATGGGTGTCTGCGCTGACTCCTGCGCCCCGACATCACATTCTTTTTGCCAAACGGAGGACAAACAGGGGGTAGACACCCAAACCAAATTAATCACAGCACTTGACCACAACAGCACATACGTTCAACGATCAAGTACCGTCGTACCAGCTGCATGACGTTGAACAATCTGGCTCGTCCAAGCACGGAACTCGTCCTGAGTCATCGGTCCGTCCCCCGAAGCGTGGAACCGCGCCGCCGCAACAGCACGTTCCGCCTCCTCGCGCTGAGACTCCCACTCGGCCTCGTCCGCGAGCGCCTGCATATTTGCATCATGCTCCTGCTGTCGCCGGGCCCGCTCGAACGGCGTGGGCGAGGGGGAGCGCCCCCGCGTGCCAGTGGGGGTGCGGACCCAAGAGTTCATCCAAGGAAAAGTCCGCATGAGGGCTGGCGTAGGCGCCGTCGTCGTCGCGTCGACCGCGGTGGGCGGATTCGCAGAGGATTCCTCGATGCGCGTTATCCGTTTGCGGTTCCGGGGTTTGGGAGGAATGGGCGGGGAGACCGCGTCTGCAAGGAAGGCGTATATTATGGGACAGCCTGTGGTCTTGGCATGTCCCTCGCAGCGCGTGGTCAGCGAACCGAGCGTGTTTCCGCTGTGAAAGTAGAGTATAGATGGATAAAATGTGTATGAACAGTAGCTGTTTCGAAACGACGTACCAAACGCAGCAGCCTACCCCCACCGTGAGACACCCACACACTTCCTTCCTTGGTACACCGCCGAGGATTTGTTTATCAAGGGGGGAGAAGTATATTTCGGGGAGCAGTACGACGCTCGGCCCCGCTGCATGACCTGCCCCTTCCCACCAATAGTTGCCGCCGCGCGAAGCTTTGACGTAGATTATTGTGCCGCAGCCAGTGGTGCCGTTTCCTGTAGAAGGCGAGGGCTTGCCTTCCAGTGGGAGCGGGAGCATTGGGATCGCATATTTCTTGGGTCTCTTCTTGGGATATGGAAAGTTGGGGTCGACATCAACCACTGGGCGACGCAGCGCGGCGCCGCAGGTGAGGGTGTACGTGGCGGGAGTGCCGTTCGGTTTGCGGCCATGGGAGGCACCGGCCTGTGTCCCCGCTCGAGATTCGGGGTTGGAATTTGAGGCAAAGTCCTCTGCCATTGAGGGGGTCGGTGGAGCCGTGAAAATTCGCGCGTGTGAAAGGGGTTGGTCCGTGCGCCTGGTCCGTGCAGGATCACGTCGGCCAAGTGATGGCCGTACGGCCGAAGAAAATCAACGGCAATGTTGAATTATTTGACTGTTGTTAGCAGGTATTACACATCTACAGTTGCCGTTTTCGGAGAAGAAGGAGGCTAACTCTTGAGCTAACTCAAGCCGTGGCCTAGTTCAACATATATGCAACCAAACGTGTATGGATCACGTATTATTCAATTGATCGGTTTACGACCCTCCTTCAAAATGCCGCATGCAGAAAAACGAATACCTATATTGTACGGCACGCGCAAAGATAGGACTACACCGCTCGACTATACTGATAGATGTTACCGATAAATGAATATGCTCCCTGTCGTCACTGAGGAGAGGATGCGGACGCGAACGCAATGCGCACGGCCAGAACTGGCAGTGGCTTCTCGGGGACAGGGGTAAGAGGTGCTGAATATGGCGCTACAGGATTTGGGCTGCGATGCACGATGAGCGACTCAGTGGCTGGTTGCAAAATACCAGCTCAACGTACCCCGGTGGCTGTCCCTGGGGGCGCCATTTAGTAAGAACATTGCGCGCTGTGAGCGCTGGAACGCCCATTTTATGTGGATCCTCTCGCACTGTTCCGCAATGAATCAGTTTGGAAGAGAGGGGGCTGAACGAGAAAACCTGTAATCGGAATCGGAACAGGTTGCGATGCATTGTTGTAGTCGAACATGAATTCCTGGGTGGAGGCATCAACGTGATCCGTACCATAGTTACTGTGTTGTAAAAGAAGGTGCGCGCACCAGCTGCGGAAATGGGACACATTGGGCCTAGCCAGTCGCCACGAGCGTCCCCAGAACTAACAGGAGGTCCAGCCACGAAGAAAGGAAAACGCGCCGCATTTTAAATCCGCTCGGGAGATACAGCGATACTTGGGGGTGAAAAGAATGAGGAAGTAATGTCCAGCCGCGCAGTGAGGATGATGTTGCCTCGCTCCATTTTGTACCGGACGATAATGATATGGAGATCCTTGCATTTTTGACGTGAGATTGCCTCCGAGATCTTCCCAGAAATAAAATCAATAATTTGGCATCACGGAGGTGGTAGACGGGAAGAAGACAGTCGGTTCCCCTCATAACAGAATTGAGGGCAACCACCGCATTGACTTCAGAGCACGGAAGCGGATCCGACGTTCGCAGTAATCCGGACAGATACAGCAGAGTTTGCGGAGGACAAGGCTCTTGACGCTCTTCGCAGCTCCTAGATCTGGGCCTGTACTGAGGCCTGTAGACCGAATTTCCCCGGGTCATCTTTTGTTATGACGCAGTGAAGTGACGGATTGAGTAGGCAGATCCTGGAGTATTGGATGCCGTGGTCGGTGCTGTTCAGATTACGACCAGCGTAGGTGTCTTGGATTTTAAGTGGTGACGGGGAGTGCTTTACGCGGACTTGAGCGGGCTGGACGAGGTGGAGATATGGGACTACAAGGTCCACCATTGGGACGACCGGTATGAGAGCCGCGATCGGGACACAGATGACAATCCAAAAGCAATGCACTGAAAGCAGGGTCACGCGTACCCTTGGTTTGATACGCTACCGCAAAATGATGAATTTGTAGCTGACTTTTCATCACCGTCGCGGCTTTCTGAGGTACAAGACATGCATATGCCTGTTTTGAGGTATTGCGGATAGCATTTCTCTCTGTTTGAGGTGGAGACAGCAATGATGTCGTTCCGGACTGTGCTGTTTTGTGTGATGAGGGTTGTATTCCTGGTTCGTGGCGATAGAAACCTGTAGGCTTTCACACTCAAGATAGTTGGACGAGAACAATGAACATTAGTGTTGAAGGTTTTTTCAGGGTAGTTGCAGCACAGGTTCGTGGTCGACAGTGCGACCGGTGGCAAAGTTCGCGCGTAGTCCATAGAGTTCTAGTTCGTCAAGATATCGATACTGCTTCGGTGATTTTAAAAAATTAGACCTCTTGAATGCAAGTCGGATAAGAGAGTGACAGGGACGCCAGTGCCTGCAAACGACTCGGAGTGCCAGATGTCCGAATGGATTCGAGCCTCGAGGTATATACCCGTACAAGTCCGAAAAATTGTGGAGATGACGAATCCCCGAGTGTAGACAGAGAATATAGAGTGAGCTCTCAGTCGGTCACGGTAGTGGTAGAACGACTGTATTAGTCTAAATAACAGTACCTGTAGACAGAGAATATAGAGTGAGCTCTACAGGTAACGAGTCCGTAAGTAAAAGGAATATCGGTGAGTAAGTAAAGGAAACATACCTCAGTCGGTCACGGTAGTGGTAGAACGACTGAGGTATTCGGAGCGATCGAACGAGGTATATATCAACCCGATAGGGGCTGAGACGGATCGGGTCACCATTTCAACACTCCCCCCGACCCGAACGCGTCTCTCTACGCGTGCGTGTCCAAACGAATACCGAGTTTCGTTAGATGCTTGTGGAGAGTGGAAGCGGGTACCGATTTCGTGAAGATGTCCGCGGGGTTTTCAGAACCGGCGATGTGGGTGATGGTCATAACGCCGTCGTGGACGAGTTCGCGGATAAAGTGGTACTTGATGTCGACATGCTTAACCTTGTGGTGCTGGCGAGTATTTTGTGTAAGCTGTACTGAGCCGAGATTGTCCCCGAACATCTCTGCAGGACCGGGCTGGGGAAAACTGATCTCCGAGAACCAAGATGCACTCCACATCATCTGCTGGGCTGCGCGCGCAAGCGCGGTGTATTCTGCTTGAGTCGTGGACAACGCGACGGTAGCTTGTCGCTTGGTACTCCAGTCGACTGGGCATCCTGCGCAGAGCGTCACGTAGCCGGAAGTCGAACGCCTTGTGTCTGTGCATGCCGCAAAATCTGAGTCGACAAAGCACGCCGGCTTGAGCCACTCCTCTGGGCTAACACCCGGGGGAGGTGGTGTGTAGACAAGGGCGTAGTCCAGGGTCCCCCGGATGTAGCCTACAGTATGCAGGAGTGCGTGCCAATGCTGTATTCCGGGGTTCGTCTGGAAGCGACCAAGGATATGGACGGCGTACGACAGATCGGTTCGGGTGGTGACATTCCCCCAACCGAGTTTCCCGAGTATCGCTGAGTATGGCAGGTTTTCCATCTCCTGCTTCTCATCTGCGGTGTATTCCAAGGACCAGCCCGACCGGAAGCGGAGTCGACCGGATGCGAATGTTCTGCAGATTAAACTCTGTAAGCATCTCCTCAAAGTACGCCCGCTGGCTCAGGCGAACGATACCAGTCTCCGCGTTCCACTCGAATTTCATCCCAAGCAGGGACTTCTTGTGAAACACGTCCTTTGTCTCGAAACATTTAGCAAGGTCCTCCTTCCCCTCCTGCGCCATTTGCTTGGACGATGCGACACCGAATATGTCGTCGGTGTAAGTGTTATCAATGATGAAAGTGTTCTCATCTTTCCACTTCGTACGGACGCAAGGATCAGCGCGCGAACTGTAGTATCCGAGGTCGGCATAGGCCGCACTGAGCTCCTCATACCAATCGTGGCCTCCCTGCATCGTGCCGTAGATCGTCTTGTTCAAGCGGCACACAAGGTGCTCGGACCCCGGGATTTCGTGACCTCTGGGTTGGCGCATGTATATGGTTTCCTTGGTGTCGCTGTTGAGATAGGCAGAGGTGAAATCGATAATGAAAGGGGTAAGACGATACGCAGCGCAGAGAGCCGCCGTGTAGCGGATGGATTCCATTCTCGCGACGCCTGCCCAGACTTCGTGGTAATCCACACCCTTCTTCTGGGACGGACCTTTGCCAACAAAACGCGCCTTATCCCCCACCCAGTTGCCGTCGCCATCCCACCTGTAGTTGTAGACAAACATCGATCCCATGACATTTGCGCCAGCAGGGGCCTCGACCAGATCCCAGACATTTCGGAGGACCATCATGTCAATTTCTTGGTCCTCTGCGCGCCGCCAACGGGTAGGATCAACGGTCATTGCTTCCCGCTGGTGACGAGGAGGAACAAGATTTTTGGGCGGGCCAAGTGCGTCGGCAGTGGGAGCGTGCGCGGGCAGATTTTTGGCAAGGCGATCATGGGTGTACGCAGCACCTTCGGCTTTGTCCTCTTCGAAGCGTAACTCATACTCTCGGGAGTCTTTCAATCGCTCAGTCGGGGCTCTGACACGCGTAGGGCGAGGTTCAAGGACCGCCGGAGGGGCAACATTCACGGTAGGAGCAGCTGGAAGAGGTGCCGCATTGGGAACGCCAGGATGTACGGCAGGATTGATGGGTGGAGGTAACGCGGCAGGACCAAATTCTTCGGTCTCTTCCTCCACGTCAATCTCCCCCGCGAGTGTGCGCTCTGCTCTGCCATTTTCGAACACGACATCGCGGGCACTGATGACCTTTCCGCCATCTGTGAGGATCCTGTACCCCGCATCACCACCAAGATAGCCGAGCAAGAAGCCGTCGACTACGCGGCCGCTTAATTTGCTTCCGCCGTCGACTTGGTGGCCGTTTCCGTCCGTCGGGATACGCGCGTACGCCCTGCAGCCAAAGGGATGCATGTGCGAGACGTTGACACGTTGTTTCGTCCAGGTCTCGAGAGGAATAAATCCCCCACTGCAAACAATGCGGTTTCGGGTGTAGACGGAGTACGCGGCAGCTTCAGCCCACCACTGGTCGGGCAAACCAGCGTCGTCCAAAATGGTGCGTACATCGGCCGTGACTGTGCGGATAGCGCGCTCAGCGATGCCATTCGCAGATGAAGAGTGTGGTGGTGTCGGCCTCCCATACACAGGGGGCATTAGCCCACGCTTATGAAAAAATAAGCATTGGCGGTTTAAGCCGGGCTGTTGACTCGCTGTATTCGCGCTTATTGATGGCTCTGATGTAACACGAGATTGATAGGGCTTGGGTTCAAACCCGGCGACCACATTCTTCTTAAAAATATCAGAAAACCCATCCAATGTGTGGAATGGACATTCTTTTCTTGCGGCATCTGCCGTTTTGGACTCTGGCAATGCTCCTCTTAAATTTTCAATCTTACTTTGGGGATATTCAAGGGATATTGACAACAGTTTAAAAGTTGAAAATGCTCCCTATCGGCAAACTAGTTTCAAGGCCCTCAACAGAAACCGGGTTTCTTGGTGGCCACGGGAAAATCCGACTGGAGCTTGGTAACTTTCACAGCTGGGCCCTGATTCTTTGTGCTTTACCATGTTGGGCGGCATTCAGGGGCTGGCCACCAACCGAAGACGGTTGTTGAGCAGCAAATGGTGGCTGTACCATCTTTTGACTTGCACAGTATCCGCAGAGGATCATTCTCATCCTTTCTCAATGAATCCTTGAAACCCTTAATAATCAAAATACGATGGTCGGTGCCAGGTTTGAACCACGTCCCAATCAATGATGTATTATATGAGCCATCAATAAGCGCGAAAACAGCGAGTCAACAGCCCGACTCAAACCGCCAATGCTTATGGATTCATAAGCGGTGGAAGATGCCCCCTGTGCCATAGGTCGGCGCAGACGAGGTCGCCTGCCTCCACCGCTTCACCAACGATGGGGTGGTCGTGATGCTGCGCTACCGTTTTCCCCATTTTGAACCATTGCAAACAAATTCCAAAAAGTGAACTAAGGCGGCCTCAGACCCCCCCACCCCATAAGGCCGTGTCTCGGCATTCTCCGGCGGGTACCCCTTGGTTTTCCCGTGAATGCAATTGACACATTTTCCGTGCAGGGCATGACTTCCGACCTCCAAGCCGTCAACCAATCCCTTGCTGTGCATCTCGGGGATCGCCTGCGTGTCGGCATGCGCCAAACATCGATGGAGTGTCTCGAGGGAGATTGCTGCAGCTAGCACGGTAGTGCCCGTCTTGATTTCAACGGAATCACCGCCTAACTGATACATCCCGTTAGCCCCCCTTTTGCACGAAAACCCGTGGCCGTTGGCGTTCAGGACCGACGCTCGTTCTCCGCTGAAGGATACGACATAACCCGCCGCTGCGAGTTTCCCGACAGAGACGAGGTTCGCTGCAAGGTCTGGGGTATGGAGGGCGTTGTCAAAGCTGAGCTTGAAGAGCTGGTTTCCCCGCATAAATTCCTTGACCACCGTCCCTTGCCCAACGATAGCGAAGCCGCCGGCGTCGCGAAGTGCAGCTTGTCCCTGGCGGGCAATCGGATGGTACGTGACGAAATCCTTCTTGCTCACAAAGCAATAGTCTGACGCCCCGGAATCTAGAAACGTTGGAGCGTGGCCCGTGACGACCTTATATCCCACAGGTGCGGTATCCGCGGCGTAAACAATGCTCGGGGAACTCCCCTCGCTCACAAATTCAATAGGCTCGGCCTCCGGGAAATACATGAGTGCGTCCTCGACAGGGGAGTGCGACGGAAGAAAGGTCCTGGCAGAGAACGCAAATGTCCCCGTGTACACCAAATTGGCGTTCGACGGCGCACCCGTGTTGGTCGTCGGTGGTGTCCCCGCACTGCCATTTCCATCGCTCTGGCTTCTACCGCCCCCACGGCCGCCGCGCTTCCCAAACCACGCGGGTGCCTGGCCCTCTTTGCCGCCTCCCGGTGCCCAGCAGTCCGCGTCCTTGTGTCCGCGGCGCTTGCAGTTCCCGCACTTTAGTGGAGTCACCATCGCGTTCATCGCATTCGATGTCCCGCTCCCTGTGACTTGGTCGACCACACCCTTAAAAGTGCGAACGTGGTTCTCGGCTTCGATGTGATTCTTCGAGGAGAGGATGAGTCCGAAGATCGGGACAAACTCGGGAGTGAGGCCGGTGACGAAGGAGGTGAGGTACGTCATGAGCTCGTCCTTGACACCCTGGTTTACAACGTTCTGGTAGGCGGTGGCCTTGGCTGTGATGTACGCATTGACAGGCTTCTCGTCCGACAAGAAATTTGCAAACTTGCATGCAGCAAGCTCCGCCTCGGCGTTCATCCTGCCCATGATCGTAGGCGTGCCATAGCCCGTGACGATAGAGTCCCAAAGCTCCTTCGGGGACCCATCCGTCTTCAAGCCGAGAGAGCGGGGGTTTACGACGTTATTGAGGATGGTCGATTTCAGCCATTGTGAGCGCATCTTGTACTCCTCGAGGTATGGGTGTGCTGAATGTATGGGGGTAGATGGTTCTGCATAGACCGTTGGTATCTCGTCAGCCGCTGCAGATGCAGCTGCCGCGGTGCGAGTCGGTTCCGTGGTAGTGCCGTATAAATACCCAGAGAATCCTCTTCCCTCGACGCCGGGTACGAACACCAACTCAAAGTCGGCATAATTCGTCCCGTTAAACCTCTGCTCTTCGGGCAAGAGGAACTGCGTAGGATTCGCCATGTATAGGGGTAAACGGTGTGTGGAGTTCGGGCAGCAAAAAGCGCAGTGGATGTTAAAGTTGAGTCGTTGTTGAAGTTAGAACACACGAGGGCCCATAACCTGTAGACAGAGAATATAGAGTGAGCTCTCAGTCGGTCACGGTAGTGGTAGAACGACTGTATTAGTCTAAATAACAGTACCTGTAGACAGAGAATATAGAGTGAGCTCTACAGGTAACGAGTCCGTAAGTAGAAGGAATATCGGTGAGTAAGTAAAGGAAACATACCTCAGTCGGTCACGGTAGTGGTAGAACGACTGAGGTATTCGGAGCGATCGAACGAGGTATATATCAACCCGATAGGGGCTGAGACGGATCGGGTCACCATCTCAACACCGAGGACGGTCCCAGTACCACTTGTGCAGGAGATACGAGAAGATACCGTCAGAATTGCACAGGCTGAGGTTGGGCTGAGGTGGTTTCGGTCAAGATGACGCGTCCCAGTGACAGTCCCGTTCGGAGCAAGCCGGGTGTGACTGTCACCCATCTGACTCATCCAGCGCCTCTTTCCGACTCCCGCTACCACACCTCCTCCTTGATAGACTCTGCCCCTTTGAAGCCGCATCCCTCTGGTCAGGCAACCCCGACCGTAAATCTGCAGCCACGCGGACCTCAGCCGGTCTTCTGCTAGTTATCCGTGCCTTTTCGCGCCCAGCCTTGCAACTTGCCAGTGCCACTTGTGTTTTCCAGGACTGCTCATGCTCGGGCTTCACATGGCCACCTAGGACCGGCCCTCAACGGGATCTGTCCCATCAGAATCCATAGGATGTTTGAAATGGCCCGGCCGCTCAGGAAATGGTCGACTCATCCACTCGGACTTGTGCGGGTTGCTGACTCTCTCGCTAGTGCTTTACCAGCCCGGCCCCGATTCAAATGACTGGGATCAAGGAACCAACCTAGAGGAAAAGCCACGAAGACTCCGCACATCCCGGTATGTAGCTCTTGACAAGTGGAGGCGTCCTTTTTGCTCGTATCTCCTCTCCCTTTCTTCGCGTGCGGCATGTCCTGGTCAATCCACAACTGCTTACCTGGCTCCTCTGGGCAAGACCGGGAATGACTGACAACATGCCGCTTCGTTTGGCAATTTCCTATAAATGAGCCGCACCTTGAAACACCGCGTCTATCACTAGTCCTGCGGATTAGCAGCAATTTCAATTACAATAGACGGGGATCGGGGATGCTTACTTGCAAGGGCGGTGAGCGCTGAGCGGCATACTGAATTGCACGGCAAATTATGGGAAGGGCGGGCAAGTATAGTATAAAGGTGAGAACGGCTTGCATTGACTCTACCTCACCGCCCACATCACAATGAAGGTTGCCATACTGCATTTTGCACTTGTTATTACGTGTGCGCAAGCCCTTTCGCCGCCTGTGTACGACTACGTCGTCGTTGGTGGCGGGACTGGGTGTGTTCTCTTTTCTTTACCTCTCATGCCCCGCCAATCACTTCCTTCGCGCAGAGGTTTAACAGTCGCGAACCGGCTCAGTGAAGATAAGAGCGTCAATGTCGCGGTTTTGGAAGCGGGGTTCAACGCAGAGGGTCTGCCGGAGGTAACCGTTGTCATCAACCATCTTATCGAACCCACGTTGATCCCTCCAGGTCTTCGTGCCGGGTCTTATAGGGACGGGCATATCCTTTACGACGCTCAACTGGGTAACCACAACTCCATCTCAGTTATGTCTTCACTTTACTGACACTTCCTTCCGCTAGGCGTACGCCACTGTTCCACAGGCACATCTCAATGGTCGCACGCTCACCGTAAATGCGGGAAAAGCGCTCGGCGGTAGCACCATCATCAACAGCATGATCTTTGTACGTCGTTCTGCCTCCCACTCCCGGGGTGGACTCTCATAGGTGTTGTACCAGCCCCGTGCCGAGAAAAAACAATACGACGCCTGGGGGCAGTTGAACAACGACAGCAGTTGGACGTGGTCCGCGCTCCTCCCATTCTTCAAGAAATCAGAGCTTTTTACGCCCCCGAACGCTGCTCAAGCAGCAAACGGGGTCCGCTTTCTTCCGTCTGTGCACGGCTTCGCGGGGCGCGTCAAGGTCGGATTCCCGAACTTTTTCTTCGCACAGTCGGCGCTGTGGCGGCGCGCAGCGGAGGGACTTGGATTTCCCGTGTCACCCGACTTGGCTAATGGGGACCCACACGCGGTCGGAATCGCGCCGAATTCGCTTGATGCAGCAAATAATACGCGGTGAGTGTCTGCTGTATTGTGGGAGCTGGGGCTGATCTTCGCGATACTGCAGATGCTCCGCTGCCTGCGCGTACTACACGCCTTTTGCCGAACACCCCAATCTGGTGGTTATAACCAACGCAACCGTGTCCCGCATCCTCTGGGCCAAAGCCTCTGGATCCGGCAAACTAACTGCGAGCGGCGTAGAATACATCGTGAATAATTGGACGCAGACAGTCAATGTTTCGAAGGAAGTCATTTTATCCGCCGGCACCATCGGCAGCCCCAAGGTATTGGAACTATCAGGCGTCGGGAACTCCACGTAAGTGGGCGATACATTCTGTGGGGATTATATTGATACGGGTCTTCGGTAGCATTTTGAAAGCCGCTGGTGTTACCTCGGTTCTGGACCTCCCAACTGTCGGGGAGAACTTTGCTGGTGAGCTTCGGACATATTTATCTATGTCACACTGCTAATCGATTTGCAGACCACGTCCACAGCTGGGCAAATGCATTCACCAATACTACTGCGTATGTCGCCCGCTGATTGATTGAATTTGTCCGAATGCATTCCACATATGCTTCAGGCTCACCAAGGATGCGCTCCTGCTCAATCCTGCGTTCGCATCTGAGCAGTTGACCGTCTGGTTCAAGAATCGCACAGGTATGTTAGAGGCTGAGGTCTTTCCCTAGCTTCATTCTCCGTTGCAGGTCCATATTCGGCTGCCCCGCGTTCCCTCAGCATCGCAGCCCCATCTGATGTATTTACTCCGGGTCAACTCACCACGCTAATCGCACAAGCTGAGGCAAACCTCACTCATTTTGCCACTCAATTCTCCAACGGGAACTCGGGGCTTGCGAAGGGCATCGCCGCTCAGCACAACATTGCACTGTCACTATACAAACGGGATAAGGAGCTGCCGCTCGAAATCAACGCGGGTAAGCCAATGATTATTTTCATCCCGGGCATTGTGGCTGAAACGAAGATGGCGGGATAGAGCCGGGGTATTCAGGACCAACGGCATTCAACGCACGTCCCGCGCGGAACTACACGGCGATTAACTCGGTGTTGTATGCACCGCTCTCGCGGGGGCGCACACATATAGTATCATCCAACCCCCTCGCTCCGCCGGCTGTGGATCCGGCGTACTGGGCGCACCCTCTCGACGTCGCTGCACACGTCGGGGGCATCAAGCTCGCGCGCCGGATGCTCGTGGCGCCGCCGCTGGACAACATCTACGCTGGGGAGTTTGAGCCCGGCTTGGACAAGGTGACGGACGCGGACATTGAGGCGTGGCTGCGTAGCGTGGTAGCAAGCGATAATCACGAGGTGGGATCATTGTCGATGATGCCACAGAGCTTGGGCGGCGTGGTGGATACGACGCTGAGGGTCTATGGGATTGCGAACGTCCGGGTTGCAGGTGTGCTGTCTCACACTAGTGGATCAGAGAACTCACATCTATTCAAGACGCATCTATTATTCCGTTCCCCGTGAGCGCTCATCTGGTAAGTATCAACGATTTCTTTTGACAAGTGGCTAACTGTTAGCATAGTCATCCACAGTGTATATGATCGGAGAACGCGTACGTCCTCTCACAAACTGCTTATTTATTGTGCGCTGAATGTCCACTTCCCTGACAGGCCGCGGACATAATTCGCGGTGGCAAAGCGTGAACCCTACAGATCTGTGTACTCTTAATCTTGTTTTTGGCCGTATTCCCGTACCAATCCTACCCATCCTAAATAATCTCGTCCATGAATCTTGATTCTCCAATTCGAACTTTACCCGCGTTTCAACGATATATCAGGTCTCTTCGGCGTAACTCGAATCAGGATTGACGGCTACTTTTTGAGGATGGACGTGGTGAGCAATTCTTTGCTTATGATATTACAAAAAGTGCTATCAGCTACGATGCATAGTTAGTGTTGATATTCATAGCAAGGTCAACAATCTTCCCATCGTTCTGGAAGTTGTCGACGAAGAGAATGTTCGGGTACGTGCTTGTGCTCAGCTTGGGAGGCAGAGCGGTGTACAGAGCGGGGTCGGCTGAGTTGGCGAGGTCGAGAATCGAATCACCGAGGCCGAGGACCTCCTCAGTACTCTGCGTGAGTGTCCAGCTGAGAAGGAAGTAGCTCTGGTCGGGGTTGGCCCGCTGCGCAGCCAACTTTGTAAGCTGGTCGCTCTCCATCGTGCTCAGAGTGCTGGTGTCGGCGTACTCGTTGTACGCGTTGAGCTGTGAGTATTGATAGAAGCCCTGGGTGGCGTAGTCGCCAAGATCAATGGTGTCGTCCGGCTGAACGATGACAACGACAGCGGGCGAGGAGGCGATGAAAGTGGAGAGTGTAACCTTGGTCAAATCGACGGCAGTCGGATTCGGGTCAACGTAGAGGTGATTGATACCCGTGAGCTGGGCGAACAGCGCGTCCCACTGCGCTTGGGTGAATATCGGATAATCCGAGTTCCCAGCGTCGGTGTCGTAGGCATGGGATAAGTTGATAATAACCAGTTCGTTGTTCGTGCTCGTGAATGAGTTGATGTCGCTGATCACGTCTGCGATGCTCTGACCGTTGCTTCCCTGCCAGCTGCTAATCTGAGTAATGTCGGAATAGTGGCCCGTCGAGTACGCTCCGTCCGCTATGACGGGACGGATGTCGAAGTACCGTGAGCCGGCCTGACCGCCTATGCTGAGGGTCTGAGTCTGCGTGTTCGCGGCATCGGAGAACGCGGTGCCGCCATTTATCTGCGACATCCCCGCGTCGTGGCTTCCTGGGATGCAGATGTGCGTGAGAGGACGAGGACCCAAGGTGCCAATGTTGGCTTGCATCCAGTCCGTCGGCTGCGCCCTAAGATACAGTGAGTATTCGTACTGGAGGTAGAGGGCCGAATCACGCACCTTTTCACTGGAATAGCCCATACAACACTCGACAGCACCAGTAATCGTAGTGAGACATGCATGGTGGCCAGATCGCTACGGCGGAATGATCAACGGGTATGAGATCGACGACGCGCAGACTCGAGAGTGGGAGGACCAAGGGGATGGGAAGTGAAAAAGGGCTCCGCATTTAACTGAAAGACATCACCCTTTCGATCAAGTCCCATGAGACGCGGCCATGCATAGTCACATACATGCGAGGACACGGAGGCCGCCTATGGACACTAAGTATAGCTCTGAGAAGCTCTCAGGTAGTATGTAAATACCCCGTCTGTGCGACAGAGCATATGCTCGCAGTGGGGAGATTATGAAAAGCATGTGAGAAACCCTCGCGGCGCATCACCCGCGGCCGCCTACTCGTTATCCGAGCAAGAGTGGGTTGACATCTCCATCTCCATCCTTGGACGTTGGTGCACCCAATGTAAGCACATCCTTTTCCCCGTGCTGTGCGAAACATTAATATTGATCGAGAGCGATGCTCAGACTCAGACGGCGTTGATTGAGAGCGATGCCCAGACGGCGTGCATCGTCCGTCAGCACCGTCAGGGTCAATTGACCGAAACGGACATCGCAACGGAGAAACTGGACAGATCACTCCACAATAGAAGACGGCGGTCAGGTGGAGGCCTTTTGATTCAAGATCAGAATCGGCAGCCGCGGGTCGGCTACCACCATGTCAGTTTCTGGTGCTACCACGATTTAAAATACTGTCCTGAAAGCCCAGAAGAACATTGCAACACGATTCCAACGTCTTTAAAATCCGAAAGCAGCTTCAATCAACTCTAATATGTAGTTTCTGAACATCTCCGAGATGGCTGACGGCATTCCCACGATCAGAACTAGATACACCGGAGGGAAGTTTATTTGTTGAACTTGAACTTCCAAAACAGTTGAGTTGAAACTAGGCTCGCAGCCCTCGTGTCTCTCGAATCATAATTTTGTACCGGCACGGTAAAGCAACGATGTGAATTTGCATGAGCATCTCGGAGCTATGCAACTGCAACGAAAATGTTTGGGAAAAGTACGAGCCTCAACATGGTTGGTTTGTTATGCCGGTACTTTCACCAATTATTCACGACTTTTCTTTCATCTGAGTAATTCCAGGCTTTCAGCCCGGATCAGGCAGAAGGAAAAGCAAAATCAATGGCTCGTAATTGGACATGCCGTCGGGAGGAACCGAACCTCCGTTCGCCCCCCTTCACCACAGTACACGATGAGAGGGAGGCCTCCGTGGCCCACGACAGCTTTCCCTGAGAGGTCCAACGGAATTGTACCTCAAGAACACAGAAGAGCAGAGACAAGAATGTGCAATCAGGTTTTGTGGCCAAAGCGACAAAGATAATACATTTATCGTCCCCCCTTTCCCTTCTCTTTCGAGGGGGAGGTACTGGGAAGAGAGAGGGAGAGGGAGGAGCGGGCAAGTATAGAAGATAAGTAATGTCAAGAAAACGGGGGGTGTAGAAGGAATGTGAGAGTCAGCCCATTCCGTGATGAGGGAAGGGGAAATTAGGCCAGATGATGTAGCGAGCGGGAGAAAGAAAGGGCGGTAGCCAGATAGAGGGCGGGATAGACGAGGACGCGGATTTGCGGAGGGAACAAAGTGGGAGGAAGTACGCGGGCGGTCAGCATCACCACCCCAAAAAGAGCGACACATAGAAGATGGAAAGATGGAAAAAAAGAAAACGCACCCTCCCTCAAAAGCCGTCCAGTCCTTGTAGCTCCCCAGCGGGTCGCTCCAGCTGCCCACGTCGACGACGTAGGAGGCGCGGTATGAGCAGCTGTGTGCCGGGCGAGCGAGGTGTGCGGGCTCGGGAGGAGGGCGGGAAGGGCGGCGGGGCGGAAAAAAGAGGGTGCGAGAAAGGCGAGGAGGTTTAGTGCATCGGCGGCGGAATACGCGGGGAGGTGTGATTCGCCGCGCGGAGACAAGGTTCGAGTTGCGGCGATCTCAATACGCGGAGTTAAAGTTGAAGTTTGGAGTTGGCGGCGTGTTGGGATTTCGTGTAACGTCGAATGGAATGCAAGGCCAAATATAACGAGAGAAAAGAACACAAAAATAATCAGCCCACCGATCAGCAGCACCTTCCAGCGGCTCGTAACGCCGCGCTGGAATCTGAATCCACCCAGTCCCGCATCGCGCCGGCACGCATACCGGCCTCAAAATGGGGAGGTGGTGGAAAGGACAGCCAATGAAAAAAACAGACGGCGAAGACGGCCGGTGAAGACAGACTGCGGATTGCAGACGGCCAAGAAAGAGGAACGTATAACTGATAACGACCGTCTCCCTGTCCGCGTCGCTCAGCCGCGCGTAGATCGGCGCGGCAAGGATGTCGCGCATGTCGGAGTAGCAGAGGAAGTAGAAGGCGGCTGGGAGGATCCTGCGAGTTTGTGAGCGAGCCGCGCCGAAAACAACAAGAAAGGAACGGGGGAAACGTGAAGAAAAGATGGGGGGAGTCAGCGGCGTCAAAGAGCAAGTGCGAGCCCTCGGAGCGCAGTTGCAGTGAGAGGGGGAAGTAATTGGAGGAAAGAGGGTTGGGAAATGCAGGGGTGGGAAGGAGAGGCGGAGCAAACGACGCAAAAAAAACGAAGCGATGAGTACCAACAGGAAAAGAAAAGAGTGAAACGGATGGGAGGGAGATGCGTGTTATATTCACAGCCACAGAGAAGTAAATAAGGGAAGAGCGAGCGGTGGGGAGAAGAGGGGGAAAGGGGGTGAAGGGCGGTGAAGGAGGTGCGAACGATGTAGAGAGATACAAAGGCGGAGCGAACACCACTGCACGAAATATGCGAAGCGAGTGAAGGAAGGGTAAAGGTATCGCCATGCGCATGGACAATGGGTAGGAGCGCAGCGAGCGATACCGTGAAGCAGAGAAGTCACGGAAGAGCGGATTCGGGAGTCGGAGTAAGTAGAAGGAGGTGGGCGTCGTCGTCCGGGCGAGTGTGAGGTGGGATGGAATAAAGAAGTGGGAAGTAGAAAAACGAAGAACGCGTCGAGGTGTCTCGAGAAGTACGAAGGAAGGGAACCGGGTTGAGGCTAGGCGCGGAAGGAGACGGAAGGGAGAAAGGAAGGAGCGAACGAGCGAGCAATGCGATGCTAGTACACAGCAAGGACAAAGCGCGCGGAAAATAGAGAATTGAGAATAAAAGTGAGGATAAAAGTGGGGTTTGAACGGCCTGCGATGCGGGTGGAGCAGCGGGAAACATGGGAGCGCAGGACGGATTCTTCGAAGGGGCGGAGCGGGGTTCGCTCTCCGGGTTTGGGGTACGAGGGAGCGGGGACGGAAATATAGACAACGATGCAAAGCGTCGCCCCCAAAAAGCACCGCTCCCCCCCGCAAAAAGAACCCAACAAAGCGGTGCCCCAAAAGAGAAGACCAACACAACACAACAGAAGAGAAGAGAAGAGAACGCACCACATCGCGCCCACCTCGCTCGCGCACTAATTCGTGCGCACCGAGTCGTCGAGCCCGCAGAGGAGAAGGTTCCTGCGCCGGAGACCTATGTGTTTCGTTAGGAAAGGAGTAAGAGGGAGGAGGGGAGGTGGAGGGAAGGAGAAAGATGATCGAGTAGGGTGCCCCGTTTCTTCTGCGGACATCTGGCGGCCATGCGTCGTCCGGAACGAGGGAGGGATTGGAAAGGGTCGAAGAATAGTGGGAAAGACGAAAAGATAAAGGCGGGATAGGATCGAAAGGTGGTTGGGAAGGAAGGAGGGAAAGGCGGAGCGACGGAGTAGGGAATGAAGGTATCAGGAAAAGATGAAAGAAGAGGGTTAACTGAAAAGAGGAAGGGAGGTAGCACGCAGCCCGAATCGAATATCGCACGCAAGAACACCTTGCAGCCGCACCACCGGAAACCCGTGGATCAGCCCGTCCTCGTCCTCTGCGCCCTCCGCGCCGAAGTGGAATTGGATGAAGCCCCTGCCGAATTAGACGAGGTCGAAGTCGAATTGGAGGGAGAAGAGAAGGCCGGGGCGCGTGGCGGCACCGGAAAGCTCAGCATATCGCGAAGCACACTCAATTTTGCCGCAAGCACGCGCTTGCTCACGCGGAACAGGCTCGCCTCGGCGTGCGTGTAACGTGTTGAGGTTGTCATCGGCGAACCAGAGAGAGGGGTGTGTTGCGCCTGTAGAACTTGTGGAGGGCGCTCTTGGGTGTTTTGAAGGCGGATGTTGGGTGTTTCCGGTGGATATTCGGGATGTCGGTACGAGTCGGAGGTTTTGGAGGTGTACTTGGAGCGGTTCAAGGAGAGCATCGAGGTAGAATGGATGGAGGGGTTAGGAGCAGGGCAACGAGGACAGAAGAGGAGGGTTAGAGGAGGGGAATGTGTGTGGTACCGGTTGGGTACCGGTGGTGGAAGCGGAGAAGGGGCGTGTCACGTCACGGGACTCAGTCACCCTGTGTGTCCTGAACGATGAGTAATCCGGAACGCGCCGGCTTTTTGTAAATTTCTTTGCCCGGACGCCGCCCGGTTGCGCAAGTTCACCCTGACGCAAAATCCAACTACGCCTGAACCATACGTCTGGGAGAGCCGGCAAGAGACAAAAAAATCACTATGCCGACAACATGCCGACGAGAGGAATCGAACCCCATCTGTTCCGTTCCACCCTACAACCGAAATTTCGGAACTGACCTCCACGGCCCACGACGGCGTATTTTACACAATCTGGCTGCGAGTTGAGTGATGCTTGCCCCTCGTTGTACAGCCAATGATCAGTACTTCTTTCGACTTGATAACTCACCCCAAACTTACCCGGGCCAGCGTCCTCGCAGCAAGGCGTCGAATTCAATCACCCAATTATCATACCTCAGGTCGCCATCCGTTCCGTTCGAATGTCTGCACCAGATATTGAGTAGGTTTTGGCACCGGCCTCCATGGGCCATGGCCCACGACGACTTGATGTACACAGTTTGCCTGCGCAGTGCGAGTTGAGTTATGCTTGACCCCCGTTGTATCGAAATCAGTTAGTATTTCGACTTGATAACCCTCCCACGGTGAATTCAAACGCCCAATTATTCGATATTCCGCATCACTCGAACAAGAATCTCATGATTATCAGGCTGGCGGGGGGCGGTAAGATAAAATTCCTAATGCGTGTCTCAGTCTCGCCGGTACTTAACGCACAAAAAGTGTCCCGAGCTGGAATGCCGTCGGGAGGCATCGACTCCCCATCTCCCCCCTTCAAGGTTGCACAGATGATACATTAATTGTTGGGGCGGCCGCCTTGGCGTACAACGGCTTGTACTAGTAGAGCCGTTGTCCTAGTATCTAGTTGTGCGATGCTTCTGAATCGCCGGTCCGACTCGTGGTGGTTTATCCGGATGATCTATTCTTGTAGTCATCCCTGAGCCCTTTCCAGGTCCTTGCTCTCATCGTCAAACATCGAGTCAGTCTTCGGTGGACCAAAAAAAGATACCGTCCGTTCGATTCATGCCGCCGGGGGGAATCGAACCCCCCTGTTCCGCTCGAATTGCTATACAGCTAACGTTTCGGAACTGGCCTCCACGACCTACAACGGCACATATTATGCCTGCTGCAGCATGAATCATGCTTCACATTCAGCTGAGAAGTCCCCGCATGTACGCTTTTAACATCTGCTGTGAAACGGCACTGCTCAGACCCTCGCTCGTAACCGCAACAAAAAAAAACCGCTCCGAGTTGGAATGGCGTCGCAGTCGGGCGGAACGGAACCTTTGTTCACGGTGTATGTATGTATGATGTGGAAAGGGCTTTGCGTGTCATTCGACTCCTCATTCAATTCGCTCATTCGCTGGGCCAATCCTCAAAGATACAGTTGCGCGGGCAAGACTCCGTGTGCGGCTGGAACGCATCCGCATTCAGTTGAAACTACGTGTCAATGTTCAACCTAGCACGCCCGTTCGAGCCGCGGAGCCTTGAAATCTCCAATGGGTTGGTTTTTTTTCTTCTGCATCGTATCTAATCGTAAGGGGTGGCGTGTAGACGGGGAACTGGGGCACGAGTGCAGGTTCAAAAGCTTCTTTGGCCAGCGGGGAAAAATCATTCCCCCTCGATTTATGCCGCCGAGGGGAATCGATCCCCGTCTGTTCCGTTCAAACATGACCATCAACTACGTTTCGGAACCGGCCTCCACGGGCTACGGCGGCGTGAACTGATTATTATATAATGCTGCGCTCCCCGTTCCTTCCATCCGCCTGCATACCTGGATATTTACCGGCATGCCTGAGACAGCACTACCTGAATCGCGCTCTCAGCCTCTCTTACACACAGCTTGCCGCTTGCGTTTGGCTTGAACCTTACGTACTAGTATCCACTACACTTGTGCTCATACTCAAAAACCCAACCATGCAAACAAGGCTCAGTAGCGCTGAACCGTATCTGCATTCAATCGAAGATACCGGTGCAACCTGGTATTTCCGCCGTTCGATATCCGGGCCGGAGCCTTTATCGAATATAAGTCCTGCATTTTTTATCTTGTTCATGGTACCGAAGTGTAAAGAGAAACTGTTCAGTAGCGTTGTGTGGCCGGCGAACTGACGCACTGGTGCATCGTTCAAATCTTCTTTGGCCAGCGGGGAGAAAACTCAACATATACCGCCGAGGGGACCCCGTCTGTTCCGCTCAAATACGGATTGACATCGAAAAACAAAAAACACTTCGGAGCTGGCCGCCGTGGCCCACATTTTACACAGACTGAAGTCATTACATGTAAACTGAGGGAGTGGGAAATCCGAATGAATTTCCAGTTACTAGTGAGAGACGAGTCAGCATTTCCACTTGAAAACTTACCTCCCAAACCGCAGGTTTTGAATTCTGCTCCGTCAAGTCTAATCGGCGATCAATGCGCCGGCAAGCAACAGCAGGACGGAACCAAAACCAAAAAGAAGGGGTATCCGACTGCTCCACATGCCGTCGGGAGGAATCGAACCCCCAACAGTTCCGTTGAAACGCCGAGGACCCTTGCAAACCAATCTTTCAAGCTCGACGGTAGCAGCAGGGGAAAAGTCGGTCCGAGAAGGGATGCCCTGGAGAGGAACCGAACCCCAGTCAACACTATCGAAACCCGGCCAGTAACGAAACAAAACAAGGTCTGGCACAACTCAGTGCTGTCGGAAATAAAACCCCTATCATTTCCGTTTAAATCTTCATGTCCGTCATACTGTCCCCGGTTTTTGTGAATTGACAGAGGCACAAACACATAAAGACTTGCTCAACTCTTTGCTCAATGTTCGCTTGACTAAAGCGCCGAATAGGTGGGAGATCAAAATGGTGTATTGGAATTTGACCGAAATACTGGAGTAAGTTGCAACTGACAATTCTATTACAGTTATAGGACATGTACAGCATAGCACTTCAGTCTTATTCTGAGCCGCACATGCCCTCCATAGCTTTGCCCGGAAGCCAAACGTGACGCCGGTTCCGTTTAGTCAACATGGTGGCTGTTTGCCCTCAAAGCCAAAGTTGGTGAGATTCTGAACAGTTGTGGCAGGTATGCTTGTCTTACCTAGCGGATGGTCTGTACATGTCTCCTCAATGTCTGAGCTTCAGCATTTTTGGCCAGGTGCCCATATATGGCCACCAGACTAGACATTGTGCGCAGAGTATCTCTATGACCTTCCCCAAGCAACTGCTTCTGTTTTTCCAGTGCTTGTTCTCCTAGTGATGCTGCTTTTGGAAACTGCCCCAGACCCATGTAGGCATTTGCCAAGTTGGACATTGTCCACAAGGTGTGTGTGTGACCCTCCATGTGTACCTGCTTTTGCTTCTCCAGGACTTTTTCCCCTAATGATGCTGCCTTTGAGAACTGCCCCAGCTCAGCGTACGCGTCTGCCAAGTGGGACATTGTGCCTAGAGTATGCTTATTTGCCTCCCCAAGGATTTTTTTCTGCTTCTCCAATGCTACTTCCAACAGCCCTGCTGCCTTTGCATACTGATGCAGGCCAGCATAGGTATTTCCCAAAGTGGACATTGTGCGCAGAGTATGTTCATGTTCCTCCCCAAGGAGGATCTTCCAATTCTTCAGGGCCCTGTCTCCCAGCTCTGCTGCCCTTGAAAACTGCCCAAGTCGGCTGTATATATTGGCCAATTTGGACATTGTGTGCAAAGTCTCCTGATGATCCTCCCCAAGCAGAGCATTCCGCTTCTTCAATGCTCTTTCACCTAGCTCTGCTGCTTTCGTGAATTGTCCCAGCCTGCTGTAAATATGTGCCAAGTTGGACATTGTGCGCAGAGTATCCCTATGACCCTCTCCAAGAACATTCTGCTGCTTC
Source organism: Mycena vitilis (assembly GCA_029203975.1). Lineage (NCBI taxonomy): Eukaryota > Fungi > Basidiomycota > Agaricomycetes > Agaricales > Mycenaceae > Mycena > Mycena vitilis. The sequence goes on from JARGYF010000082.1 coordinate 28,791, forward strand.
TTTAATGCTGTTTCTCCAAGCTTCACTGCTTTTGCATCCTGGCACAGATCAGAGTAGGTAGTTGCCAAGGTTGACATTGTTTGGAGAGTATCCTCATGACTCTCTCCAAGGAGCTGCTTCTGCCTCTCCAATGTGCTGTCTCCATAAATCTATATTAGCTTTGTTTAAACACAGCACTTCTCAAAGGACAACGGGTTTTAATCTTTGTTCAGTTTGAACAGGCTGAGGTAGGCCTGGGGGCCCACAGTTGGCTGCGGATGGCGGACGGGGCACGGTTGAACACACCAGAATTTAAACGTTGGCCAATTGCTGTTTGAACACTGAGCAAGGGGTTCGATCGACGTTGAACGGTGTTTACGTTTCCAGAACTTGTTCAATCAGCGTTCAATCGGCGTTGTTCGCCCGGTGTTCAACACCGGAGCCAAAAGGATGGACGCAGCGGGAGTCGAACGGAGAAGTGCTGGCACCCTTGCAATAATTTAAGGAGGGAGACAGAGGATACAACCACTGTGCGAGGCAGCTGATGAGAACGTTCAATATGCAGCGGATATCTAATATGGGCATTTTGCGCACCTGTGTTGGTGTTGCATGGATTCAAAGCCATAGAACTTGCTGTCCACTCCAGTAATCAGCCTATCTTCCTCACAATGTATCTCTGAGACAAGATAGACTCACACTGAGCGCGCCTGAGTAGTGGCTGGATTTTTCCGAGCTAACGCACATCATATCGACTTAGTGCATCTGGCAGGCATTTGAACCATGGTTTGCCATAGCTACTACTGATGTGTGTGTGGTACTTGACTCAAGGTGGATTCCAAAGCAACCCCTCCCCAGGTGAGTCTGCAAAACCATCTTACTCACATCGAGAGGTGACCAACAACTTTGATGAGTTTCACCAATACTTCCTCAGGTAATTGGATGCATTTTAACATTTATGAGGCTGACCAGCATTTTTTGAGATAGGGACCATAAGAAACCATGATTTGGATGCATAGGACAACACCTACTCAACCGATCGCGGACTTGAAAGCGGAGAACTGATGGACTTGTTCCAATTGGGGTCCATCCGATTGATGAAGGCGTGCAAACATTGTGCTTTAGTACAATGGTATCAGCCTCCACGTCCTCAACTCCGCACCAGCGCTGAATCCCCAGTTCGATCCCTGCCCTACACCCCCTTTTTTGGGTGCTGCATGAACTATGTTTAAACCCTGCTTCAACGCTGATTAAACTGAACAAAATTTGAAATCTGATTTGCTTTGCAAAGGCGATTGTTTAAACAAAGCTAATATGGTTACTGTGTCTCCCAGCTCTGCTGCCTTTGTAAACTGCTTCAGAACACCATATGCCTTGACCAAGTTAGTCATTGTGCACAGTGTATCCTTGTGGTTCTCCCCAAGCACCTGCTTCTGCATCTCTAACAGTCTGACCCAAAGCTCTGTCGCTTTTGCATATTGCTGCATTTTTTGGTGCCTATCTACCAAGGTGGAAATCATGCGCAGATTTTTCTGAAGGGCCTGCTTCAGTCTCTGTATTTCAGCCTCCTGGTCTCCACCTGATTGCTGTACACTTGGTGAGACACCAGAGACAACCACACTCTGCACTGCAGAGTATCCAGCAACCCATGATTCCACATTTGGGTGCTGCTTGACCTCAGCAAGAGTTGCATTTTCGGGTGTAACTGGAGGAGCAGACATTTGAACCATGGCTGTAAGGCTTTTGAGGATGGTTCCAGCCAAAGGACGTGCTTTGGGATCATGAAGCCAGCACTGTTCCGCCAAAGTCCACACCTCGTCATTCAGCATAGGAGTATCTTCAACATCTGGTCGAGGAGGTCTGATTTGTTGCTTGAAGACGATTTCGCGAAACTCTGAGTGTTCGATGCTGGAGAATGGATTCTCGTCCGTATACAGCTGCAGCAAAATAAATTGTGGCTTGAAGACCAACCCAAATCAGGACACACCTCATAAATGGTCATACCAAATGCATAGATGTCTGTAGAAATTTTAGGAGATGAGCCCACGAACAGCTCTGGAGCCATCCAGTTGCGACTCCCTGCGACAATTGTACGGCCCATTTGAATAGAGCTACTAGTGATTTCTGATTTGATCCGAGTTAACCCAAAATCACACAACACTGCTTCACCAGAGTGTCTGACCAGGATGTTGATCTTCAGATTTTAAATATAGGGCATCGTAGCAAAACTTATCACTCACTCCTTTTATGTCACCATGGCAAATCCTACGTGAGTGAAGATATTGCAGACCTGCAGAAACATCGCACAGCTGGTTCAGTTAGTCCTCAACAACCAGACAGAAGTCATGCTGAACCTACAAGATGGATGGGATCGAAATCATATCGTTCTCGCAGAAACTGTCTTGCATTGTATGGCATGTAGGGCATGACAAGAAACGGTGTATCATTCATGGTGTTTGCACCGAGAAACTGGATAATGTTGGGATGGCGAAGAGTTAACCAAATCTACGCAACATAGAAATCAGCTCGAGATTTTGCTGGAGTGATTTTTGAACACGTACATCAATCTCTTTTCGCATGAGCTGCAAACAGTCTCAGAATATAACCTCTATGAAGAGGTGTTGTATGTACCTGGAGGCTCGGGGTAGCACCTGCAACAGTTCGGAGTTCCTTGATTGCAACGTCTCTTCCATTCCAAGTCCCTCGGTATACCGTTCCACTGCATCGCAATCAGCAAAGCACTTGTCAACCAGGAACTTGAAGCTCACAAGCCCCCAGCACCAATCTGTGGTCCATAATCAATTTCTAAAGATGATATCATCCAATCCTCCAGCTCGAGTTGTTGGCCAGACATCGAGGTTAGGTACTGAAGAGTATGGGAACAAAAATGCCTGTCAATGTGATGCATCTGCGGGTTGGCCAGTGCTCGCTGAATGGAAGCCATCATGTCCAACATATTGTTTTGGCTAAGTTCTACGAAATGAATTGAGATGCAAACGTAGCCGTAAATGAACGGAGCTGACGGACGTATGGTTTCCAGCAGCTGCATGTTGTTCTGCTCAAGAGCTTGCAAGCGGTGATGCAAGATATCCATATCTGTCATTCTTGCCAGTTCATTCTTTCTCAACAAGGATTGGATGTTTATGGCACTGGATATCTGTGGCCAATCGTAAGCCTCGTCCGGTTGAAGAGATTTCTTTTGTCACCTGAAAGGCATTGCAACTGGCTTCAATGCGTTGATAGAAAGCCTCAATACTGCTAGTTCGGGTTCCGCTATTCAGGAAAGCCATCAAAAAATTCCTTTTTTGTTCCTTGTCAACGAATCGGTGGATCTCGTTGAGGAGCCTGATGTTAAAAGTGAGAGTGACAGAAAACTTAGTGGCAAATCCCACCTCTCCAAATCCTTGAGCTGTATGGTGTAATTTGCCACAACAAGCTTTGACTGCTTGAAGCTTGAATCTAGCGTGGTCAAGAGCTGCGCAACCGCCTCTGCTAGAACATCGAGCTTGCATCGAGCTGCTCCTTGCTGGTTTGGACGGTGTTGATGCCATTCACAATAAACTTGTATACTGTCCATGCAGCAGATAGTCCTGGGACCGGAATGGCTGAGAGGGCGAGATTCACTACATCGTCAAAAGACATGGTGGTATGGAAGCAGGAGGATGGGGGTTCCGAAGTCGTATCTGACAGTTACCACAGGTACTGTCACGATGCTGTTCTATCACGATCATGATTGTGCGGTTTCAGGAATTCCCTCGTTGACACCGGATCACGTTGAGGCACTGTCTCGACAGCATGGATGCTTCTCGTTATCTACGGATGATTTTCATCTTCAACACCATGATTTTCAACTTCAACATCATGATTACCAAGCCACTCGCTCCAGCAGAGCGGGCTTCTCCCTCGGTTCCATCTTTGTAGTGCAATGTGGTGCTGCCATGTCGGCGTCATTCCTCCACACCGGCAGTCCTCAACTACTCTCTGCACCATTGGTAAGACCAGGGACAACTCCTCTGGGAAAGCCACCAAGTTGCGCACAATGATACACGCGAGGTTAAATTAAAGTCCTTTTCACGGAAGTAGTACGGCTGATCAGCGAGGTTGGAAAACAGTGCCCAATAATTTAAAAAGAAGTGATGATATCTGCGGAGCTATGAGATGCAGTGGAGCCGCATGCGCATGCGATAAGGACGGGGCAACCGAGCATGCAATGCATGCCGGTCGTACAGAGTGTTCGTGGTTCAACAGTAGTTCAGAGCAGGCTCTTCCCCCACATGCGGTGACAGCGACAGGCAGCCCAGCTGTATTCACGGTCCGTAGGTGCGAGCAAAAGGCAACTTGATTCCGTGTTCATCTGCATGATACGTGGACAGATCGCCCGCGCCAAACATGAAAGGGTGGAGACCATCCCAAGATGATAGATTGCGGTCTTTGGTGGCGCATGTCTGGTTTCCCTTGCATACTCCTTGGCTATGCAAGATCGCCGTCAGTAAAACCTTCGCGTTGGACTCGGCATAAGATAATTAGACGGGCGCCTTTGAATACAGAACTCCGGAAGCCGTTCATCGTCGTCCGGATATAGAAGATAGGCCGAAGACCAACTGCGAGGCTTGTATAATAGTTTTGGAAGGCTCGATGGTAACTTCCTACCTCTCCACTCCTAGGTGGCCTTGATGTAGTTCGAATCAAGGTGGACAGATTTCTATGCCACGCTGTCATATCAAGACACCTCGGGATATTTGGATCAGTGGATGGCACATCCCCATCCACCCGTGTTTCTACTCCGTACTCCGGCATTTCGCGGAGGCAGCAATTGCGAGACTCGGAGAGTCGACTGGAGCCTACCGGTTGTCCGCTCTTTGTCCGCCCATTTTCCGCACTTTACAGAGCCACCTTGTTGAATGTATTGGCTGCTGCCACCAGATGCCATACGACCGAACGAGCGGTTTACCACACCACGCTTCATGTATCATGCCCATAAGCTTGATCCGTTGCTGTGTGAAGCCAGGTGTCATTTCCGACTCACAGACAGCGGTATCGTAATTTATCCTACCCACAGGGAGTAAATACTTCCTTGCGCAGGACGAGTACACAAAGGATTGAGCTAGACAGCCGGCCAAAAAAAATGAGAACGTATCAACTCCGGATACCGTCGAGAGAAATCGAACCTCCATGTCCACACAAGAACGATACGAAGGGCTGGCAGCAGAGGAAGGATTTGCAATGCGCCTCCCATTTCGGCACTGTGGTACACCGACTAAGAACTTACAGGACAATTAGGACTAGTGTCTATCGCACTGCGGTTTCTCTCGCTCGTGCGCTCGCACCGCTCAATCTGGCCGAGAGCCGGGTAAAAAACCGCATTTTCACACCGAAATGCCATCTGGAGGATTCGAACCTCCGCGTGTCCCCATGAAGAGATTTTCAGCTAAGTACTGGCGCATGATGAGGGGGTGGCCGCCATAGCCCACGACGGCTTGCTTTTCCCTTCAATTAGCTGGGATACACTGTGTCGTCGCGTGGCGGGAGGGGGTACAATATCCGGGGGTACTCCGCCCAGCCAGTACACAATCTCCTTCAGTTCTGGTATTCGTTTTCCCCGCGGCGAAGGAGAACAACGCGTCTCATACCCACTGTGGCGAATAAAAAGTGGACTGATTATATCCTTTGAACCTAATGCCGTCGGGAGGAATCGAACCCCGTCTGTCCCGTGAAAGATCACACGCTTAGTTACAATGATGCGGGCTGGCGGCCATGGCCCACGACAGCTTATTATACCCATGGTTAGCTGGTATATGCGGTGTATTTTGATTGCATTAACATTCGTTTCCACCGGGTTTCGGTGAGTTTTAGGGAAAAAGCTCTCAATATTGAGGAGCAGTCTTGCGTTGCTCACACAGGATGATGCACACTGAGTTCTGGATGACTTCCTCCTTTTCTTCAAGCACAATCGCAAGAATCAACCACAATCAACGCATGGCCGGGAAAGGCCGGCGGTAGATCAAAAGTGATCCCGGGGGCGGCGATAGTACGCACGCGCAAACACCACGTCTTTTTTCCTTTCCTCCACCATCTGCTGCGGGCGCCCATCCTCCTTTTCTTCCCTCACACCTGTACCGCTCTCTCGCGACAGCATGACTACACGCACGCATCCTCTCTCTGTGGCCGCACGACATGGATGCACGGTTTCGACAACGACGCCAAGGCCCAACTCGCACCGCCCGACAAGGGCCGACATCGACGCAGCTTGAGGAAGTGAACTGTCAGAGGCGTGCGGATTGGGCATGCGAGCCTCACAGAACGCGCGCAAGAACGAGAGATCTGTGTCCATCTCACCGCGTGGGCTTCTCGAAAGCGTCCGCCGGGACTGCTGAATCGAATCGGCAGCGGGGGGACGCGTGTCCCACACGGATTGCCGCTCTGCGCGGATGCGAGGGCGTACACAACCGGCACCCGGTCGAGAACATCGTGTTAGGCGTGGGGATTCACGGCGCGTCGGCGCTTTCCCCCCTCCCTTTCTTCCCTCACACGCTCCCTGGCTCCCTCTTGGCCCCCCCTCTCCTTCTCGTCGTCAATGCTCAACTCCTGCATACTCGCAAAGACACACAGGACAGCTTACCCGCGTCATCGACGCACTGCACATACCCTACGGCTGCTCTGTCTGGAATCTGGCTCGACGGCGTGCGGCGGCCGGACAAGGTGTTCTTTCATCGCGGCGATTGATTCAGTGAGTTCCCTTGTTTACCTGCGGCTCTTTGCAATTCTTTGCGGTCCAACTGCATTTAACCCGCTTGCCCTCACCCACCCTTCCCTGAATCCACCCTCACCACTTCCTGCCTCGTATATCCGCGCTCCACTTTCGCGTCCTGTCTTTGCAATCCCTTTCCCCTTTCCCGCTCCTTTTCCTCCCCACTTTCCCTTGCCGCTCTTCTCGCTCTCAACCCCACCACTTACTCCTTTTCTCTGCCTTCCCCCTTGTATCTTGCGTCGTATCTAGCGCTCTCGATACCCCCGCGCTGCTTTTAACCATCACCTATCACTCATCCAACTCATGCTCGCGCGCTTGTTCCCCATTTGCACTGCTTGCCCTTTCACTTATTGTTAACGATGCTCCTCACCCTCGCGTCTTCCCCTTCCCCTTCTGTCTCCCTCTTTACCCTTCTCCTTCCTCCCCCCTCTGTCTTACCCCCCTCGTCGCTAACGCACCGCTGTCTAAATGAATCAACATCGAACCACAATCCGGCCGTGACGCCGTCTTCTTTTCCGCTGTGTATTTGACCTCTGTCGACAATCTCATCTGTTTTACCCGCTTGGTTTTCTTTCTCTTCCTTTCTCCCCCACTGGCACAACGACTGGGACAAGAAGTTCGCCCCGCATGGCAACTTCCTCGATACCTCCCACCCGCTGTACTCTTTGCCTGCGGAATGTGTTCTTTAGCGAATGCGCCCGCGGAACCTGCTCAGCTCTTGGGTTGTGCGAGTGCTAGTCTCTAGTCGTGTGGATACGAATCTGGACTTTGTCGACGCAAGGATATAAGAGGAATATTTTGACGGACCTGCTTGGACTTGACGACTCGGGAGGAATGCTGAGTACTACATATCTCTGCACGGTAACGCATGCGCTGCGACCCGACATTAACTTGGAATTAGTCGATTAAGTGTCCAAGATTCGACAGGCTTGCGAATTCCGTGCGTCTGTATGTACTGGCGCGTCCTGGCAGGTGTTCAGATTCCCTCGCGCGTGTTGATAATCATCTCGGTCTTCGAACAGGCAAAGAAAAAGCCGTTCTGTGGAGCGTGCAAATCCGCGGGCGGAATCGAACCACCGTCTCCCTCAAACGAAACACACGAAGGTCTGTAGCTGAGGAGGGCGAGCTACCTTGCTCTACACGGACTAAAAACCCATTGCTGAGCACGGCTAAGTGGTCCTCCGAAATTTTCCGTATGCGTCATTCTTTGCGGGGAAATTTTTGATCCTTGACCCAACCGTCCACGACTCTCCGACACGACTTTCAAGAACTTGGCGTACAACGCGGTGAGTGAACTGTTTGCTCATAAAGAGGGGGAAAAACATTTCGTGACCGCCGTAGGGCCGCGGGTGGGCTCGAACCACCGTTTCCCTTGACACATTCTTGAATTCGAAACAACGAGGGTGAGCTGCTGTGCTCCGCGCGGACCTGAAATACTCACTTTCCACCGTAGTACACAAGGGTGCGTCTAGTATGACATACTCCATAACCTTTTTGCGCAAAAAAGGCCATCTGCGTATCCTACGGCTGCGCGTGGGGTAACCATTGAGTCTCAGATTCGAGAAGATACTCTCATATCAATCGTTGAGGCGAGCTTCAAAGCTCCGTGCGGACCGGGGAATTGCGGTACGGAGCGTCGGTAGGTGCGCTCTCACACTCAGCAGCTCGACGACCTTATCGAATTTCCGCTCCGCATGCTCACCCATGGTCGAATATTTTCCAGGAATTTTATTCCATTTTCTTAGGGCCGACAGCCATGCTGACTCGCCGTGTAAGCTCCCCAAATTCAGCCACGGATCGCGGATTGCATACCAAACGCTTGGCAGAACGCTTGACAGCGCAGAATCTCCGCTGCTGCCACGCTATATTTGAACATCTGCCTCGTGTCCGCAACGTGTGCAAATTGCGACTCGACTTCTGCACTCATGTCGAAGGAGGCCTCCCCGACCCAGGACGAGCTACCCGTGCCGAAAGATGCATCTGCGCCCTTCTCTGGCGCAGTGGAGCCAGGCAGCGAGACCCGTCCCGCGGATTTCATCCTCCGCTCGAGTGACGGCGTCGACTTTCACGTCCGAAAGGACATGCTCCGGGCGACCTCCGACTTCTTCGACAACATGTTTTCGGCGCCGAGCACCTTTGCGGATCCAAACGAACTTGCACGCGACGGAAAACCTGTGTTGTCTGTCGAGGAATCTGCCAGAGCGCTTTACGCACTCCTCTCTCTCGCATACCCTAGAACGTCCTGGGGAAAACGACCAGTCGATCCCTTGGACATCGACAGGATCGTAGCCGTTTACGCAGCGGCGGACAAATATCAGTTTTTGTCCGTTGAACACCTGATGGAGGAGATGTTGGTTCAGCCTGCTCTTCTCGACGCATACCCTCACCGACTGTTTGCAATCGGGAGATTGCGTGGCCTCCCATCCCTTTCACGGAAGGCGGCTATGCGCACACTGACGTTACCGGTGTCTCCTGCGGCTCTTCAATTTCCCGAGATGGACCTCCTGCCTTGGTCGGCCGGGCAAAAGCTGCACAACTTCCACCGAAGATGTTGCGCGACGGTGTCAGCCCTCGTCGAGGGAACGACGGGCTGCTACTATCGGCCGGAGTCGGAAGCCCCCATCAGCCTCAACCAGGAAACTCGCAAACTTTTTATCTGGTGGGGGGATAAACATGAGCATGCTCCTGATTGCGGGCCCTACAAGAAGACTCATCGACAACCGACTGCACCGGCCGAATGGTTCCAGAAGCACGTTGCCCACCTCGCTTCTCAACTGCGCATCTCGCCCGCTGCACGAACTGTCCAAAACCTCATACATAATATCGCGCCGGAGTGCCGCGAGGTCATCGGTGCCTGTGATAAGTGCTCAGAGTTTGCGGAGCGCGATCTCGAGACATTTGGGCGGCAGTTGACGGAGCGTATCCAATCGGCAAACGCAGCTCTTGGTAAGTCACCACTAGCTTTGAACGAGTTTGCATTCACATTGTTGAAGCCGAAGAGCTCCTTTGAGAGTAAGCAGCAGTGGATATGTCCACCCCAACGAACTTGTCTTGGAATCATTGTAGGATTTGTCTTGTGCATGTCGCATTGAAATGTATGTAAATTGTATCTAGTTCCCCATGCTTGCAGGCTTATGGTCCGGATGCAAGGCTGGGCTGCAGGGAGGGTACGCGATTCTCCACCATGTTCCTCCTCGTTCAACATCAGTCCACTTTTACTCAACGGCTTGGTCATGACTCGGTCATCTCGGGCTTGGACTGGATTACTTGCAACTCCAACACTGTCGCATGCGCGGGAAACATATGTATTTCGATCCATTTCGAATGCTCTATGGCATACTGCCAACAATATTTTTCCTCGTCACGTAAAGCAGGCACAGTAGCGAGCAGTATCAGTAGCCTACATTTTACCTAGTCCAGTCCCAGCTCGTATGGTCCCTCGGCAGCAACCTGGCGCGGTTGATAAAAGGACTACTTATGATTAACCGACGCCGACCGTCCGCGACCGAGCCAGTACTAGGCCGAAACTGCCTTGCAAATGTGTCCTGGTAGCTCTTGGGACAACACAGAACGTTTAAAGCACTGTGTTTCGCGGATGAAGTCAAACTGGGAGTCCGGCTTGAAACGGTGTTGACGATACAGATTGAAAAATCCTGACAAAACGAAAGAGCAGTTGAAGGATGCCGTCGGGAGGAATCGAGCCCCCAGCTGTTCCTACGAATATTCACCCATTCACTACAAGTATCGGAACTGGCTTCCGTGGCCTACGACAGATTGTTTCTCTCTCTGCGAGATCAAACCTTCGGCATGGCACCGCTGTCTTCAGTGGCTTCCAACGAGTCGTGGGTAATGAGTCCACGCACCTAGAATCTTTTGCCCGCATCTATAAAACAAAACAATAATGGTCGAACCAGAGTCTAGCATGTCATCGAGAGGAGTCGAACCTCCGTCCGCCCTTCGTTTTCCATATGTTCTACCCTCGTCATCCTAGGAGGCTGGCCTCCGTGGCCCACGACAGCTTTCTGTTTTACTTCCTTTTTTTTGTTTTGTTTTCAGCTCCGTATACGTAGCCGCATTATGTGTCACTTGACGGGCGGATGGGTTGTGGATTCAAATTGTAATTCGTGCCCGATATCGGTATCAGATCCGAAGATGTTTCTTTCTAGTGCTTATCCCACGGAGTCTACGGCTCCTGCAGTGCTTGTCTGGTGAAACAAAAAATGGACTCGGTGCTCGGCCATCGCGAGGATTCGAACCTCTGTTTAACGGTTAGCCCCATTCAGTTTCCTGGCGATGTTCGATGACTAGGGGTGGCCGCCATGGCCCACGACGGCTTGTTTGACCTGCGTCTGGCTGTTTTGTGGGTGGTAAATTTAGTCCCTTCCTCCGGTTCCTTTCGATCAATTTTGAATCTGGGTCGAAAATGGTGGCGGTGAGCGGATTCTCGCAGCAAAATGTTCCAGAAGCATGCGTGAATGATGTCCTTCGACGAGACGACTGAAACCTGACTCGAGGAGCGAAGGAGTCAAGCTCGTCAAGGAGAGGAATTGGACACGGGATCAAGCAGTGGACACTGTTCGGAACCCGAACCGTTGGAAATTGATCGGAGAATTTGACGGCGCTTTCGAGATCCATCTAGTGCCGATTGCGTCTCGAGATGACTCACTGTCCTCTAACTACGAAATCGCAACCATGGACCGGGAGAAGCCGGCCGCATCAGTATCAAAGTGATAGGACACACGCGCAAACAACTCGATCGTTTTCCTGTCTGCTCCCACCTTGCTCCCACCTCCTTGACGCTTCCCTCCACTGCAGCATCCTGCGGCGCCGCCCTTCCTCCTTCGCCGCTGCTCCGATTCTCCCTACCTCAGTCCCCTCCTTCCCTCCTCTGGGCCTCTGACGACAAGAACTGGACAGTGGACACAACCCGGGGGTTTCGCGTGGCGACGACACGCACCGTGCCGCCTCTTGCTGTCAACTTGCTTCTCACCTTTCTGGCTCTCTGCGTTGTAACAAAGGACTACTCGCTCATCGAGTCGAAGTGGCGCGTGATCATACGACAGCGCGGGGAACGTGAGTCGTGATTCTTACACGAGCCTTGCCGTATCGCACCTTGGTACATCCCCTCTCCCAACCCTTTGATTCCGTGCCAACTGCTGATACGCAAATCGGCACGCTCTTCCTCTGAGCCGTCGGCGGCTGCACATCCGCTGCTACCTATGGCCGGGCACCTAGCTGAGAGCGGCGTGCTGCCGCAGGGAGATGGACCAATTTGGTGCGTTGAAATCTTTCTTAATCGTTGTTTGTTTGGAGCCCCTTCTTTCCATCTTTCATTTCATTCACCATTATTCTTTCCTTCTCGTCCCCACCTTTCTGCCCACTCGCCTCTTGTACTCCCAACTCCCGGCTTTCTCTACCCATCCGCATCCACGTTTCGCTCCCGTTCTCCCATCCTCCCAACCCTCCCCTTTAACGCTCTTCCTCACCCTTTTTTTCTTGTCTCTCATCCCTCGTACCCGGCCTCGCCCCTTTCCCTCCTTTTTTCTCGCGTCTCACTTCTTTTTCGTCTTGCTTTTCCACTCTGCCTCCAATTGGACTTGCGGCTTTCCCTTCCTTCCTCCCTATTCTCTCGTGATTACATATCGCTCGCCCTCCTTCCCTTTTTTTTCGCCCTCACCCTGCCTCGCTCTCCTCCTTCTCACCGTCCCCATTTTGCTAACGGCACACTTGCGCTAACACCCCGCTCTAGCTCGACTCCATCGTCTTGTCGTCGTCTACGCCCGCGGATCTGCGTTCGTGTGCTGAGAACGAACTCCCGCAGGAGGATGCGCGCCTGCCCGGGTCTATCCTACGGCCGCTCTGTTGATTCTAAACGCCAGACAATCGTCCTCCAAATCCGCAATGCACATCTACGTCCGCGTTCGTCGAGGAGCGCGGGATAACTTGTCAGCGTCAGCGGGGGTGTTATTAGGACAAGGCAACCGCGGGGTATGATTGCTGGCGCGTTTTCCTCCTCCTTCACTTCTCTCCCTCTCTCCCTCCCTCTCCCTCTCCCTCCCTCCCTTGCCCACCTTACCCCGTATCGAATTTTGCGTGGTTGCGGTGACCAAATGGATTGAGTTAAAATGATACAGTGGGTGCGAGATTGGGCGGTGGATTGTTCTTGTACGCTCTTCCTTTTCATCCGCGCTTCCTCCATCGTTTCTTCTATTGATCCCTTATTCCTTGCCCATTACCCTTTTCCTGTCATCGTCCAATCCATAACTTATTCACGGCTGAAATCCCAAACTTTCGCCGCCGGCTTCCGCTTCTGCACCTCAAGTTGAGGTTTGTAGAAGCGCTGCTGGTGTAACGTCCCTCCCATCCGGGGTAGTCCAACCCAAGTGCGCCGCTGTTTTCTTTCCAGTCTATTCGAATCGCACCTCTGTTGACACTCTCGGGCCTCACAGACTCAAGAATTCGAACGCAATACAGTGGAGTGCATTTGCTTCGCCTCTTTCCCCATACACAATCGGCTCTCTCACTTGCGTCCGGCGGCAGAAGCGCTGGTGGAGCAGTCCGGCGTCCCTTTCGTTTGATTCGTTCAATCCGACTGCCACGCTGTAATCTTCGCCCTCTATTCCAGGGACGCGGCACTCTGTCGACAACCCCATCTGTTCTAGCCGTTCACATTTGGTTCTCCCGCTGTTTCTCTCTCCCCAACTGCCACAACTAGGACAAAAACTTCCGCCATCGATATCTCCACCCACGAATTTGTTGCTCAGCTCTTGGTTTACTCTCGATCCTCTCTGCGAAGGGATGTAATATTAGTAGGAAGAATACTCGGATGTAATGGCTGGGGCGTGCCGGCTCGGATGAAATGGAGCGGAATGTATTTGCTGAGTTCTCATTCTCTGTAAGTTACTGACGTTTTGTTTGACAACGTTGCGAGTTTTCGCGTACCAGTCCCAATCCCCTGTACATTGTTCTGGTGCGTTACCAATTATGAGAGTGTGTTTGGGCAAGCGAGTCTTCTCATCGTCAATCATCAATCACCTACTGAGGTCTCTGAGCAGGGAAACAGGGAAAAAAGTCCTTGGTCCCAAGGAACACGAAAATCCGCGGGCGGGTTCGAACCACCGTCTCCCTCGAAACACCATGGCAACTTTTGAGCTTGGGAGGGTGAGCTACCTTGCTCCACGCTGACTCAGAGATCTGTTGCTGAGCCTCGGTGCGTCTTGCACTGGGTTTTGTTAGTGTTACCGTGCGCGTTGATTGTGGCAGCAATCTTTGCGACAGTCCTTCTCTATATTGTCTCCCCCCTCTCTGGATGCCGACCTGAGTGCTCAGACGGGAAGGCTTTTCTTGCGCAAAAAAAAAGCTCTTTCCTCGACTTCTAGAGCCGCGGGTGGGTTCGAACCACCGTCTCCCTTGACATCCATTATCGGAAATCGGATAGCGAGGGTGAGCTGCTGTGCTCGACGCGGACTTGTATCACTCACTTGATCCATGGTGTCAAGAGCCGCATCCATCCCAGAACACCCTTCTTGCGAACAAAAAGCTGCCAATTCCATAATAGGACCGCAGGCGGGGTTGAACCATCGAACCTCACATTCGAGAAAATATTCTCATCAAGAAATGGTGGGGCGAGCTTCATAGCTCCATGCGGATTCGTGAATCCCAATGCTGCGGATCGGTAAGTGTGCGCCCAGTTTCAGCAGATCGACGACCTAACCTTGCATAGCCGACACGCCGGGATTTCAGCACACGGATTCAAAGCCAAAAGCAATTTTGCCTTGCAGGCGGAGTTCAACAATCGTTCGGCCCAAAGTTCCGAGATGTATACGCCGTGACGAATCATTCGCTTGCTGTGCATGAGCTCGTTCGATTGGTAGCCCAAATTGAATACACGAACGGGTGAATCTGCATCAAGAGGCAGGGATGCTAGGCGAAAAAAAACATCCATTCCAGTTCTGCACATGGCCACGCGTGGAGTCGAACCAGCGTTTCCGTCAAATCCAGGCCTCAACGAATGAGGGCGAGACTCCGTTCTCCACATGGACTTGCAGAACTTGTAGAACTGGACTATGTGTGTAGACGGCAGGTCGTGCACTACATTTTACGACGCGGTTGCGGGTGCCATCCAAAATGCTTTCAACTCGCAGCTGCGATTTATCACCTCTGTGCGTCTCGCTTGCCGAAGAAAAGACCAAAGAAATTTTCTATGAACACAACCATGCCGTCGGGAGGAATCGAACCCCAGTATGCCCCCGTTCAATTGACACAATCAGTCGCTACATTGATAAGGGGTGGCCTCCATGGCCTACGATGGCTTGTTCCCCCTACTTGTTCCACCTGCTTAGTGGAAGTTCTCGACTTTGTATTCAGCGGCCGAGTCAGCCAGTCCCGTGTAGGTCTTTTTAAGGAGTATCCCTTTTGAACCGGCATTTATTATCCCGCCATCGGAAGCTCAGATTGGCCAGCCTGAACAAACAGAGAAAGACAATGTCATTGAACAGACGTGAAAGAGAAGGATCGAAGCCTGGCTGTTTAAATCCAGCAAGACCACACTGTACAATGTCAATCATGTTCATAGCGCACGGCGGTTTATTGGGCCTACACTTAGAGTAGTCGCGGAATCCAACAGGGCCGCAACCACCCATAGTACTGGTATTTAGGCTACTGTCTTGGAGCTAGCCATAGGAAGTGTTGTCTATAGCCACGGCTCTAGCCAACCATTGGCTGGGACCAAGACAATAGACTACGGGTCACAGAATATTAAACAAAAGACTAGAGCGGGATTCGAACCCAAAAGCAAGGATATACGGATTACATACACCGCAAGGAGAGGGGAGGAGATTCCACTAGACAACGAAGGAGTGATTATTGGCCATAATGATGGGGATAAGATGGGAACCTCAGAACCCTGAATAAGCTTGTTATCCACTATACCGCCCCGAAGGGGCCCGGTTAGGGTTCGGGTTAGTGGTTAGCGGTTAGGGGTTTGGGTTAGTGGTTAGAGGTTAGTGTTTAGGGTCCCAAGGAGTATTATTGCCTCGGTTGGTTAGAGGTTAGGGTTGTTAGGATTTGTTTGGTTAGGGCTTTGGGTCTGTGGTTAGGCCGGGTAAGGTTGGTGCTCTGTATCGGACTTGTAGTGCAATGTGTAAGGTGTAGGTTTCTGTGTGTTATGGAGAGGTCTCTGGATCGAATACCCCACGGCGACGTTAATTTTGCTCCTATTGTCCTTGAAGGACCTCGAGTCTCTGTCATGGCTCTAGCCAACCCGATGGCTAGTGCCGTGGCTTTAGACAACACTTCCTATGGCTAGAGCCATCTGCATTAGACTAAATCTTAGGGCTATGGCTCCCGCAACGTACCTTGAAGTCGTAAATCACCGGGAGCATCCAACAACGGAGTCGGCACCATCTGTGACCAATTGCAAGACCAAAAGCTAGCGAGTGACGAAAGATTAGTTCCACCCCAGTACCATGCCGTCGTGGGGAATCGAACCCCATCTGCACCCTCAAGTACTCAGAAACACGAAATAAACGATTGCGAGGTGGCCTCCGTGGCCGACGACGGCTGATTGAGTCTTGACGCTGGTTTAACTGCATGCTACGGCATTCATCGAGTCACCTTAACCATCCAAATGGCCGCAAAATTGCCGCTGGATCCCTTCGCTCATCCAGTCCGCAATGTCATTTGTGCCCAGGAACCTCCTGACTTGACAAAACTAGCTAGTACTGTCGGCAAGCCAAAAGAAAATGGGAATCAGATGACCTCGGAATCGCCCGCGGGTAGGAAATCACCCTCTATCTGCCCGCCTTGCGAGGTTCGAAAAAGCATGATGACTGCGGGGTGGCTCCCTGGCCCCACGACCGCCTGTTCTACCATATTCTAGCCGAGTCATGCTGCGTTGTTGGCCACTCTGGCTGCCCATGCGTAATACAACCCGGCGATTCAGAGCGGGTACCCACAGGAAGGACCTGCTCGTGAACGAACCGACGGCTCGAGTGATCACCGCGCAAGACAGAGCACAGAGAAACAGCATTCATTATGGTCTTGGTCCCGGGTAAAAAAAAACGCAAGACAGTCTCGTTAAGCCGTAGGGCGGAATCGAACTTCAACTTATTGGGTAAATGCTCCGCCCGATCCATGGGTACACCAGCTGTCCTCACTCTTAGTCGGACATACGCAGTATGCTCTACGCGAATATCCACTGAGCCGCAGATGTAATTTAAGGAACGAGAGACTGACGATTTAGCATGAAGTTGCCATGAACCGGGAGAAGCCGGCGCGATTGGATAAAAAGAATTGCTGTTTGCTGTGAGATCGCGTGAGCCTCTCATAGGCTTATACACCAGCAAAGCCTGATCCTTAATTCCTGGAATCCACACCGAGGTTGGCAGGATGTTGATTTTTTTATGCGAACTTCGGATCAGACGTTGATGGTACACACGCGCAAGCAACCAACTGTCTTCCTCCTGCCACCACGACATGCAGCGGCGCCGTCCCCCGCTCCCTCAAAACTTCTTCCTTCCTCTTATTTTTAGCGCCCGTCAGCTCTCCCACCTCTCGGACGATCAACCTCGCCCACGTAGGGCCCCTTCAATGATTTCTTGCCGGAAAGCGACGAAAATTGCAAACGACAACGGTGATAACGTGTGCTGTCAGCGCTCCGCGCGGCGGCGACGTCTTACCCGCTCATCAACTACCCAGGGTGCGGGACGACGTTATATAACGGCTTTGACTTTGGCGGCTCCAGGGAGATGCAGAATACGATGTGGGGTGTGTCCTCATTCCTTCCTCTTCCTCCCTTCTCGTCAGTGTCTTTCCTTGGGGAGGAATGTAACTAAGTGGTGCGCAGGTACTAGGCAGGTGTTAGTGACGGCGTTATCGCTGGCGTATTCGTGATCTGCCTTCTTCTTCCTTCCCTCTCTCCTTCTTTCTTCCCCCTTTCCCCTGCTTTCATCACTTTCCTCCCGCAGGTCGCACGCAGGTCTGCCTCATCCACTTCAAAGTCTTCAAGCCCACCGCTCTCCTACCGCTCATTATCCCGCCTACCCACAACTCTTCCTCTTGCGCCGTGCTAAAACGACGCGAATTCGACGGCAGCACGATAAATATACGCACTGTACTTCCCCTGCTGGCACCGTCTTTCTCCCCCTGACGCTCCGGCATGATACTCTGGGACTTGCGGGGCGAGTGACGATACGGGCTGGGGTGCGTGTGCTCTCCCTTACTGTGCCCTCCTCTTCCCACTCCGTTCTTTCTGCTTCGTTCTTCCCTCCCCATTCATTGTTCGATTTGCTCTTGTCCCTGACCATTCAATGCAGCTGAACGGTTTGCGGGCAAGAGCCTCGAGGCGGCGTACATGAATGGCCGGGGAATCCAGTCTCGCTGCTCCCCATGTGTCTGCTCCATCTTTTCCCTCCCCTCCCATTTCCTCCGTATCCCTTCCTCCTTGCCTGCTTCAACCATAATGCTTCTCCTTGACTTCTATAATGCCTATGCTAATACGCCCCAGGTTTTTCAATATTTGAAGCGGCTTACCGCTTTACCACGATCTTCGTCGTCGACGCGCTGCGCATGCCTCACGGTTGCTTAGTGTGACCGAGCATCCTGTACAATGGCAAGGGACGCAGCGCGGATTTGATTCAGGGGTTGATTTGATGTGTTCTCCTTCTCTTGTTGCGATCCTTTACTCGTTTTGGCCCCTTTCCTCCCTGAATCCTATACCTCTTTGCAAAGCAAAGATACAGCAAAACGTTATGGACGGGGCACGAACATTCCGTGGGACCCAGAGAGACAAATCCCACGCAACCCAGTTCTATAGAAAGAAAACAAGGCTCGGAGGGGGAGGTCCCACGCCTGCGTTCATTGTATCTGTGAGAAGCCTATTACTGCGAGCGTTGCTCGTTCGATTCGAGCCCGAGCCATGACCGTTGTCAACGACAGTATGCTTTTCTTTTTTGTGCTTCGTTCTTCAATTTGTGGTTGATCCTGGGAGTTCTGCCCACTCGCTCAGTGAACAGTGCAGACCCACAGTTCGCAAAAAGAAATTTGCAGGACAGCCTGGCACAGTGGCTCGGGCCCGAGTCGAACGGGCGGTATCTCCACACATACTTGTTCCACCGCTCATGAATAATAGAGGCGGATCGTCCGCCACCGAGCCAGTACGAGCATACAAAGAAGGTGGCCTTCGGACTACCGGCCGATGCGTTGAATTGCTGATTTAGACCTGAAAGCTTGAAGGCTTTGGGGAGTTTCGGCCTGGCCTTAGCGCTTTCCTGCTGTCCCAAAACAATCAGGGGAGCGAAAAATGGTCGTTCGGTTTCTCAATATGGCAAGGGGAGAATTGAACCCCGCAGCTGTTCCGTTGAACTGGATACTTTCACGTTGAGGCAACCTTGAGTATTGGAACTGGGGCCTACAATGGCTTATTTCAACTCCATAGACGGCAGGAACACCTCGTCTTCACTTTTGTATTCAGCCATTGACCGAGTGAGTGAGTCGCGGTGTTTCAATCCACCACCCGGAAAGATTTCTCGCCCGCGTCTGACTCCGCAGCACAAAACGAAACGAACGGGACTGCTCATGATCATCAAGCTGAGGCAAAGAAAAGATAACATGCCGTCGGGAGGAATCGAACCTCCGTCCGCCCCCATCATGACACCTGGTAGACCCATCATAGTGCGGGGCTGGCCGCCGTGGCCCACGACAGCTTGTTCTACTTACCCACTGACGGCTTGAGTTACGTGGATCACAATCTCCGTCTGATATCCACACGCTGCCTTACCACGGCTCCTGGGAAGTCCGTATCCCACTTCTCTGGCACTTTTTGGAATAGCATCGAGAGCCAAACAAAAAGGACGACGAAACTTGTAATACCGTCGGGAGGAATCGAACCTCCGTGTCCCCATTCAGAAATGTTACCAGTCATTATGATGAGGGGCGGCCACCACGGCCCTCAACGGCCTCTTCTCCTCTCATGAGTCTCATCCAGCTGAATCACACTATGTTTGCGCGGTAGGGGCCGAATTCAAAAGGACATCGGTCTTCCGGCAGCCAGTGCCATGTTATCTCTTGGTGCGGTGTTGTACGGCAAGCAGAGCGGCATCGCTCGGGCTCTACTAGTAGGTGTGGAAACAAAGATCGCGGTCACCCCAGTGATTATGCCGCCGGGAGGAATTGAACCCCTGTCTGCCCAGTTTCAATTTCATTAACAGCAGTGATTGGCTGGACTCCGTGGCACACGACGGCTGACTTCAATTGCTGTTATGCCTTGTATTTCCCTGAAAGTCGTGAGCTGCCATCAAAGCCTGCGAAAGAAATTTCAACCAGGATTTTCCAAAACAACAAGTTGAAACCGCGAAAAAGAGCAGATCGGAGGGAAACACAGACTCACAGTGTGCAGGACGACGAAACCAGCAGGATTCCATTTTTTTCACAGAGCTGAAGTCAGTTGTTTCGAATCACTTCAACTCTCCAAACTTGCTCCAAACCATCTACTGTACGAACCGGAAGAAGCCGCAGGGATCAGACGTATCAGAGGGTGATGGTACACATGTGCAAGCAACCCTCGCGTCTTCTTCCACCACGATGACCACGACATCGGGAGGCACCCACCCTCCGCTGCGGTCTTCCTCCTGTGCGCCTCAAGCATCCTCGTCCGCTGTCCTGACTCCATCATAATCCGCTCATACCAGCTCCCCCCAAGGACGCCTGAAAGATGTCACCCGACTCACCCCGCCTCAATTGGCCTCAACAATCTCCGACAAATGTGATGGCCACACAATGCACGACTTCCTGCTGGCGTCCCTGAGACTCCCCGTGATGCGCCGTACTACTCGCCTATCAAGCACTTTGCGAGCACTCCAGCTGCGGCACGACATTCTTTGACCGTTTCGGGTCGTGGGGCTCATGGACGAGAGATAATGCGACATGGGATCTCGTCCTCCTCCTTGCCTCCCTTCGTCATACTGCTTCATTTCCCCTTATTTTTTCTTATTGGGGAGCAACGTCGCAACGGCCGCGTGGCTGGCATACACGAACAATTGGTGTGTCGGTGTGTCTCCACATTCTTCTCCCTCCTCCTCCTTTCGTCTTTTCTTGTCTTTTCATCCCATCTCTGCCCTTCTGTCTCTCCCCCTCCCCCCCCGATCCATTCGTCGTGGCCCTTGCCCCGTCTTCCCTTCCCCCTCGCTGTTTGGTTTATGTCCTCGAGGAGGACTCGGAGGAATACACCAGAATTGTGCGGGGCAGGAACCTCGACACGGCGCGACACGGCGTATACGAACAAGGGCTCGGTGTGGGGATTTCAGTGCGCTTCCTCGTTCCCAACCTACAATCCTACTCTTTCTCATCCCGTTCCAAACGTGTCTATTGATTATGCTAACGCTGAGCCGCTATCCGTACAGGTCTGCTCAACCTCCAACGTCTGCACGCTCGTCGTCGGCACACCTGTTGTCACCGACACGCGGCCGTTCCGTGTGGCTGCGTATCTGCCTCGATTGCGTGCGGGGGGATGTGTGGTGGTGTTAATTTGGTGCGTGCGTTTGTCCTCCCTTGTCTGTCCTCCCGGCATTGTGGTCCTATCTAACTCTGCTCGTTTCACCGTTCTCATCGCCCATCTACCCTCCTTCATCCAACCACCTTCTCCCCGCGTCGTATCTCATCGCCCTTTCCTCCGCCTGTCTCTGCCAGGCCATTCCATTCCTCACCATTATCCTAACCCTCATATGTCTCGCTGTGTTGTCATATAACCCGGTGACCCTTCCACCCTTTCACGCGTCGCGTTGTGTCATTACTTCCGCAGAACCATGGATCCTCCAATCGGATTAAAGTGAGTGCGTACCAGCTCAACTGCAATCTATCAAGCCTCGGGCGGATGGTCCGCACCTGCGAGCAATGGAGGTATAAGGAAACTTCTTGCAGCGTTGCTCGTTCGATTCGAGCCCGGGCTATAACTGATACCATAGAGTCGTGCTTTTTGGCGCCCTCTTGTTGGTTATTTCATCCATTTCCTCTGTCTCCCTTCTGTCTTCCTGGATGCACCGCAATGAGCTGCTCACGAGAGCTGAGAGAAGTTTTGGTGGAAATGAAAGTTTTCCGACCCGAAGTTGACCCCTGCTTTATTTACGCAACATATAGAACCCGATATTTTCCGCGATAGGATGCAACAAAATGAACCCCAAAGGGAAAGTGATAAGCCTCGGAAGCGGATGGTCCGCATCTGCACCTTGTATGTGAAGAAGCCTTTACTTCTGCAGGAGGAGCTCGTTCGAATCGAGCCCGGGCCTTCGGGTTGTACGATCCCTTTTGTGCTTCTCTCGTCAGCAATTTGAATTCTCAAGCTTCTTTTGTATTTTACCTCTTTTGTTACAGCGCAACGGGATACACGAAACGTGGACTCGTAAGCCCGGTGGTAAGCACCTGCATTGTATGCTCGTTGTGAGTGGAATCGATCCCGGAGGCCTAAACAGTGATACAATCAAGATACAATCACAGGTTTCTTTCCTGTTCTGAGCGCAACGGGACGCAACAAACTGAGCTCCCTAAGAAAAGGAAAGAGCCTCGGCCGCGGATGACCCACACCTGCGTGCAATAAACAGACGCGCTGGAAACGCTCGTTCGAATGGAGCCCGGGACTGGATGCTTCGGACGGTTCTTTCTACACAGGGCCGGATGAATTGTACTTGCGTTTGCCCATGCGCAGAATGAGGAGAGTTCAGATGCAGGAAGGTATCGAGCTTCAGCGCTGAACCATCAAACAATTTTTGCAAAATTTTTGCGAAGCAAACGATTAAGCGGGGGAGCAAAAACGTGTACGACAACACTGTCTCATGGCCGTTGGGAGGAATCGAACCTCCGTTCACCCGGTTCGGGAGGCTAAACCCGCGCCTCGAACTTTGTGACGCGTGATGTCACATATCTTACTTTTGGCTCCATTTCCTCACCGCGCCGCTTGAGTCGTAGAAAAATTGGCAGCCCCGTCGACTTCTGCGGAGCACCACTGCGTGGAGCATCCGCTCGACGAGGCTGGCAATTTTTCTACAACTCTGCGCGGCGCGGTTCGAAAATTCCGACTCCAAATCCGGTCCTGTCAATGTGCTGATCTATGATGAGTTAGTTGTACTGGCGCCGGCCCGGACGGCTGGGGCTTCACCCCAGACCCCGACCGCTGCGCGGGGCTGCCGCTCGCCGCGAGGCCCACTGCGTGGTGCTTGCGCTCGCCGCTAGGCCCACTGCGTGGAGATTCGAACGCTGGACCTCGGACAAAAGAGATCGGGAGTGGAAGCACCTTAACACAGCCACAAAAGTTCGGGGCGCGAGTTTGAATTTCCCCGGTTCAACTTTGAGGTAGAAGTTGCACTATGATTGAGCCTGACCGCCCTGGCCCATGACAGCTCCGTGTACCTAGTTTTATCCGCTACATGCTGCGCATCCTTCTCTTATTTCTCCAAGGTTTTCGAGTGTTATTTAGTGTCTTCAATTCGAGTCGAACTCGAGTCGACTGAGTGGCTGAGCTCGCATGAGAATTGTTGAGTGATAAATTCTGCTGCTGGCTCATCCTGAATCGCTTCATTCTCGCGACCTTTGCTCAAACCACAATCGCCAGAATCAAACCATGCACCGGCAGAAGCCGGCCGGATCAGCCTGCGGGAGGACGATAGTACACATGCACAAGTAATGACTTTTCTTCCTTCTGCCCGCGTGCGTCTCCGTCTTCCCGCCACCAAAACAAGCGGCGGCGTTCTTCTTATTGTCGAGCAGCTTCTCTGCCTCTCCCAGCAGGCTGCCCATCCGCCTCCATCGCCTTTCCCCATTGATTCCCGCTTTGACGATCTCCGACGAAAGCGACGAAGGATGATGACAACCCACATTTTGCTGCTCGTGTTCATGGCGGTCCGCAGGGCAATGTTCTCCCGGAGTACTCCAGCCGCGGCACGATGCTCGATGCTCGTTGACGCGTGACGGCTTGATATTTGCGAGCACGGTGCGATAGATCCTCCATATCCTCTTTGCCAGGAATACGGCTCAACGGTGTGTGGGCAGGCAGTCACGGTTGAGCCGCTGGTGTACGCGCACAACCGCTGCGTCTCTTCTACCTTCCTCCCGCCTTTTCTATCCCGTTACTCTGCCTTTTCCATCCTCCTTATTACCGTCCGGCGTCAATGCTCAAACTTAAAGAGTGCTGACGTGTAACGTGATGCGCACGCAGGTCTGCCTCATCTGATGCCTAAGCCTTCAAGCCCGCCCGCCCCTGCACCCCGCCTATCCATCACTCTTCTTCCGGGACGAATGCTCACATTGACACCTGCGGTCAATAAATAAACAACGGAACCTTTCCTCCTCCTCGGCAAGACAATCTTGAACCGGTGCGACGTTTATGTGGCACTTGATACTACGGCTTGGGGTGCGTGTCCTTTGTTGCTACCCTAATGCGTCCCTTCCTCCTCCCTCTCCCCGCTTCTTTCTCCGACCGCTCTTCCTGTTCGGTTTATGTCTTTGGCGAGGATTTGGGAATACAGCACCATAATCTGCGGGCATGAACGTCGACGCGGCATATGCACACGGCGCGGTCGGACTTGGGTTCCAGCACCCGGTATCTTACCTCTGACTGTCTCTCTTCCTTCCATTCCGTCCTTCCTCGCTGCATCCCTCCCGATTTCCTCCTCCGGCCTCCCTCTGCTTCTTCCTCCGAATGAATCCTCGTCCTCTGCTCCCTCGCGAAATATAATGATATTCCGCTTCCGCTGCACCACGCCCAGGTCTGCCTCGCCGCACCTCAGCAATCTCCGAGTGGGCCTACCCGGTCGCCGTCGGCGACGCCGTGTCGCTGAGTATCTGGCTCAGCGGCGTGTTGCAGCCCAAGGAGGCGAGATTGCTTTCATGGAACCTATCAATATTGTTCGTCCTCCTTGCCCTTTTTGCGGTCCTTTACTCTCATACCTTCCACCGCTCTCATTCTCTTACCAAGATGCCCTTGTCATCGGTTAGCCACTCTCAACACTCTCCGTTCTTCCCCCCCTCTTCACCGCCTCCATCTCTGCCCCTCTCCCCTTGTCGTCGTCCCGTTTATATCTTCCTCGCCACTGTTCCCGACCTGCGTGCATCGAATATCGCTTCCGCTCCTCTCACTCAACACTCTTCTTTCATGCTCTCGTCCGAGTCCTTTCCTCCCGCGACGATTAGAGGACGGGCATTCCTTTTTCCACCGATCTCACAGTACAGGATCATGCAACAAGGTTCAAACTTCACAATCTGGCTAAGAAAGTCCCGGCGGCGGATGGTCCGCACCCGCACCGGATTCTTGTTTAATTGTTTGCTATCGATTCCTGCAGGCGTAGCCCGTTCGAATCGGGCCCGGGTCTTTCATCGTACACAGCTTTTTCGTCATTGCCGAGCGGAGCACGAACGTTCTGCGGCAGATATCACGCAACGCAGTCTCAAAACCCGGGACACAAGCCCCGGTTGCGGATGGTCCGCACCTGCATTCATTCATTCCGTGGTTCCAGAGGTATGGACAATATATATTGCTGGTTCGAATCGGGCCCGGGCCATATTATTGTGTATCTGATGGTTTTTGTTCCTCGGGGGTATTGGCGAGCTGTGTTCTTCACCTATTTGTTACAGTGCAACAAGATGCATAGAATAGGTTCTCAAGGTAGAAAGATCAGCCTCGGCGGCGGATGTTCCGCACCTGCATTGTATTTGGAACTGTCAGGCGATCATCGTGCAGGAGACGCTCGTTCGGATCGTGCCCGAGCCATGTGGTGGTGCTTAGAGGCAACTTTTTATGTTCCTCCCACCGAGTCTGCTAAGCTACACCGTGACAGCACAGCTCCGGAACAGTCTATCCGCCGAGCACCTTTAGCTGTACCCACATACAAGGTTCAAAAGTGGATAAACAAGGCTCGGAGGCAGATGGTCCGCACCTGCTTGGAATTTCTCAGTTTCCCGGCCATTGCGCAGGGGAAGCTCGTTCGAATTGAGCCCGGGCCTTCGGGTTGCAAGATGCCTTTTGTCCCTTCCTTGTGGTCGGCACTTGAAATTGTTCTTTTTCTTTCCTCGCCTCGGCGAGTAGACAGTGCACAGCGACGCGATGTTGACGCGATGCACCAAGACCAGTTTCAAAGCAAGAGGACTAAGCCTTTGGGCTCTCGAGCCCGGGCCATGGGCTCCTAGGACATGCTTTTGGGCCCTCTCTTGTCCGCGGTTGTTATTCTTTTTTTATATCTTCCTTTCTTGCGCGGGTTGAGACTAGTCTGACGCGATGCACCAATACCTAAGCTTCAACCTTCAAAGCAACTGACAACAAGTCTGACGCGATGCACCAATACCTAGACTACAAGCTTCAAACTTCAAAGCAACTGACAATAACAAGCCTTGGCGCGGATGGTCCGCACCTGCATCGAGTAGACTAGACCTCCGTATTGTGCAGGGAGACGCTCGTTCGAATCGAGGCCGGGGCATACGCCTTGACCTAATCATATTTTTGCGCAGAAGTCAGAAACCGGGAGAAGCCGCCCTGATCAGCACGGGAAGGTGGTGATAGTACACGTGTTGCGTGCGCAAGCAAACCGCTTCTGCTCCCGCGCGTCTCCGTCTTCCCGCCACCACAACGAACTGCCACCCTGATCTTTCCTCCTCTCCTGTTCTTTACTCAAGTCCCGCTCTCAAAATGTCATCCATCACCTAGTCCCGAGCCCCGACGAGCATCGCGCAGCGGCGATACGAAAACCAAAACCGAAAGAAAATGCACGAAAGCGGAAAGACAGCTGGCTGGCGACTCTCCCGCTTCTGCTGCCTAGGCTGGGGATTCGAGCCTTTGGCTCAGCACTGTGGCCCGGTGTGCCCCGCCGCGGGAGAGATTGAGACGATTGGGGCCATCCGAGTCCCTCTGGTGTGTCCCTTTGGCCCTCCTTGAGCCGATCCTGGGCCTGGTTCTTATGAATCTGATCCCGTTGCCTTCCGATCCCTGCCTTCCGCCTTCCGCTGCCCTCCTCTGGATCCTTTTCCCAACCTCGATCATCGCTCCCACCGCTGTCCCTGCTCGCCCCCTAATCATTGTCTCTCAAGGAGCATGCCGGTGACGATTTCAAATCTCGCCGTGTGCCGTTGGTGAAGAGCTGCCGCTGGTCCCGCCCCGGGGAGCGCAGTAGGTGCGTTGACGGAACTCTACTACTCTGTGGCGGCGTCGTGGTGGGGGGTGAGTACACCGGCGTGACATGGTGTTTGCGCTCATACTCTTCATGTCGGCAGCACATGCTATCACTGGCGTGTGGGCAAGTGTTCCGCTTTTTTTGATTCCAATTGTCCATCCTCCCGCATCTGCTTCCTGGCCACCCCCGAATCGCCGATGCGCCTCGATTACATTCACATCGATATCCCCTCTCCCGCATATCATATCGCATCTTTCCGTTCGCGGTCTCGGCCTCGCATCGTCCCGCCCGCAATATCAATACCTTCCGGTTACCCATGTATTTGTGTCTTCTCCATAACTTCCTGGAATGGATGGGCGTGCGTCTTGACGTAGGGCGCGCTTAGGCCATATTCCTTCCGCCCTACTCCTTCCGCCATCCTGTCCTGTATCCTTCTTCCTTCTCCTACTTCATCCACCGTGCTTCCCCTCCTTCATGGCTCGAATTGCTTGCGTCCTTTTGTGGGTAGGAACGCGAGCGGCGCCGTCGGGGGAGTCCGGATTCAGAATCGTAATTCCGTGTGTTGCCTTTGTTCTCGTTTGTCTCATCTCATATCATCTCTTCCCTGCTAGCTTTCCGTTCGTCGACCAATGAAGAAAAAAAACGCGAAATAGGGTCCAGTACATGCAACGTGAACAGCCCTCCCGTAAAATAATGCGTGAACATCCCAGTCATCCTCTATAGCTCGGCGGCGCACTCTCCCGCAGTCCCAGTGTCAACAGAGCCTCCAACTGCGCCTCAACGCGACGAACCCGTTGAGCCAGTGTATCACCTTGAGGCCCTTCCATGGTATTTGCAGAGACATCTTCGGCGGAGTCAATTCCAGCGCGTGTTCCATCGGGGTGGGAAGAGTTTGGGCCCGTACCGGCAGAGACCCACGCTTTGGTGGCAAGATTGCGCTGAGCCACTCCTTCCGTTGGTCTTTCCTCGTCGAGGTATGGCTCGGAGTCGCTCTGAAGGGCTCGAAGGCGCCGGCGCCGTTTCATCCATAGCACGAGCAGGACTATCCCGGCCAGGAAGACGACGGTAACTACCGCGCCTGCAATGACGGCAGCCCGTGCCTTCGTTCTGAAACGGCGGTAAGATTCTAGGGCTGATTTGATACATACGGAAGTCTACCTGTGCGAGTTGGATTGCGCGGGCGTTGCGGTCTGGTCTGTAGCGACTGGCGAGCTGGTGGGCAAATTGCTCGTGGAATCTGTATCCGTTACCGGCAGCGATGAACTTGGCGGCGGGCTGCCCGAAGAGGTTGGGGAAATAGGCAGTCCCTCTGGCAGAACGGTGATACCGGCATCAGGATTGGTGCCCATTGTGAAGGATATGTCGCCGCTGGACGGACAGTGGTTGAGGGGAATCGGAAGACATAGTTATTAACAACGTACGCGGCATCTGTCGAAACTGCGGATTCCCTCTGTGAAACGGTGACGGGGATGACCAGAGCCAAAAGCAGAGCTGTAAACTGTCGCATTGTGCAGCAACGGCGTAGGGCGTCCTGTGGGGTATGAAGGCTTAGGCCTTCCTGCAGAGAGAAGGGAAGAGAGGTGCGACGGAGATTCCTACCGTCAGGTTTTGTGACGATATCAGATAAATTCTCACATGCTGTGAGTGGCGGATTCCATCAGACTGCAGGCAAACGAGCGAAGGGTTTACCATCCCCTCCCATTACCGGAGCCCGTTACTGTCCTGGATTTTTCTCAAGCTCAGTAACGTAAGACGAAACGTACTTTGTTGCTCAAAGGAAGGAAGGGCTTCAAGTTGTGCAAGATCACCGTCCGCAAAAAAACCGACGGTGACACAACATGAGAGGATCAGAGGGGAGAAGCTGGATACTGAGGATGATCGTCGGCCCACCAGACATCTTCTGACGTGATGATTCCTGCTGGTAGGACATTGTTTCCCGGCCGACGAACACGAACTTGGAATAGAACTTGACAGATCTCAACCATGTTAGCTGTCTGAAAGGTGGGACAGGATCGGAATATATGGATGGCCCAAAAAAACAGCGCGCCTGTGGGGATCAAAAGTAGCGCGCGATAGATATCTGCTGGCTCCGATGTTGACTGTTAAGCGCCTGATCAGGCGCCCGTCATTTGCTTCTTGTTTATTGTGTTTCAACAGGGCTCGTAGGCGGATGGTCCATACGAATATCAAAAAATCCTGCGCAGGTTTCTCGTTCGAATCGAGCCCGGGCCCTTACCTTCCCTCGCTGAATTTTTTCCCCCTCAAATCTCAGGCATCTTCGCCGACCATATGATGCGAAGGGAAACAATCTCACTCAACCCAGTTTCAAAGTCAGGCAACAAGACCCGGCGGCGGATGGTCCGCACCTGCATTCCATATGAATGTCAAAAAATTCTGCGCAGGTTCCTCGTTCGAATCGAGCCCGAATCTTCGCGGTTTTTTGTATCTATCACTGGTTGAACTATTCGGATATTTCAGTGAAGAAATGAGTCAAGATATACACAGTCACACCAAAAAAAAGAGAAATTTCAGCTCAGGTGAACACCCAGTCGAAAACACTGGTTTGGGCTGCCAGCTGAACACGCAAACGGAACCAGTGCATTCGGCAGCCGAGAGAGCCGAAACTAATTCTTTCGACGGTAGCTTCGGCCGGCCGAAACTACTGATTTGCGCGTTCGGCTGGCCCAAAACTTATTGTTTCGGCGTGTTGCAGCCGAAACTGCAGTCGAAACTAATGTTTCCAGCAACATTTTGAGATTCCATCTGAACTGGGGCTGAAACCTTCGTTTTCGACTGGGTGTTCACCCGAGCTGAAATTTCACTTTTTTCGGTGTGAGTACAGCGTTGGAAACTCACCTAAGCGAGAAACACTGGGTTTTGAGGTGGGACAGAGAGAACAATAAGACCGGCGTATAGTCGATAGACGATGAGAGCTAGCTATCCAGATGGTGGTGGTACGAGAATGAAAGAAGAAGTGACGTGACAGTAACGGTCCGTGTGTAAGTAAGCGCATCCCGGGTTTACACCCTCCCCCTCTTCAAGAAAGGTCCATGTAAGTAAAATTCTGGGGGTGTTTCAAGCCGGCGGTCGAGCAAGCCAACGATCGAGGGCTTCAAGTTGCGCGCATTCGCGTCCAGACATCCAACGGTCGTGGCCTTGATCGTACCCTTCGTAGCGCACGAGGTACTGTTTGCCTTTACAGCGGACGCGTTCGTCGATGATGTCGCGTACCAGCCATTTGTTTTCGCCGTCAGTGAGGATCGGAGCTGGTTCCGCGAGCTTGCGGCCTGGGAAGAGTTCGTCATCATTCTCGACGTAAGGTTCGAGTTCAGAGGCATGGAAAACGGGGAAAACGTTCGGCTGGCCAGGCATGGAAAGAGTATAAGTTGAGGACTCAGCGTGTTTAGCAGTAACTTCGTACGGGCCGTCAAACCCAAGTCAAACCGCGGCGTGTATTTCGCGACGCGTTTATCGCCCTTCTTCACGTACGCGGCTCGCCTGTGCACAGTCGTTAGCTTTACGCGATCGCCAACCTTTATGTCGTGGTCGTCGGCGCGTGTCTTGTTGGACTGTACCGCTTGGCTGATCTTCGCCGTGAGGAGGTTTTCTTGTGCTTCCACGACGTCGAGGTCCAGTCGAGCGATGATTTCAGCTGCGAGCGCCTCCTCGTCCGGCAGGTCGGCCGCGGGCCGGTGGACAAGGGGAGGGATGATACGGGGGGAGCGACCCATCCGCAGCTGGAAACCGGAAAAACCGGTGGAAGCATTGACAGTGTTCATCATGTCGAAACGTACACGAGTGGAAACTCACCTAAGCGAGAAACACTGGGTTTTGAGGTGGGACAGAGAGAACAATAAGACCGGCGTATATTCAATAGACGATGAGAGCTAGCTATCCAGATGGTGGTGGTACGAGAAAGAAAGAAGAAGTGACGTGACAGTAACGGTCCGTGTGTAAGTAAGCGCGTCCCGGGTTTACAAGCGTCTACGGAAGACCAACAGAAGACGCCCCCGACTGTGCTTCCCCCCTTTCCTCTTCAACAAACTCGTACCAGCTCCTGGAGCTCAGCACGAGTTTTACACGTTCTTGCATCAAAACCAATCGGGCTTTCCAGGCATGAGTTGTGAACAATACTTATTGCGTTTCATAGATAACCTTCGGCGGCCCTTTGCTACCTGACGTCAAACCGGGGCTGTGTCGGCACTGCGGGGATACTTACATTGTTTGGGGCCGCGGTACAGGGGAATCGCAACTCCGGCTTGCCATGAATTCGGTGACGCGTGGCGAAGAGCTACCACAGAAAAGGGAATCAGTCTCAGCATATGAGTCTCGAGGGAATCGAACCCCCGCCGAGCATTTGCATGCTTCTTCTCAACTCCGAATCCACAAGCAATTGCGCTCGCCGGCCTACGAGTTCTTTGATCATCTAGTATTATAGTGAAGCGTGTTGATGTTGAGTCTAGTTCCTGCGTACGTTATGAGGAGTTACAGGTCTCGAAGGACTCGAGCCTTCGCCAGGTGCGTACATATCAATTAGAGAACACTATCGACTCTGTGCTATTCAAACACAGACATGTCGGTGTCGACCTCTTTGTCAATGGGCAGAAGTCGGACTTTCCTGTAGTCAGGTGGTTTCTCATTATACGGGACGCGGACGGCAACTATGCGGGAAGGAGTGAAGTGCGAAACCTGCGCAAGGTACAATGGCACGACTGGGAGGATATGTTCAATCAACTGGGAGGATGTCTTCAATAGCTCACCTAGGGACAATAACGGACGGGTAGTGCTCAGTGAGACGACATACGGTATCACAGGTCTCGCTCGACTCGCCATCCTCCATTGTTAGGGAATACTAGACAATTATACCCTTGTTCAATCTCGTCGTTAACCATGCCTCCACAGTTGTCCCCAGCGGCGGGAATGGCTCATCCCCGAACCCCACAGGCGCAACATTTGACACCCCAGTATCAAGATCCATCAAGATGACGAAAATGGCGCCTGCCATTCCAAGACGTCTGTTGTCCTCGATAGCCTGCTTCAGTTGGGCGCGCATTTCCTGTGATGTCGGGAACACAGCGATCGGCACAACGGCAACAGAGACGACGGTGTATGCGGTCTGAATACGCGTAGAGTCACCTCGCTGCTTGAGGCTGATCATGAGGATGTCGCGTTCCGCGCGCGCTGGGTCTGCGATCACGTTGAGGGCACGGATACCACCTTCGGCGACGGTCGGTCTGTGCTTGGCGGTGAACGCGCGCAAAGCCTTCAATGCATCGGTCTTCTCGGTGGGCATCTCCTTGAACCTCTGATTAATGGCACATTTGGCCTTGTGCGTCTTCCAGGCAGACCGCTGACATTCCTTGCTCTGCAAAGTCCAATATGAAACCGACGTGGACACAGAAAAAGGGATAGAAGAATTACACAGTAGATGTCGACACCGCATCCCCCGCACCTCTGCAGAGACACCCCTGGGCCCTTGGACTTGTAGCAGTACTGGCACTGGGTCAGCTCCTTCCGAAGGGTTTGCCTCCGTCCGCTGGACGCATCTGTGGACAAATGAGCACGGACATAAGGAGATCCCGAAAGCACCAGGACTCTGTTGGGAATCGTACCTGAAGTGCTGAAACTATCCATGCGGTTAAAATATCAGATGTCGTTTGAGACAAAAGAAGAAGGTGATTGGTTGTGTTATTTCAAGAGGTTCTCAATCTCCCACGTGGCTGATCGGACCGAACACCGATCATCAATATTGATACCATTACTACGAGCAAGGGCAGTCAGCTGAGTTGCGACTTGGATAGCGGGCAAGTCCGCGTTCGTGTGCTTCGAAAACACGCGTTCCCTGAGCTATGTGAACGGCTCTTGCTACCTGTCCAGTGCCTTTGCTCCTCACTC
The DNA here is from genome assembly GCA_029203975.1 of Mycena vitilis. Classification (NCBI taxonomy): domain Eukaryota; kingdom Fungi; phylum Basidiomycota; class Agaricomycetes; order Agaricales; family Mycenaceae; genus Mycena; species Mycena vitilis. The sequence goes on from JARGYF010000082.1 coordinate 61,557, forward strand.
TCAATTATACTGTACTATTTCGACTGTTTGTTCAGTGACGCGTGACAGAGGGTCATGAAATGAATGAATTTGGGACCAGTGACGGTGACGGCCAGGTTTTGCGGCCCAAAACGGCCTAAAAACGCGAAAATTTTGCGTCCGGCGATCACCGGACGTCCAAATATGGTAATTTTTGGGTGATTGCCGAGGAATGAAGACCTTATCCAGTGAACTTCGTTGGTGACGGGTGACATGCAGTGAATAAACGGTCGAAATAGTACAGTATGTTGGAGCATAACATAGGACAGGCTGGACAGCTTGAAGTCTGGGGTTCACCGACTCCATCTGCAAAACCGACCTGGCTATGCAGAGCTACAGAGAGCACAGTAGAGCGGTAGACACAGAGACATGTCCCCTAAATATAGAGGGCAGGCCCGATATATAGAGCCGTATAGAGCCGTTAGAGCCGTTAGAGTGTTAGAGCGGTAGAGCGGTAGATGGTCCGCACCTGCATACCATGAGAATGTCCATGCTATAAAAAATTGCCGCAGGAATTGCTCGTTCGAATCGAGCCCGGGCCATGGTAGAGACTGTCGTGACTTTGCCAGCGACACTTTTTGTCCCCCTCATGTTGGCGACTAAGATCTTTCTGTCCTTCGAGATCCCCTATTCATTACCACAGAGGAACGGGATGCCCCCAAATGAGCTTCAAAGGTATAAGAATGACGTGGATAGGGCCTCTTCGAGGCGGGTGGCTGAACCTGCGGGGTTTGCCTCTCCGACTTTCCTTGTCTACTTTGACCAACAAGCATGTCCGTCATGTTCAGCTGTTTCTCCTGGGTGGCATATCAAAGCAATGATGCCTACCTGTTGCATATTCAATACATTATTCCATTCCTTGCCTGTGGTGCCGTGGAGTGCCATTGCAGGTCATTGCCATCACAGCTTAATTATTTGTTATAACTAAGCAGTACTGTCAAAGAAACTCAAGAGGTAATAATACATTCACATTATTGAGGCATATCAAGTTGTTCTCTTGAAAACAATCCCATACCTTGTGCCCATATGTGCACTATATCAAAAGCCCTTGTGTGGCCTTACATGTCCAGCCCACGAGGGTTATGACCAATCCAGAAATAGTGTAGTGTGGCGTTCCCGGAAAAGCGGTGCCTGCCGTTGCTTTTGGGCAGTGGCCGACATCCCACATATTTGACTGCAGGACTTATGAAAGTGGGCGAAATGAGACCGAGTCCCTCCAGCGCTCACTGCAGTTTTTCCAAAATTCCCTCTGCTTGTCAGCATAACCGAGGTCTTTCACCCACAAAACTTGAAGAGTGGCTGACTGTACTGTACTGTACAGTAAACTGTCACTTTTTTGTGTTGCCTGCCATGTAAGTTATGCCGCGCCGACATCCGCGTTGAAACCCCTGAGCCATCAGCAGGTGATAAATCGCGTACGGCATCTGACAAGGTGGCATTGACACATATCTACAGAATCCAGAATCAGAGGGAAGGAAAACGTGAGATTGCCACGGATCATCGCTCAAAACGGATAATGCTACTAAATGCTTGAGATATTTAACCGTTATTAGTGACAAATTTCCTGTTTGTACATGTGGACGAAATGTGGGCCAAACGCAAGTTCCCCAGGGTAGCTAAACCTCCGGTTCAGCCAATAAGCCTCGGCGGCGGATGGTCCGCACCTGCGTGAATTTGTACGTCTTGCAAAATTTGTACAGGAGGCGCTCGTTCGAATCGAGCCCGGGGACATGCATGCGTAGGTTCTTCGTTTTTTGTTGGCCCGTACTACCTGATAGCCTGATGCACGATCGCTGTCTTACAGCGGACTCCAAGCTTCAACGCGTTCTGACCTACAAAACGAGAGACCTCGGGAGGCAGGAGTGAAAACATAAATGCTAAATCTATCCGCGAATACAGTGTAGGAAAAGCCAACATGAAAGCCCGTGTGTGTTAGTTCGTGAGTTATGCTACATCCACTTCGCTGATCCCATTCGCCCATAACATCATAACCGCGAAAGAAATCACCTGCACAAGGATCATCATGATCATAGCAACGTCCCCACCAACGCTGACGCCATCATCCCCGCCGCCCATACCCACATCCCTCCTCCCATCAATCTCACACCCCTCCGCGCACCAGACGGCACCCCCACCCCGCCCGTCTGCCCCGACCCTATCGCGGTGGCACTCGGGCTCACACTCCCACTCGCCACCCCCGTCGTCTGCGGCCCGGACCCGACCCCTGCGCTCGACGCGCTCGCCGCTGCGCCCGAGTCTACGCTCCATGTGCGGATAGACGGGATCTCGAAGTACGCGTTGGCGTAGTTGGAGCCGTTGCCGGCGATGTTGGAGGCAAACTACGTGGGTCGATGAGTGTTTATTTTGGTGCGTTGAGAGGGGCGAGGGAAATGAAGGGACAAAGAGGGGGTGAAGGAAGGAGGGACGTGCGAGGGAGGGGTCAAGCGTAAGGAATGGAGGCGAAGATCAGTGCAAAATCGATTGGGGATTATATCGAGAGGTGGCGATGTGGATGTGGGTAAATAAAGAGAAGGAGGAAGGAATCCGATGATGGAAGGAGGAAATAGAAGGACCACATACACAATCCCCCGGACACGTCGCGTCGTATACACTTGGCAAGCCCGCCCTGCGCGCAAACAGTCAATGTCACATCCATTTCGACGGAGTGCGAGAAGGGGGGACGCACCAAAGTCCGCAGAGGGTTATATCTGCGAACAAAATTCGAGTCAGCGTTTGATTCGCGCCCGGTCCGCGCGGCAGGAAGTAGAAGAAAAGGGAAGAAAGGGAGGAGGCGCAGAAGCCCGATAAGAAAAGACAAAGGACGGAAGCACATAATGGGCGGCAAGGTCTAAGGCGCAAAACACGCAGCACCAAAACGAACGCATGAATAAGGAAGCGCGGAGCCCGCGAGCATTTGCTCCAGAAAAAAAAAAGAACCCCCGCGCAGCCTCCGAACAACCGAAATGAGATCGGAAGGCACACCACAAAGGAAAGGAGGGAAGGGGAAACAGCGCTCAACGTGACACACCGCGCAAGGGGAGAAAGACCATATGTCTGTATCCCGCCGCGGCCACGCCACGCCTTCCTCTACAGCAGCGCAGCCCCGCTTCCCTTCTCTACTGATCAACCAAACAAAAATCCACACGCACCAATCACAATCTGCTGCTCCGGGAAAAATTCCGTCACGTTGCACCCGCCCGTGACGGAGGGGTAGGCCGCACTCGGCGTGCCCCAGTCCGTCAGGTCCATCGTGCTGCTGGGCGAGGCTTGGGTTATGGAGGCGGGGATGGAGGGGCGCTGTGGGCGAGTTAGTATCAGTAAAAAGTTAGACGAAGCATGAGCCAAAGAGGCAGGGGAAGGAAGGGGATGAGGACAGAGGGAGGGAGGGAGGTTTTATAAAAAAAAGAGACGAATGCGGAGGTTGAATGGGAGTGCGTCAAGAAATGAAAAGGCTAACATGGAATGAATGGAGACAATAAATAACCGCGGCGCGCTGCACAGAACACCATGCACGGAACACAATAGGGATGGGAATAATCATAGAAAGAATAACGCACCGGCCAAAACCACATAAACACCCCCGCCACATCAAACTGCAGCCCAAAGGCGCCGCCCCGTTGCGCCGCGAAGCCCGCGCCGAAGGAGCCGTTCTTCGTTTCTGCGACGCTGCGTATGGAAGCAAGGGATTGATTAATTGGATATTTTGGGGGAGATAGTAGGGGAGGAGGGTGGGAAGTGGGAAGAGCGGGGGGATATTGGGAGAACGGGCGAGGAAAAGACGGAGGGGATGTCGAACGGAACGAAAAAAGCAAGGAAGGAGGAACAGTAGTCAATACGAAGGCGATGTTCGGATTTCAAAATAAACGAGCGCGATGTAAGCATTTCGCACTCGACGTTCGAATTTCAAATAAGGAGATCGGGGAGATGAAAGGCAGGAAAACAAGAGAATGTTGCACTCACGTACACCCGCTCGCAGTCGTATCATTACAGTTATGAATCAGCGTGTGCCCGGACTGGCTGACGTTGGCGGGCTGGAGGCACCCGGCGTACGAGTGGAGGGCCATTTGGTTGTGATCCATCTGCATAGAGAGTGTTAGCGAGCCGTTAAGAGGGAGGATCGGTTGAATAAGTTAGAAAGAAGTATTGGAAACGAAGAGGGCGAGGATGAGTGGAATACATGGGAAGGCGTGCAAGGGGGAGAGATGAGCGGACTACGGAAAGCAAAGGCAGAGGGAAAGATGGGAATCCAAGAGGGAGGTTGGGAGCGGTAATAGGATGGAGCAAGGGAGTTGGAGAAGGGAATCATTTGAAAGCAAGGGCAATAAGCTTAAGGAAGGAAAGGACGTCCAGAGGGCTATAAGCGACGATTGAGAGCGGTACGTGAAGAGGCATGAAAGGTTCAAAAGGATGAGCGGGCACGAGACACGGGTATCAGGAACAAGCGATGAGCAGGTACGGGAGGGAAGATGCGCGAGGGAAACAAAGCCACACGAACGAGCAAGGAATCGGAAAGAGCAGCACGCACCAAATTAATAGCCTCAATCAAGTCAATCTCGCCCGCCGCGGGCCACACCTCGCCCGGGCCTAACACGCCGTTGAGCCAGATGCTCGGCCAGACGGAGCAGCCGTAGGGCATGTGCAGGGCGTCGACGACGAAGAGCGTGCCGACGGGGAAGGCGGCTTTGGAGGTTAGGCGGACCTGTGTGCGCAAGTGTCAGCATCATGGTTATACAATTATGCGGGTTTGTTGAAAAACGAGAACGGGAAGGGAAGATTGTGTGGAAGATGAAGAGAGAGTTAGCAAGGGAGGAACAGGGGTGGCGAGGATCGTTGAGGCGAAAGGGATTCAAGGGAGGGAGGGCAAAGAAGGGCAAAGACATCGAGAAGGAAGGGAGTAAAGGTAAAGGCAAGGATACGCACCGACTTCCGATACTGAATCCCCACACCCAACACGGTGCTCGCGTTATCGACCTTGATAATTGCGTTTCCTGCACCGTTCGTGTACGCCAGCGATTCGGCGGTTGCGTCCGCCGCGTCGACGTAGGTTACGTTTCCTGTACGCGCAGCAGCGCATCAGCATATCGCAAAGCAAAACACCGAGAGCGAAAAGAGTAGAAACGAGGAGAGTGAACGGATAAGGAAGGGGAAATGGAAATGGAAGGAGGAAGGATGGAGAATCCGAGAACCAGAAGGGCGAAGGGACACCCAGCATCTCACCTCCGACTCCGATGCCGCAAAGCAAACAACTTGTTACGCTTTAATGAGATGGGAGCAGGAAGAAGGATGGAAAGGTAAAGGTAAAATAGAAAAGAGCACACACCCCAAGTCGTGTTATCTATCGCCCCGTAGAAATCCCACCCGTCAAAAAACGTCGTGCCGGAGTACTCGATGAGCGGGTAGTATGTCGCCGCCGCGCGGAGTGCCTGGAACGCGAGCAGCAGCAGTAGCGGGAGTGTTCGTGGAGTTATCATGCTTTTGTCGTCGTTCTTTCGTTGTTTTTCGTCGTAAAAATACGGAAATCGTTAACGGCTTGTCGGGCCGTATGTGTGAGTGTAAGTCAGGTGAGTAGGCAGCTCAGGGACGGAGGTAGGAGAGCAAAGGTGTATGCTCGAGATTTCCGGGAGGAGGAGCGGAGAGAAAGGGAGGAGGAGGAGCGCCGCAGCAAGGTGGTGGAGGGAAGACGGAGACGCGAGACCGGGAGCAAAAGCAAAAGCAAAACAAACCACCACGCTGATGCACGTGTTCTTTATTTGTGCGTGTCCATCATCAGCGAGTGATTTGAAACTGTACTCTGCGACGCGTGAACTGCGAAAGTGAGCGGATGTGGAGCCCGAGCGTAGCAGCGCAGAGTTCCTGGTGGGTTTTCAGAGGGAATTTATTGCGAAAAACCAGCCCGGCTATTTTTGATATCTGATTCAATTTCCATCGGCTTCTCCCGGTCCAGGGTAGATTCATGCCCTAACACCGAGGGAGGGCGGAGGGGGGCTGTCCAGAAGCACGGTGAGTGTCAGTCAAAGCGAGCTAGTTTTCAGCTGGAATCAAGAAAGATTAAAATTGCAACCCCGATCTGAACTCGGCAGTGGGCACAACGCCGGTTGGGTTCCGAGTCTCGATTGAGGCCGCACGATTACCTCGAGGCACCGTTCGTTCGCGATCGACGGAGATTGTGGGAGATAATCCATCCCCTGTGGGAGTATTTTACCCTCCGTGGGCCGTGGCCGACGTGTCTCTGTCTTCTTCCCCCAGGCCCGTTCAAGCCCGGGAAATCGCAAAGAATTGAAAGGAAAACAGCAGTTGAACAGCAATACATGGTGCTGGATAATTCTGCCAGAACTATTTCAAGTACGCCGTCGTGGGCCATGGAGGCCCGCCTTTTTTGATTACTATGTGGGGGGTAACCTTGAACGGGGCAGCCGGAGGTTCGATTCCTCCCGACGGCATACATAACAAGTCCAGTATCTTTTTCCCTTTACCACTACTGGCGAGTTCGCATGGCTTAACTTCAGGAATGAAAACCCAAGATAGAAGAAGAAGAAGATGCCGTACTGGGTGACTCGGAACGTTAACGTTCAGATGGAATAGATTTCGACGAGCAACGACGATTCACGAATGTGATTCACGGTCACAATTAAATACAATAGTGGTACCGCTCCGTATATGAGACGCGTGCTGCCTTACACTTGGCCTTTGGCACCATGCGGTTTATTCAGAGTCGGAAAATTGAGTATTGCACTACAAGAAGCCGTTGTGGGCCATGGCCGCCAGCCCCTCGCCATATGTGTAATAATGTAAAACTGGGACGGGGCAACCGGGGGTTCGATTCCTCCCGACGGCATACTGTTCTGATTGCCTGTCTTTTTACGCCTGGCTGTTCATCGACGAGTCTCAACACCATTTTCATGGATGAAGACCCAGGGCGATATACCATGATTCAGTACCGGGCGTGGAGTGAGATTGTATACTGTAGTATTTCAATCAATTCGGCAGGGGGTGTGACGCGTGACACGTTCAACCGATTCGACAGTTTGTCAACCGCCCAGGCAGGCCGTGACACACCTGAAAATTTCGGCAGCCTTCAAAACGTGTACCTAGTGTCAAGCTATGTCCACAGAGAGGAAACAGCGAATTTTATACAAGGTTGAAATACCTCGGAATGCCAGTGTGGGTTGGGTTCCCGGCGTTTCACGTCTGCGAGCCTGTGGGATGCAAAATTTGAGCGATTGGCGACCGAATGGACTGTAATATAACACCAAATCGCCTGCGGCGAAGAAAAATCTCGGTTTTTGGCCTCTGGCCCCTGGGACCAAAATTTGAACCTACCGTGACAAAAAGTCATTTCGTCAACGCCGCCGGTGACCTGTGACGACGACCATAATTCGTCGCCGTCAGAGTCCTCCGTGACGCGTGACTGCCGAACTGATTGAAATACTACAGTAGAAGTCGACGAACAACGCGGGGAGTATGAGCCACAAATCGAAATACAATTGATACAAGCAGCCGTCGTGCGCCATGGTGGCCAGCCCCTTCTTATACGGTGTCGAGTACTTGAGCGTGGCAACCGGGGTTTCGACTCGTCCCGACGGCATATCTCCAGTGAGTCGCGCCTTTTTTTACCACTGGCTACGGCAGTTCTGAGAACCCAGGAGGGTAGAACGAAATCTGGTACTTGGTGACGGACTAATGAGTTGGATGGAATTCGTTCTCCAGTGGACCGGCAGTGATGGAGTAGGACTGCTGGAATTGAGTCAAATAAGCTGTCGCAGGCCAAGATGGCCGGCCCCTTGTCATGCCGTTCTGTCGGATCCGTGAACAGGGCAACAGAGGTTCGATTCCTCTCGAAAGCATGCGGCGAGAAATATATTCTTTTTCGGGTTCTTATTGCCACTGGCAAGTGAGATTGCATACAATGTATCTCCCAATCGGCGGATAATGACCGAGTGCGATCCAGCTAACGGGGCAGACGGGATTCGATTCCTCCCAACAGCATGGCACTGAGCCTCGCGCGTTTTTTCATTATTTCTAGCCCTTTCTACGATTGGCTGGTTCCTGCGACTGGGCACAAGTTACTCTACGGACTGAAGGAGGGAATTTCAAGGCACGGTGATGATCTGGGAGACAGGTGTTCATCCGCCTAGACGGGACCGCCGTATGCCTCAGTATGGGTTTACTACTTCCATCGCTTCGAGTCCTGAGGGTCTTGAAATCACCTCACAACACGGTGAAATGCTCTCACCTTCGAAACTTTGCCTGACGTGGCGGGATTCTCCAGTATTCAACCTTTCCACAGTACGCTTCATGTCCCGAAGGTCACCCTCCATCCTATTTATTTGCTCAAATAGGTTGTTAAAGCGGTAGTCCGTATAGGTGGACTCTCTCGATGGCGCAATGAAAGAGCAAGCGTCTGTCGCCTCAATTTCTAGTTCTTCCTTTGTCAACATCCTGAAGAATGGAAGCAGCTGTCATCAAACTCACCTTCGAAACTCCTTTTCTCGTAGAGAAGCCCCCTTGATCTGTTCTTCTCCGCTGCTTTATCTGCATTGGGAATGAGCAGAGGGGACAGGTACAGTGCGTAAATCAAACAACATACCTTCACTGGAACGCGCAAATGCACCTGCGACGACAGAAAAAATTGTCCACACGGTTGATACCATGGCAAATGTTGACACGAATACGCTGGTTATCGCTGACCCCAAGGGCTTGAGTCGTGGTACCGGTCGTAGATACTCTAGGAGCGGGACACGGTCACTTTGGTTGAATTCAAGGAGGGAGTTTCGCCATTGTGCCATCAACGTTGGACTTGAAGTCGCATTCCGCCATTTGTTGGCCGCTGAATATATAACACTCTGATCCACTAGGCCGATGCTGTTGTTGAACATCTCTGGTGAGCCGTAAATGTTATTTTCGAGGATGACCCCCAGATCACGGCGCACGAGGGAGTAGAAGGCTTGGAATAAATTTTGAAAGGGGACATTGAATGCGGAGTAATTGTAGGAGTCGAGGAGGGACGGGTCGATCCCAGCGAATTATTGGTGTCGGCACCACTCGAGGCGAAAGTATCGGGGAAGGTGTTCCACGTTGGGTTTAGGATAGATCCACCAATAGCAATGAGGTTTCGTGCTGCATGGCGGTTTCAGCAGGTTTGCAGACTCTGCCATCAGGGCGGCATTTGAGTCAATGCCGGTTGCAGTGCAATTGCAACATGGTCGAGCACTGACTGTGACGGAGAAGATTTCGACCATGTCAGTAGCGTTTGGTATCAGATCCGGGCTCGTGGCCAAAAATGGAGACATCTGCATTGGTCTGTCAGGCAAGGAGATTCAAACCCGATATACACTCACTACATCGTCCCCCAAATCCTCGCTGAGAGGAACCAACGGGCCGTCACTGATCACAGGAAACCCCCAACTCATGTGGAAGACAGTTAGCCAATTACAAGTTACAAACCCCTGGATCTGATCAGCTGGGGATGCATTGCTCATGAAAAGTGCAACTGACCGAGACCTGATATTCAGCAAATCCACCCGGAAAATATGGACTCTGCGATGTCGCCACTGTGTAGTGATACGCCTACGGCGCGGCTGGGAGCGGAGCTATAACACAAACAATGGAGAGGGGAAGTGGGAGGGAAGGAGAATATGGTGGGAGAAGGCCGCTCCGAGGGCCGTAGGACGAGTGTGTGTGTGCGGGGGGTTCTGTAGGTAAAGTTTTAGCACTCAGTTGTGCAGGGCGAGACAAAACAAAGGGAATAGACGAGGTGCAACAACGGCGAAGGCTGCGCGAACACGATGCGAGACGACGACGGAGGACGAGAGTAACGAAGACGAGAGCGAGAGAGACGGCGAGAGAGAGCCGAGTCGAGATTCTGAGAGGGAAATCTGTCTAATCGGTCTGAGCTTGCGAACCAGAAGCTCGGCTGTCTGGCTGTCTGAGGATGCGGTGCGCAACCTCAGGCTGAAGAGTTTCCCATGCTCTTCGTGCAGACTCAGGCAATGTTTTAGCAGCAACGCGACTCCCCGATGGGAGCCCAATATATTTCGAGTGAGTCGGGATGCGACGGCGAGGGAGAGGTAGACGAGCGGCGGAATAGGAGAGGGGGAGGAGCGGAGCAGCAACGCGACTCCCCGATGGGAGCCCAATATATTTCGAGTGAGTCGGGATGCGACGGCGAGGGAGAGGTAGACGAGCGGCGGAATAGGAGAGGGGGAGGAGCGGATAACGGGTAGCTACGAGGGAATGTATGTAAGGAGTAGTAAGATATAGGGTAAGTGGTATGTATCGATACAAAGGGCGGGCAGAAAAAATACGATTTGGAAACTAGTGACGCGCGAAGGGGCATTAGCTCAAGAGCTCAATGCGAACAGAAACGGAGAAATTCACCTAGTGACGCGCGAAGACACGGGTAGCAAGAGCGACGGCTCAGCCCTTCGCGGTCACGTCGGTGGAGCTAATAACCAGACAGATGTCTCGATTAATGCGGCGGTACAGGCGCGTCCTCGCGGAGAACACACCTGGTTGATGCAACAGCAATAGAATATTTGGACTGTTGATCACGGCGTAGACGGGCTCCACAGAAAATACTAACCCAGACGGAAGTCTCGAATCAGTATCGGGCCGCGGCACTACGGAACGACGTACGTTAGGGCGCGCGAACGAGGATGGAAAGTGGGGGACACTTTTCCTCGCTGCGCCCTAAGTACAAGAGGCTGGCGGGTCCACGCACACGGTGCGCGTAGCAACGAAAACAAAAGAGCACGGCTCTCTTGTTTCCCGGAACAATAAGAGCACGGCTCTTTATTGTTTGCTTGGACCTCCAGAGGCAACGGCCAAGGCAACGGCCTCCTCGGCCCGACGGGGCAATCGACAGCGCGGCTGTGATGTCCAAGCGAATATCCCCGCTCGGAAGAATTGAACGCGGTTCAATTATCCAGCACCTGGGGACAATCACTTGGTTGCTCGAGCTTGGAAGAGGTTTGCGCGCGACCGATTAGACACGCGTAAACGTTCCTTTTAAACACCACTAATCGGTCTGAGCTTGCGAACCAGAAGCTCGGCTGTCTGGCTGTCTGAGGATGCGGTGCGCAACCTCAGGCTGAAGAGTTTCCCATGCTCTTCGTGCAGACTCAGGCAATGTTTTAGCAGCAACGCGACTCCCCGATGGGAGCCCAATATATTTCGAGTGAGTCGGGATGCGACGGCGAGGGAGAGGTAGACGAGCGGCGGAATAGGAGAGGGGGAGGAGCGGATAACGGGTATAACCTAAGGGAATGAAGCGATAGCTTTTTTTTTTTTTTTTTTTTTGTGGGGAGGAGAGAGGGAAAACAGGCCGGAGCATGCGGAGGAATGAAGTGGAGGGGTGGGATGCGGGACGATGAAGAGAAGAAAAGCACGCCGGTGCGGGGTGAGAGAACTGTGCTTGCACGCTAACAGCAGTTTACGCGTTCAAATCATTTCCGTGCCGGCCCGAGAGCGTTCTGGGGGGCGGAGAATGGGTGAATTGAGAGTCCAGGCACGAGCTGGACGGCTAGTGCGTTGCCCCAACGAGAAATCGCATCGGCGACTTTGTTGTTTGCTCCCGGGACATGTAGCACTCGGAGATCGAGGCCGTGCCGGAGTTGGATGTCGACAGTGGACTTTAGAATTTCGTTGTAGACGGGGAGAGCCTTCAGCGAGTTGAAGATGTCGACAGAATTTAGGCTATCCGTGTAAACTGTCAAGCGCGCACCCTTCGGCAGAATGGTGGCGGCGTGGTGAACTGCAGCGCAAACACAGAGCGCCTCGTAAAAGAATATTTTGAGCGAGTCAAGGAGCCCGTTAGGGAGCCCGGCTTGGTACGCAACACAGAGGTTCGGAATGTAGAACCCCATGCCGCCACGGCCCGCGCCGTGCGTGGAGGCGTCGCAGTAGATGATGAGGTTCGCGTCCTCCGGGCGGAAATCGACGGATTTGATCAAGAAAATCCCGTCGGCGTGTTCGATGTGGTTGGCCATCCACTGAAGATCCCGGCGGACGGCTTCATTAACTGAGATCAAAGCATCGCGCTTTGATTTATCTGTCATCTTCGCATAGACGTTACAAAGCCCCGGTTTAAGCAGCGGGAACACGTTGAAAACCCAATTGGCGTATCCGGCGAGCGCCTGCCATTCACGAAGGGTGTGACGAATGTCGTGCCTGGATTTACGAGTCCAGCGGCGTAGTTCGGCGACGAATTCTTCTCGGGCGTCGTCCGGGATGGTGACACGCATCAGGTGGGTATCGACGAGAAACCCAATCACAACAAGGGTCGTGCCAAAAAGCTGCTTATCCTCTGAGTGTGGGACGCCCAGTAAGTCCCAGAGCTGCAGTAGCCTCGTTTGGCTGGAAGGATATGATCGTTTGTACGGCTCGTAGTAGAGCATCTCAGAGGCCAGCTGTGCAGAGAAGAAGTCGTCCATGTATGCAAAGAGGACCGCAATATGGTACACAACCATGGCAATCCAGAGGACAAGACCCGCAAAAGTCGTCCAGATTGGTGGTGAAGCGGAGGACCCGAAGGTCGCAGCACGGTCGACGTGGTAATTACTCGCGATGCGGTAGACCTGCCAGGGCTGCCACATGATGCTCATTGGCAGGACCTTGAACGCATTCTTCACGTCCGACTTGAACACCGTAAGTTCAACGTCAGGCCCGTGGGTACGACGTAATGCGCGGAGGTGGTCGGCCAATTCGCGGATGCCATCGAGATGTGTGGTGTTTGTGTCGAAACGCGAGATAGTGGAGTTGCGGGAAAATTCCCCGCCACTGAAGTTAGTAACGAGGCGCAGTTTTTCGGAGTGCGGCTTCGGTACGGCGTGGATGGGGATCGCATGCATGCCCGGCAGCAGCGTGGGGAACCCTTCTGAGAAGCGGCCGGCCGTGATTTCATCATCCCGAGTTTTCTCCAGGAAAGACTGCTCTGCATCGGAGCGCAGAGGCTTGGAGTTGTCGAGTGTGATCGGATGAGACGCGATGGGAGTTGACCATGGCCAAAAGCCTTCGCGGAGGCCTTTGCAAAACGATGAGACGAGTAGGGAGTTTGGATGCGTGGAAAGCAGCTGCTCAAATTGTGCCACATCAATCGGTGTCGACGTTTTGAACAGATGCGGGTTGTGAATGACGGTGTGGACCAGTTCCTTGTTCGAGAACGCCTCGACAGGGACCCCAGGAAAGGGGGGGTCGGTCTCCGTGCCAAGGGCCGTAGGGCTGATGCGCCGTTTCCCATCAGACCAGACAAAGGAGCGCAGATAACGCGGGCGTTCGCGCTGCGCCCGAGACTGCGTTCGAGGGGCCACAGGTTGATGAACCGTGGGAAGCGGCGAGCTCGGCACGCGCACAATGTCGGACAACGCGCTAGCGACGGCCAGTGGACCACAACCAGCGAGATTAGCAGTCCTTTCCGAATGCGAGGGCTGAGAGACGGAGTAAGATGGTGCAGGGCCAATGTCCAACGAGGACAAGAAAGCGGGGAACTCCAATAGCGTGGACGCGGAGGTGATGCAAAAGTTAACCTGTGCGTGACGGGTTCTCTTGGCAGGGCGCAAATGATCCAGGGCACAGTCCCGTGCCTCAACGGACAAGGTACGCTTGTGAGACATTCCGGTTGAGATGAGGGAGCGGCGGTGACAAAGATATCAAAGGAGCACCAAGTTTTGAGCGATAGCGATGGGAGACGGTTGCACTAGGAAGCGTCGAGATGTGCAGAAAAAATACGATTTGGAAACTAGTGACGCGCGAAGGGGCATTAGCTCAAGAGGTCAATGCGAACAGAAACGGAGAAATTCACCTAGTGACGCGCGAAGACACGGGTAGCAAGAGCGACGGCTCAGCCCTTCGCGGTCACGTCGGTGGAGCTAATAACCAGACAGATGTCTCGATTAATGCGGCGGTACAGGCGCGTCCTCGCGGAGAACACACCTGGTTGATGCAACAGCAATAGAATATTTGGACTGTTGATCACGGCGTAGACGGGCTCCACAGAAAATACTAACCCAGACGGAAGTCTCGAATCAGTATCGGGCCGCGGCACTACGGAACGACGTACGTTAGGGCGCGCGAACGAGGATGGAAAGTGGGGGACACTTTTCCTCGCTGCGCCCTAAGTACAAGAGGCTGGCGGGTCCACGCACACGGTGCGCGTAGCAACGAAAACAAAAGAGCACGGCTCTCTTGTTTCCCGGAACAATAAGAGCACGGCTCTTTATTGTTTGCTTGGACCTCCAGAGGCAACGGCCAAGGCAACGGCCTCCTCGGCCCGACGGGGCAATCGACAGCGCGGCTGTGATGTCCAAGCGAATATCCCCGCTCGGAAGAATTGAACGCGGTTCAATTATCCAGCACCTGGGGACAATCACTTGGTTGCTCGAGCTTGGAAGAGGTTTGCGCGCGACCGATTAGACACGCGTAAACGTTCCTTTTAAACACCATTTATTGCGAGGAAAGTAGCTACATTTTATAGTGAGTAGTTTGTAAGCTAAAAAGACTAAGAAAGTATAGAAAAACCGACGAGATCGCACTTGAGTTCACTAGAATACCAGAAAGTCCGAAGGCAGGAGAACTTGAGAAAGAAGAAATAAATTGAAGGTTCGGTGAGGGATTTTGCAAGACCGAGGCAGGCAGCAAAGGATTGGTCGGAGAGAGGACGCGTAAGGACGGGAGTCGGAGGGAGAGATGCTCCGATGTCAACTTTTTCGGGTCCGATGGGAAAGAGGCGGCGGGCAGCGGGCAGAACATCGGGATGCGCGAGAACGACATGGAAGTAAAAGGCAAGGCCAGTTCCGGCCGAAGTGATGGGCGATCAATGATCTCTCGGATCATTTCCGTGGCCAGCGCGACTCGGTGCTCATCATCTCCTCCCTACTGAAATTGTGACTGTCCTCAGTCACTCGCCGTCTGAACGCGAAAACGATACGACTCGGGGTGGGGAACTGGACGGATGTCCTCCCTACTGAGACTGTAACTCTGGGGCTTCGACGACACGCGCTACTGGTCTGCTGGCGCGTCATCTGCATCTTCGGCTTCCGGATCTTCGAGCGTGGACTGCTCTAGTTCGCGCAAACGCTCGGTGGATATGTCGAGAAGACCTTCGAGCGCGGGGATGGGGATTTTCTCGCGTGCAAAGTACGGGATGACACGGAAGGCCGCGATTGGCCGGTGCAAGACTGAGCCATCGAGTTCGCAGAGAATATACGCGCCGCCGCGGTTACGGGAGACAACGATGAGTGGCCCGAGGTATCTGATGCGGAATTTGCGGTTCAATGACTTCTCGATAGCCGTGTTGCGCATCAAAACCAAGTCGCCGCGCTTGAAGTCGAAATCGCGAATGGAGCTGGCGTGCTCGCGCTCGAAGCGGATGGCTGCACGCACACGGGCCGCAAACACGTCCGAATGAAGCTGCTCCAAATGCTCACGACGCTTCTGGAGCGCAATCGCACGATGGGCAATCAGATCCGTGGTCGATAGGACAGTTTCGGGTGGGGGAAGCAGATATGTTGCCTCAGAGATGTCGAGAGGGAGAAGAGGGTGGGTGCCAGTGGCGGCGAAATAAGGTGAGCACCCCATTCGTCGGCGGACGGTTACGCGATCGGCCCAAAATACTGAGTACGCGGCAGTATGCCATTTAGACTGTACTCCGTCGACAGCTTTGAATAGGGATTGTCGCACGTCGAAGTGTGGGCGTTCCGCGAGGTTAGCGCGTGAGTTATAGCCCGAGATGCGTATGTGCCGAATGCCGTACTGCTTCTCTAGGTGCGTGAGCGCTTTCACAAAGGGAGTCCCGTTATCAGTAACAATCTCGCGAAGAGAGCCCCAGCGACAAAGAATGTCCTGGAAAATCCAATCTGCAATGGCCTTCGCATTCTCCTGCCGCAACATGCGAAACTCGGGGTAGTGAATCAACGAGCAGCGCCCCTGAACAATATATTTGAAGCCTCCGCTCGGCGGTAAGTGCATCGTGTCCATGTACATTTTGCTGAAGATTGGTGCGGGGACGGCGACGGTAGGGGGGACGGAAATTTGTCGAAGTTGGCGTTGCTGACACAAGAAGCAGGTGCGAATGAACCAGGTGATATCGTCGGCCATGTGCGGCCACCAGAAGCGTTCCGCGAGAAGTGCGCGAGTCGCGTAGAAGCCCTTATGACCAATGTCGTCGTGGGCGGAGCGGAGGATGAAAATCCGGCGGGTTTGGATTACCACGAGCTTATGACGGTTCTGGGGATCTTTGCGCCACAACGCGCCATCTGCAAGGTAGAATTCCATGCAGTAGCGCACGAACGACTGATAGTCTGCATCAGACATGTCGCGGGGACGTTGCAGGTTGCCGTGCCAGACACGAACAAGATCAACACGAAAATCTGCCAGCTTGGCAGCGTCGGAGCGGGGGACGAGGTCGTAGGAAAGGGATGGAGGAGCTTCCGCGTCTGCGGGAACGACTTCGGCGGCGAGGATGGCGATGGTACGCTGCGGGCGGCGGACGTAAGGTGAGTCGTTGATGAAATGCATGAAGCCGTGGACTTGATCTATCCAGTCTTCAAAGTCGTCGTCTGGCTCTGGTTCATCACCAGGCTGCGGAGGGCGTCGCGAGAGGCCGTCGGGACGATGGGAAGTGCCGGGGACGTGAACAAGGGTGAAATGGAAAGTAAGAATGGCGAGAATCCAACGGTTAATGCTCGCGCTCGGCGCCAAGTCGGGATTTGCGAGCATGCCTTTGATGTAACGTGCGTCAACTTCCACAACGAGATTACGCAGACCGATGAGGTACATTTTCCAGGCACGGAGGGCGCGGAATAAGCCGTAGAGTTCGAGTTTCGGCTGCGAGAAGCGCGCCTCACGTTCATTGAGCGTGATGGAGCCAAACCGTGCGTAAAAGCGGCGCGCTAAATTTTCCGGATCGCACTGGGACAGTAAGAAGCCGATGGCAAGGTAGGAGGTGTCGACAGAGAGGATGGCGGGTGCGGAGGATTTATAGTCAATGGGACGCAGCGCGGGTGAATGAAGAAGTGCGTGTTTCAAGTCTTCTTGCGCCTTGATCTGATCTGGACCGAAAATGAAGACAGCTCCTTTGCGCGTGAGCATTACGAGGGCGTGTGCTCGGTGAGCGAAGTTCCGAATGAACATGCGCACAACACCAATGGTGCCAAGAAATGCGCGCAGTTCTGACAGATCACGACAGTAACCCCAGTTAACAATTTTCGCAACACGCTTCTCGTCAGGAACACGGCCCTCAAACGTGCAGACGTGGCCAACGACGGTGATGGAGGGCGCGCAGAGGATGGCTTTTAAGCCAGAAAAGGTACCGCCGCAATATTTCATGCGTTGTACAATGCGATTGAGCGTGGCGAAATGTTCCCAGACGAAACGGCGAATGCCGGCGTTCTCGGGGATGGTCTCGAAAGTGCCGTCCGGGCGCTGGTATCGCGAGGCGGGGCCGCGGACGGGGACGTCATCGATGTAAGGGATGGTAGAGTCAGGGATTTCGGGTTGTAATATGAAGGTAACGTCGTCGTGAAATATTGGAACTGAATTTGTCCAGCCCATAGGGAGCGTGACAAGTCGCAAGGCGCCGTAGGGGGTTTGGAAAGTGGTGTAGTCGCGAGAAGACTCGGCAAGAAGGCGCTCATCATAGCCGACGTACAAGTCTAGCATGCCGCCGCACGCACGACCTGCAAAATGCTCCGCAACTTGGTCCGTGAAAGGAGGTACGCCCGAATGTTGAATGGTGACGGCGTTTAACGGTTCTAGGCTGTGCACGAGACGCAGGCTGGTACCATCCTTCTTGACGACACAAAACCAACGCGAACGGTACGCGGAATTTGATGGCTCGTACACGCCGGCTGCGATCTTGGTGCGTATGACTTTGCAAACATCGTCGTAGATGCCGGGAGGGATGGGGATATTGCGCTGGACCCAAGGGGTGTGGGGAACGACGGGGATATCGACAGGGGGGAAGAAGTCGGTGCGGAACTTTCCGCGCTCTGAATCATTCCATGCGAAGCCGTCCTGATGCTTGCACATAAAATCGTGCATCAGGTCGCGTTCGTCGGGCAACAAGAAATCACCCGGATGAAGCTGATCAATGATATCGCGACGGTCTGCGGTGTAACGACCAGTGGGCTTGAACGGAGGGGGATTCGGATCGAGAGTGGGGAGGTTGCCGAGAGGGTCACCGTGGATGTGGCGGACAATGCGGAATTTTTCAGGTAAGGTGCCGAGTACGGGGCGTACTTTTTGCGCAACGGGCTTATATTTCTTTTTAGCATACGTCGCAACGGGTGGAGTGGAAGCAGCGCGCGCGGAGGTCGCTGACGATGGGGGAGCGGGGACATGGTTCGAAAAGGTGGAAAAAGATGTATTGGCGCGAGTTGAATCGCGCGTGGAAGGAGCAGCAAACGCCGGTTGAACGACTGAATGTGCGTAGGTAACGGTGTCCGCGTTGGAGCCGAGATTTGTACAAGCCGATAAATATGTGTGTTGAAGTTGGGAGAGGGAATAATCAGGAGTGAGCGCGGCAGAGGATTCAATGAGAAATGAGTCGGGGTTATTAGGATCCTGTACGATAACAAGGGCGACTTCTCCTTGATCTGCGATCAATTCATCGAAGGTTGAAAACCCTGCAGACGGGCGCGCGGCGGGCCACGCGGTACGGTGGGCACGGTTGCGACTTTGCCGGAGTTCGGATCGCAGATGGTAATAGTCTGATTCTCGTCAGAGTAGTTCCGCACGACGCTCTGGGTTAAAACATCGAAGGGGCGCCCAAGCAAAATGTCATATGCCGGATTGCGCACGACGTGAACCTGCAAATACAAGGTGATGTTGCCGATGCGAAACGGGACGTTGCGTGCGAGACCGAGGGAAGGGGAGATGGAGCCGTTGGCTGACTGCATTTTTAGGACAATGCGTGGGTCGTACGGTAGACCGAGCTCGTGGCAGATAGCCTCGGACATGGCAATTATCTGGGAGCCGCCGTCGATGATGGATTCAACCACCTGTCTGTTGTCAACGATGGGCAGGATGGAGCGGATGGCGCTGGACTCCATGGACACAACCAAGTCCTCCGGAATGTCGCCAGAATTAAAATAGGACTCGTAGATGTCGGGGACAACAAAAGCATCAGGCGGGAGTTCGCGCTGAGCGGAATAGGAAAATTGGGCGGGCATGGAATCTGCAAAAGCAGTGTTGCGAGCGTCGGCAGCCCGCTGTTCGTCAAGAGTGTCGTGGAAAATATGGGAGTCAAAGGGCAGGGCGTCGTTAACGAACTGGTTCACAGGAGGCGCGGGTTTCGGAGCAGATTTGTCGTTGGAATTCGGGGCAACTCGGCGATTGGTTGTGGCCTCACGGACCTGCGCGCGAACATCAGGGGAGAGCGAAAGAAGCTCCCGCTGAGTAAGAGTAATAGGCGTGTCCATCGAGCGGTCAAAAACAGTGTTGGCAACTTTCTCGTCGTAAATGGGCGCGGTTGAGCGGTAAGCGGGGTCGGGCCTCTTGGCGTGAGCTGGATTTGGAAGCGCGCCGACATTTCTATCGCGCGGAGGAGCATAAGCAGCGTCACGAGCGCGTGCGAAAGGGTGCTCCGGTTGAACAGCAGGAGGCGCAGCATCACGCTGAGGGCGCAGAATAACAGGAGGGGCAGGCTCTGCAGTAGCAGTGGCGGGAGGAGGAGTAGAACGGACGGGCTGCTCCGGTTCCTCGACAGGTTCACCCGTAGCTGCGGCGCGACGGGCCTGAGAGCGCGTACGGAGAGCGAGAATTTCAAGCTCTAAGCTGTGAATGCGGTCTTCCTCTGACAGCTGGAAGGTACTGGCGCTAGCGGGTGCGACGGACGAAGTGGAAGAAGTGGAAGCGGAAGTGGCCTGCTGCGTTGTGAGCAGAAGCTGTGCCGCGGCGAGTTGGCCAGGATTCTGTCGATGCCATTCCTCAACGCGCGCGCGCAAATTACGTCCTTCGATGCGGCCAGGAACGAATGCGCCCGAGGGAAGAGTGACACGGCCGTCGGTGTTACGTTTGCACTTGCCCGCCTGAATGTCCTCCTCGACATGCGGGCACTTGATAATGAAGTGGCCGGTCTCGCTGCAATAACTGCAGTTCATATCGTCACGATTACGAGTGGGATTGGAAGAGGGAGGCGGGCGCGACTGCTGTTGAGCGGTGAGAACCTTAATCAACCCATTCATAGATTCGAGAAGTGCCGTGAAGGGTTCGATTTTGACGTCGGGCGTGGGCGTGCTCTTAGACGTAGACATCTGAGAGGCAGCGGCGGCGATGGGGGAATTGGAAGTGGTAGCGAGCGCGAACTCAACGGCCTCGTTGAGGTCGGAGATGTCGTAGGGATCCTCGGGGTGCACATCAGGCTTTTTAACCTGCAAGCGGCGCTCGACGCGTTCCCAAAGACTGGGAGGGGCAATAGCGCGGCGAAAAGCACGGCTCTGTTCGGTGAGGGAAAGGCGCTGGCGCCCGATGAGGTACTTGGTGATGACAATAAATTGCCGATAAAAGTCGCTGTAGTCGCCTTTAGACAGCATCCCGACGCGAGCGTACTGGCCGACGAGCGCGTCGAGGTCTGCCAATGAATATTTGCGGTCTGCGTCATTGCCAGGGTACAGCTTCAACACTGCAGCCTTAAACTCGGCATAAGTGTGCGCGGCTTTGAACTCCTCGAGAGCTTCCCAAACTTCCTGGTCATCGACACCAAGGAAGCGGGTGGCGTGCTTCTTTTTCTCGGCGCCGTCGGTGACGTTAGAGCGAGTGAAGTGATACTCGAGATCGGTAAAATAGCGCTGGAGTTCGCGCGGTTTCGTGGAATCGAACTGCGGGGCATTGCGATCGCCACGCGCAGGCATAGGAATGGGAGTGGCCATGGGGACGAGATCGGGAGTGGGTGAACGCGAGATGGGAGGTGAGAAGAAGGTTAAGAGGGAAGGGGAGAAAGGTTCGTGAGGAGATAAGTTGTTGTGGCGAGCGAGGTGGTCGGGGACAACTGTGAAGAAGTCCTCGGAGTCGAGAAGATTGTCGGGGTTCTGATGGATGGAGACGAGCTCGAGGCGTAGGGCTCGACGAGGATTGTCGCGAAGGGTGCGAGCCGAGCCTGAATCAATGGCTGGCTACAAGATGGGTGAGACTGTTAATCTCAAGGTTTTTGGGTTAGAAGCCCCCGCGGTGAGGCTCCAAATATGATACGCCTACGGCGCGACTGGGAGCGGAGCTATAACACAAACAATGGAGAGGGGAAGTGGGAGGGAAGGAGAATATGGTGGGAGAAGGCCGCTCCGAGGGCCGTAGGACGAGTGTGTGTGTGCGGGGGGTTCTGTAGGTAAAGTTTTAGCACTCAGTTGTGCAGGGCGAGACAAAACAAAGGGAATAGACGAGGTGCAACAACGGCGAAGGCTGCGCGAACACGATGCGAGACGACGACGGAGGACGAGAGTAACGAAGACGAGAGCGAGAGAGACGGCGAGAGAGAGCCGAGTCGAGATTCTGAGAGGGAAATCTGTTTTATTGCGAGGAAAGTAGCTACATTTTATAGTGAGTAGTTTGTAAGCTAAAAAGACTAAGAAAGTATAGAAAAACCGACGAGATCGCACTTGAGTTCACTAGAATACCAGAAAGTCCGAAGGCAGGAGAACTTGAGAAAGAAGAAATAAATTGAAGGTTCGGTGAGGGATTTTGCAAGACCGAGGCAGGCAGCAAAGGATTGGTCGGAGAGAGGACGCGTAAGGACGGGAGTCGGAGGGAGAGATGCTCCGATGTCAACTTTTTCGGGTCCGATGGGAAAGAGGCGGCGGGCAGCGGGCAGAACATCGGGATGCGCGAGAACGACATGGAAGTAAAAGGCAAGGCCAGTTCCGGCCGAAGTGATGGGCGATCAATGATCTCTCGGATCATTTCCGTGGCCAGCGCGACTCGGTGCTCATCTAGTCCTGTTGTTACCGCCGGGTAGGCTCGTGGACCAGCCGGCCCGGTAATAAATGATGCCATCGCAAAACTCGACAACTACCGGAACCGGCTGGGCTCCCACGTCGCGTGTTTTGGTGACGGGTGTTTCCCCCGCCAAATAAGAGGGTACGACTTTGAAAAACGTTGAATCCTTCAAAACCTCGTCTTTTGGTGTCTTGATAGAAGTGGGATAACTTTTGATTTCCTATCGATAGAGCCCCCTTTGTTTTTTTGAGTCCCCAAAAAACATGTTGGCCTCATTGAATAGAGAATTGGAAGTTATCCAACTTTCACCAAGGGACCTTAGGACCGGAATTTTCACAAATCACACTTTTTCAAAGTCGTACCCCCTTATTTGGCGGGGGAAACACCCGCCACCAAAACAGGCGACGTGCCGGCCCAGTCCGTCCACGAGGTTACCCTGTTGTTGTCGTTTCCATCATTGTTGTGTCTGATGTTGTTCCTGTTTGCTCCTTGCCTAATCCGTCTGTTCGCCCGCCCACTCGGATTGTAACCTCTGTGGATCGACTGGTTAACGAGTCTAACCGCCGGGGTCCGATGGGGTCAGAAAATCGCTGACTAATGATCGGAGTTTGAAATGTTACCTGGTCGTCGCGGTTCAACATACCAAGGTGTTTTCAGCTCGAAAGACTGTAGGTAAGTGAATGTATGGTTGCTGATGTATTCTGCTTGCTCAGAATGATAAGAATCGCCCAGAATTTGGGGGAATCGGACTATGCGGCACCTGCCGTGATGGGGCATCAATTCTGGAGAATAATCTGTAGCGCTCTCAAAACACAGCGTAAAAAAAATTGGCAACTTCAAGGCGCAGTCGCAATGTCATACAATCAGTAATAGAGGATGTCAGAATGAATCTTATGCGTTCAGATTGCGCCAATTGTTTTCGCGAAAAATGATTGGTCAGCGATTTTCTGACCCGATCGGACCCCGGCGGTAACTAACAGACTTCAACAAGCGAGGAACGAGCTAGTTTTGTTGAAGCGTCTGTCTAGGAGAGACTAGTGCTCATCAGTAGTTGACACTCGTCGTTATATTTACCTGCATTGCGATGACTGTTCCATATTTGGGCGTCTCCGTACCACTCACCACATCACAGTTGCTGGAGAAGGGGTTGTTGTAATACGGGAATGACGCGACGCCGTCACGCGATCGGTTTTCCATTGTCCATCCCATCAAACGCGCTGACAATTGTGTACGAGAACACAGAGTTGTTGAGAAAGAACGTGTCCCCAACATGCAAAGTCTGAGGGGTAAACATATCGCCAGGAGCACTCAGAAACGAAGGGACAATATTGCTCATGGGCAGAGCAGGACTTGTGGCATTCGGAAAATAGGTGGATTCTTGCACCATATCGTACGCCGATAGCGGACACCGCGGTTATGGTACGCACGGCGCTGGGGACTGTAGCTGATTCTATATTCAGTGACGAAAGTCAGCAAGTGTCGGAACCGGAGCATGGGATGGATGATTCCAAGAACACCTTCGGAACGCCTTATAAGCTATCCCTCGGCGTGACGTTGACACGGGAACGAACAGTTTGACGCCAGGTCGCGATGTTCTCTAGATCCTTGTTCGTAGCAACACTAAGTATAGTCACTTTTTTTTTGGCCTGAAAGCTCCCACTGGCATTCGACAATCCATCCGGCGGGTAAGTACACTTGGCTGGGGTCGAGAACAATATACATGAAAAGGGAGAACCCACCGAGGTTGTCACGAGCCGGGGGAGGTACGACGAAAGTGAGTCACAAAACCGTAGCAGAGAAATCGATCAAGTACAGAAATATTCCTGGTAGTGGTACTGAGGGTTGACAGGCCGTGGTACGGCAGTCAGATCTGAGTAAGCAGAGCAAAAATTCCGATCTTGGTGGGACGAGTAAGATTTCGTCAAGCCCTGAAACGCGTCCTGAGATTGATATACTTCGGTACTTCTGTCAAGCAGAATGTTCGCACGTACAACGATTTTGGTCAAACGCTTGGAGTATATGCTTCAGCGCCTACAAGTTCTTCGACTCGGAGTCGCACCTCCCGAAGAGCATGGAGGGGCGAGCGATGGGGTATACCGAGAAAGTAGGGTGGGTGAAAGATCATCACGGTGTCGGTGGGCTGTATCCAGGGGATGCGGTCAGGATGCAGATGTTTCGTCAGATGCAGGTGGCACGATGTCGGTTGTATCGGTGATTGAACGACGAACTCGATGATGCAAATTCGCATCATACCCTCCGTAACCCGTGGACGATGGAGCGTATTAACGGAACACTACCAGAGGTCTTTGGGGGGACGGGCGATGTGATATCTACGGGCCCAATTTCCAGTCAATACTGAATTCATGTGCGAGAAAAGAGAAGGAGGAACGTCTCTCCCTACAACGGAAGCTACAAAGGAAAGAGGTCACATGGGTTGGTTCGCGGCTCGAATACAAGTCCTAGTGCGCTGAGCACTAGAGAAACAAAACCGCAACGAGATCGCAACACAGACATGCACGCTGTCCCGGCGACGCGCGACACCCCCTCACATAAAACTACGGCGCGGAGGCGGAAAATCAACACAGGAGAAGTAAGGGAAAGGGAGGCGGAAGAGACGGCGGAAGTCAGGGAGGGGAAGGTGGACGGAAAGGGAGGGGAGACACCGATAATGAATCCCCACGCCCAGCACAGTGCTCGCGTTGTCGACCTTGACCAGATAAATCAAGGGAGAAGCGAGAACGGGGAAAGAGGGAAAGATATAAAGGTAAAGGAAACAAGTAGACACACCCCAGTCGTATCATCAATCGCGCCATAAAAATCCCACCCGTCAAAGAACGTCAGTACTCGATGAGCGGGTAGCACGTCACCGCCGCTCGCAGAGTCAGGAATGCTAGCAGCAAAAACAGGAAGGGTGTTCGTATTGTTGTCATGCTGTCTCTTCGTTGGTCTCGTTGTTATAGTCGCAAAAGTACGGATATCGTCGATTCGTTAACGGGCCGTCAAGTCATCCCAGCCAAGGTTAGAGATGCTGAGAGCGGCAGAAGGTCAGAGGAGTGCGAAAGAGGAGGGAGGAGGAGCGGAGAAGGGGAATAGAAAGGCGCCATAGCAGGTGGGTGGAGGGAAGAACGACGCGAGACCGGGAACAAAAGGAAAACAAACCACCACGCGGCTGATGCACGTGCTCCTTGTTTGTGCGTGTCCATCATCACCGAGTGATTTGAACTGGAAATCGCGAACCAACCTTTCCGCGAGTTTCGCGTTCAGATAAATGTGCGAGAGCGCAGCAGCACAAGTTTGCTGGTGGATGGGCGTCTTTGCGTGCTTCAAAACCAGCCCGGCTATTTTCGATATCTGATTCCATGATTTCATCGGCTTCTCCCGATCCAAGTAGATTCATGACCTATCACGTAGGGCGGGAGCCAGAAGCACAGGGAGTATACATGGGGATGAGCGCAACATTGGAATATTGCCATTAGAGTCTACCTAATCAATCCCTGCATATGTCGGAAAAACCCCGTTTGACTTGCAAGGGCTTGAATCTCCTTGGGACCTTGAAAGACCTTGTAAGCACTTGCAAGTTGCCCAGCTGAACCTTCCAAGCACTTACAAGCCACGACAAGGCAGAGAGGGAACCTAGAAGGACTCTCATGGCGTGGCAAGGCACGCAGGGCTTGGAACGACTCGAGCCGACTTGCGACTGTGGGGGTCATTTTGCACAAATCGTCTCGCATACAAGATGTATTTACATAATCGAGATTGTTTACACGCAGATACATGTCTTACGACGAGGAGGCATTTGCGTCGGGGTGAGTACGTGCACAGGTAGAGGAATCGCAATGAGTGGAGCAAATGACGTCATGGTTGACTATATATTAACCGGCGCCGTGTGACATGCGACTCCACCTCTCTTCCTTCCGTTGGTCACTTCCACCACCACCACAGTCGTCCGTCGCGCCATTTTACCCCCCTCATCGCACCGGATTCCGCCACCCCCTCCATTATCCACCCGCTCCATTGTACCATCCGGCCCGCAGAGCCGCAATTCAAACACAACGCCCGAGAGACGGGACATTTGCGGAGGTGCGATATCGTCTCTCCGCATCCTCTAACCGGCACTCCCTCTAGATCTGCACACACCATCACGTCTCACGTTTCGCACCGCCAGACTTCTGGGACTCATGTATTACGCAGATTGCTTACGGTCGACATGTACGCAGTTTTCGGCCCCCCCTCTTATCGTTGCTGACTTACCTGCTGTATGCCTGTATCCACCCGCAGGGGCACTCAGGTATGCGACACAACTTGGTCGACTTGAGGCATTCAACGGACTCCGTATCTTTCAGGTGAGCGTGTCATTGTTTCCGTCCACCTCCCTCTGCGCCGTTGTGGAGCTACGGCTGCGGGTGCTTAGAGTCGTGTACCGTATATATCCATTGAATATATGATTTGCTTCATTTCGGATCCTCGGTGTGAAAGAAAATGAATAGTTGAAATGATTTTGTGTTGCCGCGCTTTTGCGTTGTAGACAACTGGGCGGATTCCGACACCTTGTGACGCGCCGCAAGGTCCATTTGGTACCGGGAGCCTTAGAAGTCCTTGAGATCCACACAGGTGGTTTGGAAGTACTTATAAGAACCTAACATATGCGCTGCAAGCCGCTCCAAACCTAATGACCTTGCAGCATCTTGCAAGGTGTCCGCAGACGTTAAGAGTCATTTGGTTTTTTTCCGACATATCTTTCCTCAACTCCGATCTGAACTCGGCCCGGCGCCACTTTTGAACCTCGCTGATGCCTCGAGGCCGCATGAATGGCATTCAATGAGCGGAGACTGCTGGAACGCAGTTAAATATAGCGCCGTAGCCTGGGATTTTGCGGCATTCGTGTGAATGTCTGTCTGTTTTTGGCAACATGACAGTGGAAGAATTGCGCCTTTCACCGACTCAAATTCGGTACAAGAAGCTGTCGTAGGCCACGGATGGCGTCCTCTCCTCAGAGCGTATTGCGTGCCAAGTTATTGGATGGGCAGACGGGGGTTCGAATCCTCCCGGCGGCAGGTATAAGCTCTCGCGTGACTGAGGTTTTTTTGCTGGTTCACCGCTGCCGGGGCTGCAGGGGCAAATTTCCCAAATCCAGGGGTCACAAAGCTATTCAATAATTGTTGCAATGCCTAATGCCAAAGCATTTGTGCGGTATAAAAACGACAACGACCATGTTTCCTCATTTCACTGAAGATTCGTGAATAACCGACAAAAAAGACTCGAAACAACGCATTGTGGCGGTGCAGAATTGAACTTCAAATCCAGAAAAGAAGATTTTTTGCTTGAATTTTGCCCTAATATAATAAGCTTACATGGTATGGATACCCGGATCCTAAAGTATCCAGGCACTTGCGCTTGAGAGGATGTATTCAGATGGGCGCCCGTCAATAGTGACAACTGGAATGGAATTGCCAGCCTGAAGGCTGAATAAGCGGATAAGCAAGGAGTGCGTAACACCGGAGCAAGTCTCACCTCGTTTATTGCTTGGCCTCTAGTTTACCTATGGGCACCCCTGAAGCAAGGGTGAAAAACCGACAGTCCCATGGGACATGACACCGAGTTTTGAATTCAATGACATTCATTTACTCCGGACCGTGCCGGACTGGGTGCATGTAAACCTGACAGATCGCGGGCGCCACCAGTCCATATGCAGTCTCAATGCCTCCACGCTCTTTGATATCGCCGGATTATCGATCAGACGTGTTGCTCTTATATGTCTGTCCTTGGTAGCTGGGTTTGACACCGGTACTACCCCCCATCATGTCCAGAATGTGAGCTTGCACCCATGTTGCCAAACACTTACTGATCATTGGAATCCCCCAGCATATATATTCACAGTAATTGTCCTTCCGTCGAACTGCAAGCTATCGTTGGGCTGACTATTGACAAACACCAGATATACGTGTCCGAGCTCCGATCGACCCACATCTCGATCTTCCAGCGGGCATGAAGATGTTTGCTCAACTCATCGGCAATGGGATCATCCTCAAGCAAACTGTACCGACGTACAGGGAGGATAATCAGGATGCACCAATGTGGAAGTTCAAATTTGACTGTGAAGTGTATGTGTTTCGCCTCAATTACCGATACCACATGGTTGAAGATTCCCAGCCCTCCCCACATGCTTACCTTCACGATAGCAGTTGTGCGGAAATATCAGGGCACCCGGCTGCTCGGTTCCTTCAAGATTATACGGGGTGAAGCTCTGACATTTGGTGAAGAGCGAAAACGTGTGTTCAATATGTGCACGAGCATTTAGAGTGCTTACTGTCATAAAGCCTTGCGCTCGTTACTCGTAAAAGTGAACCCGGACGGCCCGTTACTCAACTTGACTGTGGCATTATCCATATCAACATTGACACAAGAGCCACTGGGCCTACACGGAATCAACATACAAGGACTTCAAGGTGAAGTTCAGTTCAACGGATATAATCATCTGAGATTGAATCTCCATTACAGTTGGTTCCATCAGTCATCTAGACATAGCCATGGACTTGCAGCTGCTTTCTGATTCAACAACACAATTGGATCCACAAGATCTCTGGGCCATGCATGAGAGAGTTCTACTCTCTCCAATGAGCACCCTCCGGAGCAAAATTTTGAACACACTTGGAGATATCTGCATAAAACAGTGGAAAATATCTCATGTGGTGGATGTGCTCAACCAAGCTGTCCTCGCATATAGTGACGCAGTGCGGGATGATCCCACAGACACAACACTTCTGGGTGATCTGGGCACTGCACTTGTATACCGAGTGGACCGCTTGGATGATACCGGGGATCTTAACAAGAGTATCCGAGTTCTGCGGGATGCTGTTGATTTCACTCCAGATGGCCACCCAGCCAAGCCAGATATGCTCAGAACTCTGGGTTATGCATTATGTGCTCGGTTTGAGCACCTCGGCAACATACAGGATCTCGATGACTCTGTATCAATAGGGGACAATGCTGTCCAACTACTCGCTGATGGCCATCCTGTCAAGCCTTATGCACTTAGAACTATTGCAGGATCTCTGCGCACTCGGTTTGAGAGGTTTGGTGATCTCGCAGATCTCAACAAGTCTGTATCGATGGCAGCGGATGCTGCACAACAAATGGAAGATGACAACCCTGATAAACCACACATGCTGAGCACTCTTGGGAACTCACTTGTATGGCGGTTCAAAAGGTTTGGAAGCTTGGACGATCTCAACCAGTCCATTTTGTACCGAGAGGATGCTGTGCGCTTAATACCAAATGGTGATATGATCAAACCATTGTTTATGGACCATCTTGGAAACTCCCTTTTGCTTCGTTTTGAGCGCCTTGGCAATATGGACGACCTTGACAGATCTGTGCTACTCAGAGTTGATGCTCTCCACCAAACTCCAGATGGAGACCCAGTAAGATCAGCCATCTTGCACAATCTTGGGCACTGTTTATGCACTCGGTTTGAGCACACAGGTGACACGGACAATATCAACAAGTCTGTGTCAATGATGAGGGAGGCAGTCGATTTGACACCCCATGGCCGTCCACAGAGGCCATCTATGTTGAACAGTCTTGGGAACTCCTTGCGCACTCGGTTCGAAAACAGTGGTGCCCTGGATGACATCAATGAATGTGTCAAGCTTCAAACAGAAGCTGTTCACTTGACCCCAGATAATGACCCAGAGAGAACCTTGTGGTTGAAAAATCTGGGAAATGCACTTGCACTTCGTTTTGAGAGATTTGGTGATCTGTCCGATCTTGAGAGATCTCTGTCCTTCCGTGAAAATTCGGTAGATCTGACGCCTGACAATCACCCAGACAAACCATCACGGATAACCAATCTTGGAGCCTCTTATCTTCGACGATTTGAACGGCTTGGTCACTTGGCTGATCTCAATAAGGCAGTCTCACTCGGATGGGATGCTGTCCACCTGGCTCCAGATGACCATCCTGGGAAGGCTGCCATGTGGAATAATCTTGGTGGCTTCCTTTCAAGTCGCTTTTCACGACTCAAAAGTTTAGATGATCTCAACATGTCAGTGTCTATCAAGCAAGATGCTGTCCGGTTGATGCCAGATGGTCACCCATATAAGCCTTTGTTATTGAGCAATCTTGGTAGTTCCTTCTTCCGACGCTTTAGGGAGTTTGGAACTTTGGATGATCTCAAGCAATCTGTGTCAGTAAACAAGGAAGCTGTTCACTTAACTCCAGATGGGCACCCAAACAAACCATTGATGATGATCAATCTTGCCCAATCTTTAGTTCAGTGCTTTAAGCAATCAAATGACCATGCAACAATGAAACAAGCAATCAATCTCTTCGCATTGGCGGCTTCCTCATCCACAGGTGCTGCTCACTTCCGATTTAAGGCTGCATCAATGTGGGCAGACCTCGCAAAGCTTGCAGAGCCATCATCAGTGATGGCTGCCTACCAGACTGCATTGGACATACTACCCGAACTAGCATGGCTTGGTTTGTCCATCAGTGACCGTCATCACCACCTCTGGGACGCTGGGCAAGTTGTCAGAGATGCAGCTGCTACTGCCATTGAGCATGATAAGGCTGAATTGGCAGTGGAGTGGCTAGAACAGGGTCGCTCTGTGATATGGACTCAATTCCTCAACTTACGTTCACCGGTGGATATACTTAAAACAAGCCATCCCAAGCTTGCAGACCGTCTCGTTTACCTCTCTGCACAATTGGAAGTTTCTGGAAGTCGTAATGATCATTTGGAGACTCCCTCAAGACCCCAGGAATCACTGCAATCCATAGCAGATCGAGCCCACCAAAATGCTCACCACCGAACAGAACTCTTGAAGCAAATCCGGGAGCTAGATGGCTTGTCTCGCTTTTTGCTACCAAAAAGGCTGTCAGAGCTTTCGGAAGCTGCTGCGCACGGACCAGTTGCCATATTGAATGTTGGGAATGATAAATGTGATGCTCTGGTACTTATTCCTGGTCTTGATGATGATGTTGTGCACATTCCGCTCAGACAGTTCACACCCCAAGATGCTGGCAGTCTAGCTCAAAGTCTCAGTCACCTTGTGGGCAGGGGTGACAGAATGAAAGGAAAACGAGAGGGCCAACCTGATCCCGAGGATGCACTAGAACAAAGTCTGGCAAAGATCTGGGTAGACATTGTTAAGCCGGTGCTTGATGGCCTTGCAATTAATGTGAGTGAGCTTGACGAAAGATACACATGATCTCAAGGATTCTCAACAACATTGCAGACTCCTAGGAAAATCAATTTCCCACGTATCTGGTGGTGCCCAACTGGCCCCCTCGCATTTCTGCCGATCCATGCTGCAGGTCACTATTCTACAAACAATGCATTTGGGTCAAAGCTGTCTGACTTTATGATTTCATCATACATCCCATCTTTGACCGCACTCATTGAGGGATTCCGAGCTCCCTCCAAGACTCAACCAAAGTTACAACTGCTTGCTGTTGCTCAGCCATCTGCCACTGGTCAGACCTACATTCCCGGGACCCAGAAAGAAATCACATGTATCCAGGAGGCTGCAAAGGGAAAGCTGCCTGTCCTGCGGTTGGATAAGAATATGGCAACTGTGGATGCTGTTCAGCAAGGAATGAAGCAATCCAAATGGGTACACTTTGCCTGCCACGGTATACAGAATAAATCTCATCCCACTGAGAGTGCACTTTTGCTTGCTGGCAGCTCTCACCTGACTCTTTCTGACATCATTAAACTGGCTCTTCCACATGCTGATCTTGCATTTCTTTCTGCATGCCACACTGCTACTGGAGACAAGAGTCTTGAGGAAGAGTCTGTTCATCTTGCTGCAGGGATGCTTTTAGCAGGTTATCGAGGTGTAATTGCAACTATGTGGACCATTACAGACAATGATGCTCCACATGTTGCAAGTGATGTCTATGAACATCTCTTCAGAATATCACCACCAGACCACACACAAGCTGCAGAGGCCTTGCATCTGGCCATTCAGAAGCTTCGTCAAGGAACAAAATCCTTTTTGCGCTGGGTCCCCTTTGTTCATATGGGTGTTTGATACATGATTGAATCACCTTCTGTCTGAATCATCATCATGATTCAGCGATGCTTGTAATTAGCCTCAGATGGGTGCCTGCTCCCCTTCGATTCAGTTGTACTATCACTGACTTTAAGCAACAATCTGTTCTCTTCTGTGCCTTGTTCTTGTGCTTTTTTGATTGGCAAGGTGAATATGAGTTTAGATCTTCGTTGTGTCCTGGTCTTCCAACTGTAAGGTGGGGGAATAAGAACTTGAGGTGCTTTACATCGAATGGCTAAATCCATTCGCCGGCAGTGTGTTTTTGTGTTATAAAATCAATGTGTTTTGTGGAATGTAAGGTCTATTAAAGTATAATTGTTGCTGAACATATGTATAGGATATGGACGGTCAAGACTTGAGTTTCTCAGCCCTCTGCACACAATGCATAGAAATAGGCAACGCAATCAGTTTGGGCGGCAGTTGTGCATTTTCCCGGTGGTTCAATTTGGGTCCCTCTCCAACATGTATGCTTCTCCTTGGCACACTACGCATCCGAATTGGTGTAGGGGTTAACATTGCCGCTTCTCAGAATTACGTAATCTTAATAGGCCACGTACAGCTTGCGCGGCAGCCCGGGGTTCGATTCCCCGATTCGGAATTTTGGCAAGAGGAGGGACCCCCATCTTTTTTTCGCCGTCCCTTACAGGCCTATAGTACGTACATATGTGAGCAGGTGCAATTACCTTGGGCCAACTTGAAGCCGGACATAACTGTATGTTAATGCTCAGCACCTCATTCCTTTAACGTATTCTTGAGAGAGAATGTAAGTAACACCAAGGCTCGAGAGCCCATATGATTCGAGCCCGTGAAACCGTCGAAACCTCCATGGAGAACCCCCTCGGTGTTGGATCTGACTGCCATTGCGGCAATCCGGGGAAGAATCGCTGTTCCAAATGCAAAGAGGGTGAGCTAGTCCTACCAACCGGTACCGCACATTATATTGAACTGCAGGAAACTAGCATTATGGTACTGCTCGCAGGTTTGCCAGAAGCGTGGAACCTATCAGTGCCTTCTTTGATCGCGGAGTCTCCGCAGGCGACTCCTTGCAGGAAACTGGAGCACCCACAAGAATTTGTGTCCATTGTTCAAAGCGGCAGACATTACTGTCACTTCCTCGATTCCTGGTTCTGACGCCGCCTGGGTTGACACCTTCCTTCTCTCCGCACTCTTCCCTCACCTGCTGCACTTTGGCACGGCGGCCCAAAACACAGCCTTGCTGAATCCTTTCACAAGCCCAGTTCTCTTTTAGACCGGGGAAATGCGGATGAACGCGGCCACAGTCATTTTCGGCCACGGGGAGCCGAACAAGTATCTCATAGCGCAGCTCATCCACCGTTGTGTCGGCTGGGCACCACGAACGTACAATAACCTCGAAGCACTCATCGCCTGTATCGCGTACCCGATCCAGAAAAGCTGGCCCGACGTCGCAGGAACCGCTATCCTGGACGCAGCGTTTGCTGCCTACCTCCTCGCAGTTGCTAAGGACATACGCTACGATTGGATTTTCAAGGTGTCCCCGATGTTCAGTAATGAAGGCAGAAAGATAACCGTGCACCCTTATTCGCAGATCGCCGAGACATCTCCCGCGGCGTGCAAGCATTTCCTCCCCGCCGTCATCTCAATGTGCACAAAGGGGCAGCTTCAGAATCCCGGAGTCGAGCTCCTCCGCCTGTTCGAGGCGCTCGGAGTGACCGATCCGACCTGCTGCTGTTCATCATGGCGCTGGGCAGTCGCAGGCTCGCAGCCCAGACATCGACAACGAACACATGCTGAAAGTGCAACAGCTAAGTACTGATGCGCCGCTAGCAATAGAGGCGAAGATGTGCTCCAAAGAACAACTCGTTGATCTGATGATGGCTCTGGTGGAGAGGTTGGGGTATCCACCCATTCTTATTCTGTGATATCTGGACGGTGGTGACAGCTTTGATTCTTGGATCGTGGTTAGCATAGATGTTGTTTCTTGCTTCACCTGACACTTATGACAATGGCCTGTCTCTGTCCGCTGGAGTGGTCAAGTTGTTTGAAGTTTCAAAAAAAATCAAAGCCGAGCCTGAACGACAAATCTCATCACTGAAATTGGAGACGGCAAAAAAAGCGATGGATTTGTGGCGCACAATAAAACGAGAGAGATACAGAACAGGATCTGGCAGGTAACAAATTAGCAGACGTCTTGGGGAGAAATTCAAACTAGGACTCACGCAATCCCTGGAGGGCTTCCGCCTTCATTTTTTTCAGATCTTTCCACGGGGGAAGTCCGAAGAGCTCGGGGAGTTCGTCCCAGAGAGCTTGCTTGGCTGCTCGGTGGTTGGCTCTCATGGAGGACAGACAGGCTTTACAAACATCGAGATCGTCCCAATCCTGTTGCGTCCATATGTCCAGAGGCATTGTTGCGGCGTTGCCAGATGAACGCTCCCTGCATTCCTCCGCCCCTTGGCGCAACGCAAACCTCGATTTCCTGCATTCCTGCTGACTAATCGCATCGCAGTTGTGATCACTGGATGGCCACAGAAAGGCGAGTACCTTGCTCACGGCGGAGCCCTCCAATATGCGACAATTAGTGATTATACGGACTTTGTCGTCCAGATCGAGAGGTGCGGTGAGAATCGTGGATTCGAATGTGAACTGGCAAATACGGTAGAAGGCAACGGGAAGGATCCAATCAATGGAAAGATTCCGAGCCAATACAGCGATATCGACGAAGCTAAGTTCGAGCTCCGGGTCTTGGAGCTCATTCACCAAACGAGTTGGCGTAACAGTCAAGGCGTCGTATCCTGCAAGCGTGGTTGGGTGAAAAGAAGCGAGGTGGGTCAAGGAGCGCTTCCTTAAAGCGTCGACGTCGTATTTGTAGCTCATTCGAAGGATAGCTGTCAGGATGGGGAGTGTGGTCGGGGCCGGGTATGCTTCGAAGAAACTGACAGAGTTATATCACGAGTGGCACGGAGGTAACAGGCTACTTACTCGCAGTAGAACAATGCTTTGAGCAAAATATGCACGTCCTCTGCACTGTCTTGCAGAACGACAAACGGGCATCCATCCATCATATCCGCGTGCTTTGGTTGGGGCAGGGAGCTCATATCGCGGAAGACTGGGGAATGCACTCCCAAGAGGTCGCCAGAGACTCGAAAGAGGGTACTCTCCGCCTGTATGATGAGCCCGCAATCCTGGAACCACAGTCCCTCGGCACGTGTGAGTGGCGGGCTCGAAGGAAGGTCAGTGGAGGAGCGTGTATCAATATCCATGTGTAGAGCGGAATCCAGACTTTTGGGCCTGAGTGGTATTGCGGCGCGAAGAATGGACGGGAGTCTGAGAAAAGAAGGCTCGGTGGCTATGCTGATGATTGTCCATGCTTACATCCGGCGCCGCGCGGCATCAGGTGACGATATTTCAACGAACACACACACAGAAAACGGTGGTTGAGAGGGATATTGCGCTTCATGTACGAAGAAGTCTCTGGAACGCTTCAATATTTCAACAGTACCCACAACTCAGGTGCCATGATTCTCGAACTGTTCTGTTTTGGTTCTGTTTAGGGCTCCAACCATTTCGTTTTCGTTTACGCTTCCGGCTAAACTAAACGGAAACGGAAACAAACGATTAAAAAACCGTTTAAACCATTTTTAGACGGTTGTTTTTGACTTGAATATTAACGGTCTCTGCCCTTTTTGGTTGCACTTACCAGTAATACAGGTATCATTCCTGGAGGTCCAGAAGCAGTGCTGGGATTTGTCGTGGCCAGAAACAACAAGGTGGAAATGACCGAGCGCGCCCAAACACCGCCATCACCCACGGAGATACTTCCAAATACGGAAGCCTCCCCGCCGTTCGAGCCAGTCAGGGAGTCGGGGCAACCACTGCAGCTTTTGAACACATCAAACTGCCTGCAATACTCTCAATGGGACTTCAAAATGCCTCACAGAGTCCAGTGAAGGGCAAACAGCAGGCTTGAATTTGTAACAACCGTTTAACCGTATATAAACTGTTTATCTACTGTTTACAGGGGTCCGTAAATTAAACGAAAATATATACGGTTTTAACTGTTTTAAACGTTTAAAAACGGAAACGGTTGGAGCCTTAGAACTTCTGTTAAACAATATCAGTGGACGTGAGGTTTACGGGGGCTCGATTAATGTGGTGTGACTCCACAGGTTCATAATCTATGCAAATCGCTAAATAAAACGTCCAATCCCCTGATCCTGAAGATCGAACCAGCCTAGAAGAAGATATTATCAATCATGAATTGCATCCCGTCTTGGCGGAAAGTCTACACGACGCGTTAGCTGGATACTCGCGGCCAGACGTTAACATGATGATGAGACGTACATCGTCCTCGACCACGCTACCCTGCGTCTGCCAGACAATATTCTGCGCGCCGTCCGAGTACTTCGGCCAAGTGATCTTAGTCGTCACTTTGCATAACGATTCAGTAAGATGCACATTAGGCCAAGAGTTTGGTTTGACCGACCATTGGCATTGTTGGGGTCCCCGGTTGCCGCAAAACTGGCCCAAGAACGGCTCATGTACACGCCCAGAGCTCTATCGGCGGTTGGCGCCCCCGGGCCGAGGTACGTCGCAGTAGCGTGGTTGGTTATCCAGAAATCGGTGCTGCTGCGATTTGAGCACGGAACTATCACGTCGCAGCTGAAACGAACCCGTCATTCTGGGTATTGAAAGTGTACGCCAGCTCCGTGAAGTGTCCCACATAATCTTCAACGCCGTAGGAAACGGTGTATGGCTTGTGGTTGAACCTAGAGGTTTATCCCCACCTATTAGTTGTCGGCCCGGCCATTCAAAGTATCACCAACCTGTACTTGTAAAACGGCACCTCAGGCGAGGCCACTTGGGCAAGCGCGCGTGCCCCTCTGGTCACTGTTACGATACGCGTATCTGCAACTATAAAAGATGCTCACGCGTGCATAAAAACGTCACCGACGATGGCGCCGACACGTTTATTCGCCGCTCCGGGTGTATTGAAAAGCCCAAGCTGCAGCGGGTCCAGCTGGAAGGCGCCCGTGTTGAAGGGGCACCCCCATGCGGGATCATCGGAGTATCGGTCCAGCACACCCGCTATCTGAGCCGGCGGGATATAGTTGGCGATGAATACTTCGACATCCGAAGTGGTGTTCGCGCCGCTGGGTGCGAAGCTCTGCCCTTCGTCAGTGTTGCTACCAACCTACGCGAGAAGATAAACGATAGACACTGATGTAAAACGAAAAAAAAACGTACAAGCAAGGGAACCCTTGTCCAATTTCCCGCGCGGATGGCTGCCAAAGGGCTGGGAACGTCCACGATATCGCCGTCGAATACTGGCTGTATGAGACCGAGAGAGACTTGGCGAAACTCGTCGATGGGCAGGGCCCGTATGCAGGCAAGTTGGACAGACGTCGAGGAGTTTGCGGTGGCAGAGCAGTTCGTGTTCGCAATAATCGAGTCGTATGTGGACTGGAATGCGGGGTCCGTCGGATGGCTATAGCTCACTCCAATGGTACCGCTCTCGACAACGGCACGCGTGAATAATTTGTCGTCTCGTCCGGAATATGCGGTGATGTGCGCAAGGATGCTGAAACCACCGGCCTGCGTGAAGAAACAGTCAATCTTGCGCGTGAACATAAGGTGGAGGTGTTGTTACACTGTGGCAAGTTATAACTGGCGTCACTGAGGGCATTAAGATGAAAGATACCTTTGGCCGTGCACTGTAACAGCCTCTGGATCACCCCCGAACTTGGCAATATTCTCCTGGACCCAGTGCAGGGCAAGCCGTTGGTCCCTCAGTCCCTGTGAATTATCGTCGAGTTTGATTATATTTTTCAGAAAGGGTAAACCAACTCACGAGGTTCAACGAGCCCTCTTCCGCGAGCGCTCCTCCAGCAAGGAATCCCAAGGAGGCGAGTCGATAACTATGAGCGAGATTCAACACCAACAGAAGAAGGACAGTATATTACGCACTTGATTGAGACTACCATGATTGGGTTCCCGTTGGCAACCGATGCCTCCACGAGCCAAGTCGCATTGTAGCGCAAGTCAGCCTGCCCGAGATTATTCCCGATCCCAGGAAAAAGCAGGAAAAACGCACGCTTCCGCCGGTCGTCTAAGTTGATTATGAACGTCACTGAGATTTTCGCGTGTGGATTGCATGGCACTCACGAAAAACCCGCCGTGAACTGCGTCAAGTCGCCTCAGTGCAAGTTACCGAGAACGAGGAAAAAGGAGTACGCACTCCACACCACAACGGGTATCGGATTGGAAACTCCGGCGGAGGGTCGTATTACATTCAATGTCAAGCAATCTTCCGAGGTTGAGTATCCCGTGCTATCATCCTGGCTTTCATAGTCAGTCGCTGCACACATAGAAGATGGTAGACCCACAAAGCCAGTCGTGAAGGAGGACAAGCAGTGGGGACCGTAAGCCGTTGCATCCAAGGTTCCAAATGTCGAGTTTCTGAAGCCATGGTCAGAACATCAGCTGGGAGGGGAAATCGGGACTTACATGGACTGGGGAGGCCGCAGTCGGAGATCTCCCACGGGCGGTTGGGCGTACGGTATCCCGAGAAACAAGTTCTGACCGAATTGTGGTAGGTCGACACCACTGAAAGACGACGCCCATCTCAGTGCTGCAAGGAGATTCAGGAAACTGAGGTCTGAACTCACTGTATAGTCCCATTGTCAATCGTAACGCAAGGCTGGCTCGCGCTCACCGCAGCGCATGCGAGTGCTGCGAAAAGAGTGGTCTGACGCATAGGATTCAAAATAATCACCGGCCTTGGCCGTGTTCCCAGAGACCTTGTTGTTAAATAAGAAGTTTGTGCACATCCGCGGGGGTTTCCACGTCAGTGAAGGGAGGCCACATGGACCTGAATCAGCCCAGCTCCAGTCTCGCATGCAACGCGATCTCGGCTGGGGACAGTCGTGGGAGCAGGGTGCGGGAGGCTGGGAAGTTTTGAATAGCCACCGATATCAGTGAGGTGCAATGAAGTTGATGTGGCTCGTCTAAGCGCACCCTCGTTCCTGACGCCGACCGCGCGGCCGCAGTCAACATCATATGCCATGGGACCGAGTGTGTCCGGGAAGCGAGCTGGATCAACTGGTTTGAACATGCCAGCGCTATGAGTTCGGTACATTGGTGAGAAACGAGTGTAAGATGAACGAGTGATGGTGGCACAACAAGTAAAGAAGGCAAAAGAGAGTGCTAAAATACATACTTCCTTGACAGGGCTCGAAGGGCTGTCGATACCTACATCTGCTTTAGCATGAAATGAGAATAGCTTGACGATGTGTACGCACTGTTACGCTGCGGTCGTCGTATCAACCTTCTTGCCCTTGACACTCCGCCATTCGACCATGAAGGCAGCGACGGCCGCCAATCCCGCCACGACCAATGCAACGATAAATGCCGCCGTAAGGCCCTGCATATATTTGAGTATCGTGTGTCGACACAAATCAAACCGTTGCACACCTGATTATATGCTGATAGAACGCCCGCGATGTATTCCGGCTTCACGGTGGATTTGAGAGAGTCTGCGCCCGCGGAGAGAATTGCGGCGGAGTCCACGCTGGGGACCGTTTTCCCAAGCCGCACAGCAAGTACGGTGGTGAAGGTTACTTGCCCAACGGAGACGAACAACGCGCCGCCTATACATAAAACAATTGAAAAGTCAGCAACGGAAGGATGAGGACAGAAGATGAACTAATGACTAACCAAGCGTCTGCGAGAACATGATGATTGCGGTACCGATGGCAACATCCTTGAGGTCCAGCGCAGCTTGCGCCGCCATGATCGGCTGCTGCATCCCAATGCCGACACCGAGTCCAACGAGTATCTCGAACGGCAGCGGGCCCGTCTGGCTGGAGGTGGCCTTCAGTGTGGAGAGCAGCCCGGCGCCCACGACGGTGAGCACGCCCGAGAGTATCATCGCAAGGGCGGGGAAGCCCGTGAGTGAGACCAGCCCGCCAGCGACAATACACCCCAGAACATACGCGCCGATCATGGGGAGTATGAGGATTCCCGATTTAACGGCAGAGACACCGCGGATCGCCTGCAGCCAGAGGGGCAGGTAGAAGGTCACGATGTTGAATGCCGCGCCCATGCAAAACGTGTAGAGTGCGCTCGACCAGATGGTGCGCTGCCGAAGGATGCGCGGCGGGATCGTGGATTTGTCGGGCTCAGTGCGGAGTTGGATGAGGATGAAAAGTATCGACAGGACACCGGAGACTACTAATAGCACAACGACAGGGACTGAAGACCAAGGGTACTTCGAGCCGCCAAATTGGAGGCCAAGAAGAAGGGTGACCACCGCAGGGAGAAAAACAAGTGTTCCCCAAGGGTCGAGGAAAGAGAGGCGCTGCACGAACGGAACAGGTAGCGGCCGCGCCGCGGGCGGCATTTGGAATCGGAGGAGAATAATTGCAAGTGTCACAGCTCCCAAAGGGAGGTTGATGTAAAAGCACCTGTGAGTGGTTGATCTTGTTTTGGCCAAGCAACTTGCAAGAGAAACGCACCAACGCCAAGTCAATTTATCCGCTAGTACTCCGCCTAACAAGGGTCCTGCAACGCTCGCGATCCCGGCCATACCTGCCACGACGCCGGTATACATGGGGCGTTTAGAAAGCGGGGTCGTATTCGCCATGATGATGAGCGCGCCTGAAAAAATGCCCGCATTCCCCACGCCTGCAACCGCGCGGCCGAAAACGAGAACAGCGGAGTTTGGCGCAGCACCGCACAGTAGGGACCCGACCTCAAAGAAGAGGATAGCAGAGACGTACACCCATTTAATTGGCAAAAACGAATAGAATTTACCGAAGGAAAGCTGTGTGGCTGCCGTTGTCTAATGGAGCGGTTAGTGTCGACAAGGGCCTCGACAGCATAGCGTACGAGGAGATAGCTGATAAATGTCAACATTCAACACATTTTGTCAGTGGAAGCCAAGACTCGCCTAGAGCCGTACCACCCCACGTCATCCAGCGACGAAAATTCATCTGTTATTTTGGGCTATTGACAGGATATCTGGACGTTGCTCCCAGTAAATTAGAGAAGACATACGATCGCAGTGGCGATAATGGTATTGTCCTATTGCTCCACCGTCAACAGCAGCTCGCTTCACGCGGCCAAAATTACCTACCAACGCCACCAAAAAGACGGAAAGACCTAGTGCCAGGATGAGGAGTGCTAGCTTCGCCCCGTGAGGCAGATGGTCCTGGGCCAAGGAAGTAACTTCTTCAGCGGGAAGGATCCAGTCTGGATTTGCCTTCTCAATCGGCGAGAGGTTCAGAGATCCAGCAGGGGTGTGTGTCCGACGCCGAGGGGCCACCGGGTCGATCGACATGGCAAATGCCTCTATAAGACCGCGGAAGCGGGGGCAGCTGGGGGAATCTCAGAAGGCACACAGATGCTGACATCCAGAAGACTCCTCGAGCGGCGATGAACGCTTGTGGGAGGGTATAAAAAATGATGCCAACATCACCTGACTCCGGTGATGATCGTTGCCAGATCTTTCTCACGATCTTAACGAAATCCCTCTGTCCTCCTGCCAACTTCCTGCGTTCCCCCGGACTGGGCAAATATCACCGACCCCACAATAGCGGGGGACGACCGGCGCGTTGTGCATCAATTCTGTTAGGTCCGTCCCTTATCGATCCGTAAATCAGTGATTGGTTGAGAAGGTTGGACGTTGGAGAACGGGAAGCGCAATCACCACATGAAGGCATCTTATCCAATCGTGTAATCTCCCGTCCCAGTTTCCCCAATGTCCTTTATTTTTGCCTGCCGCGTTCTGGGTTCCCCGGAATCACAGGGAAACGATCTGCACCACACCCACGATGCTCATCATGCCGACCACGAGCCGTGAACCTTCCTCTATCTCGTTCGGCGCCGTTAAGGTTACCACTTACTGCATAAAGACTATTACCCGCGACTTCCGCGCCTCTTCCCCAACTGCGAATGTCGCCACCTTGGACAAACCTTGCAAGCCTGGCGATCGGGGGACCGCTCTATGGCTTGTACTTTGTACTCTACTTCACGTCGACCTCGGTTCTCGTGGATCGTTCCAAGGCCTCTCATACAGGACCGCTATACCGCTCGACTGTGTTCATCTCGGGTCTGATTCTCTTCATAACGGTTACAGGCGTGAGTGCTTCCCGGTGTCTGCGGCTTGGATGCTAAGCGCGTCGCAGAATTTCTGTTTGGTTGAGGCGAGGGCCTTCCTTGGGCTGATTGTGGTTGCAAATGGGACGGATCCAGCCACATTTTACAACGACAACAGTCAGATCACGACTACCATCCAGAATATTTTTGCTGCGTTGGCCATCATCACGGGCGACTTCATCATAGTGAGTTCGGCGTTCGACTTGGAATGCCGACAAGCTAACGAGCAGAATAGATATACCGTCTTTTTGTTGTCTGGTCACACAACAAATACGTTATTATACTGCCCAGTCTCACCCTCATCGGTCTAGTCAGTGCGTATGGCTCAAGGGGCCACCAAGGTTAGAATTTTTGAATGTAGTCCCAGTCTGACTTAGTTTTCGATCCTGAGTCCGAATATCCATACACGAAGGTAATCGGTGCAAAGGTGAGTGAGCTAGAGGATGATACATTATTACCGTGTTTGGCTAATCAGTTTAGCACAGCCCCTCCAGATTGATCTAATCAGCACGCGTCCTGTGAAAATGCAAAACTGTTTTCAGCGGAGTACCTCGTGGGCTGTCCTAGGTTACCTTTTGAGCCACAGGACACACGTCCGAGGTTAAACACACCCACAGGAAGCAATTTGAGCGGGGATGGAGGGCTGCCGAGAGCGTGAGAACATTTGATCGCATCCCAAAAAGGAGATTTACGGCATACCCCCCACGGGGGGGGTCGCTCAAACCTCTGAGAATAAAGTTTCGAGGTAGGGTGCGGATTTCGCGGATCGGGTGCCCCTTGGTATGGCTAGTTTCAAATGGTGGGGCGTTATTTTCTTAACCGCTAAATCCAGTAACGCTTGGCTTAACCGTCCAGACAACATCGCACCTCGATAACATCAAGGACGACAAGGGCTTGACTCCCGGGCTAGTTTTCACACTCATGTGCGATTCATGTTTGCCCTTCTCAAATCTTGACTGACTTGCGTTCGATGGATACAGTACAAACCTATACTCCACGGGTAAATAAATTAGTACTCCCCATCGGCGGCAACTGAGTTTTGAAATCAGGGTTTATTTCTTGGAAGATCTGGATGATAACGAAGGCCGCTTCGCCGGTTCACGGAAGCTCTCTCCGCGTGGGTGTGTTCATTGAAACCCATTATCCCTGCTAAACAGGTTCCATAGCACTTCGTGGCCATCATTGTCGAAAGCGCCGCGATATA
Source organism: Mycena vitilis (assembly GCA_029203975.1). Lineage (NCBI taxonomy): Eukaryota > Fungi > Basidiomycota > Agaricomycetes > Agaricales > Mycenaceae > Mycena > Mycena vitilis. The sequence goes on from JARGYF010000082.1 coordinate 104,895, forward strand.
CACGTTCGTTCCTCATCTGCCCTCGCGGATCGCAGCCGAGCCTGATTTCCACCCCACAGGACATGGGCGGTGTTCTATATCATCACTCACCAGATAAACGCGGACGTCCAATTCCTGGCACTCGGCGTCCTGCCCGTAGTCGGCGGCATCGCCAACGCGCTCATCCAGGCGCGCATCGGCATGGGGAAGACCGTCGAGACGCGGCACACCTCAGCGCCGTCCTCGTCCAGCGGGCGGTTCCGTTTAACCACGCGCATGGGTGGAGAGAGCACAGGCGCGGTCAGCAGGAACGAGCCGATGGAGTTGAAGCCTGTTGTGCACATCGGTGGGGACAGGAACTCGCTCAGCCGCAGCGAGCCTATGGAGATTCAGGTGAAGACTGTGTCGTACGCGGTGTAAGGGTGCGGGCCAGGGAGTTGGATTATTTGTTGTAAAACTTGGCACTCGTTTTTGCGAGGGTGTACTTACTCGACGTCGGGGTCGTTGTTGTATGTCCTATCATTTTATTCAATGAACCTATCTGCGTGTTGGAATATGACCCTGGCCTAGTTGCCAATTACCAGAGGTGGCGAGTCCATCTGCGTCCATAATTCATTAGAGATGAAGCTGAGGAGAATTATGCTCGTACGGTTGACGCAATTCCGACTTAAATCGGATAATACCGTATGGCGATGAGCGAGGTATTGTTCACCCATTCAATTTTCAATCAAATAAATAATACAGTTGTTCCTCTCGACGGAGCGGCACATGTACACAGGACCCAAGCGAGAAGATATCATATTACAGTCTGCTTCGCACCTCCGCGTCTGGAAGTGTGGAAACGCTATCTGGAGTGGCAGGGATTTTATCGAGGACTTTAGCCACCGTGTACGCAAGGAGATCCGGACTTTCTTGAAGGAGCTCAAGGAAGCATGAATATCAGCCATCGAACGGCGAGAATCAGAACCACTGACCATATGTCCACCCTCCATGCGGGTGACCGAAGCAGCACCGCGACCTTGGGTCGGGTCAGAAACTGACCTTCGGGCTGACTCGTGTACGAGCTCGTTCCCCCGAGTGCCCCAGATTATATGCAGAGGAACCGTGCGCCAAATGCGAGTCACTTGCTTCATGGAGTCGAAATGGGCGAAGCTGTCCGGGTAGCATCACTGTGAAAAACGGAAAGGGTGAAATTCACCCTGCAATGACGTGAATTTTGCATTTCACTCTGAAAAGACGCGAAACGGTAGTTCACGACATAATGTGAAAACATAGTGAATCCACTGAAGAAAGTTGAGAAGTACGTGAAAATTTCGTTTCACCCTGAAACTACGTGAATTAGAATTTTCACGTAGTCTAACCGGTGGCCCGAACAAAGTACATAACTCAGATGATCAGTACTGGTTTTTTACACCTACTTCAATAAGTACTGCATTAGTATATATTGCACATATAGCCTTCAAGTAGTTGACTGTTTGGAAGACACATGGCCGTCACACCAATAGGTCATAACCTACCGCTAGTAGCACGGCCACCACTGCTGTGCCTCCTGCGCAGCAGCGCGGGGGGTTCCCTTTTGCTTAGATTCACGCCAAAATATGGTGAATTTCGCGAAGAAAAGTGCGTGAAACAGTAGGGTGAAATCGGACAATTTGTACGTGAAACGTTTCACCCTATTGTAGCGTGAAATTCGCTTTCGCGTAGTGAAGTTCTCGACTTTTCAGGGCGAATTCCGGGTGATAAGAGGGCGAAAAAATGCGTGAAATTCACTATCTCTAGGTTCCACAGTGCATGTTGATTCTTGGTCCTTGTCGGTCTTAGGCGTTACCCCGCCGTCCGGTGCCTCGGTGAGGCCGTGGTCCTCAAGTATAGTCAGTGAGGACGTTTATTATCGATGAGGAGATGAGACGCCGCACAACTAGTGCTTGTAACATTCGAGGATCCCATACGCGCCAGGGATAGCGGCCTCTCATCCACTGATGAGCGGCCTCGCGCGATGGCCACTTCTCGCGTCGTGTCTTGGTTGCAGCTGAGAAGCCCATGATCGTTTTCTCTATACGACCCCGAAAATCCTCGGGCGAAACGAGGGTCGGCTCAATTAACACGAAGGCAGAGTAGGGTATGGCAGAAAGCTCCATTGCCCTCGTTGATCCTACACTGGGAAAGATCGCCTTAACAATTTGAGTTGAACGTGATGCGAGTATGATGCTTACATTGCGAGTGCCCCAGCCGAATGTGAAACAGCCACCAAACGTTTGCCCCGCATTTGCGGAGACTGAGAAAATGCCGCAATGCCATCGGCCCATTCGTACGATGCTGCTCGCGTGTAAACTGCAAAATCAATGGAAGAAGAATACGAGGGCTTACAAATACCGCCAGGTCGACTCGTCAGCAGCTCCTCGCGGTTGAGGAGGGCAGCATCGCCATGATTTTGGCGGTCAAGACTCCAAGCCTCGTGAATTCGGTGGTACGGCGCCTTGGTACTTTGCAAGCGAAATAGTTCATGTATAAAGGGCTCCCATTGTTCCTTGTCTGTGAATGGTCGAAAAATCGTGGTCCGGGGAGAGGAAATGGGACTGACAGCCTCCGACGCCATGTGCGAAAATCAATGTTAGACCGCGAGCATCCCCGGAGTAATGAGGGCTGGTATACTGCTTGGCAGTCATCTTCAGGAAATTTCCCGACGGACTCTGCTCGTTCTGAGGGCAGGTGAACACGACTGAGGCGACTTCGATGCACATGATTGCCGACAAAGGTTAGTCTATGGTAAGGTAATGTGCTTGTTTTTATATCTTCGCCTGTTGCCCCATTCCACGTGAGCATTGGAAGCCAGGAGAAGATGGCGGCTAAATTGCACCCAAGCGGCCAAAAAAAATCGATTCGCATGCGACGAAGCTTCATCGCTGCGGAGCACCCAGGCGGAAAGGAATCATTCTGGACTGTCGAAAAAGCCGCTCCCGCGACTGTCAAGTCCGGAGAAAGTCACGTAGCTCTTGTGTAGTTTTGACTCGCAATGGGGATATATCATGGCAGTAGACCGATTGAAAAGACAGTGATGGAAATGCCACCGTGTCGGGATGCGGCGGCAAGCGCGAGATACTCGCGAGATTGTAAATCGGTTGCGAGATAAAGCGGACCGTCATCTGAGCCGCTGGCTCGAGCGGATAGTTCGGCTGGCTGGAACGGACCATGAGAAATGCATCAACCTAGCCATTTTCACGAGTCCGGAGGGGGGGCCCCACAGTCCGAATCAATGTGCGTGTTTTCGGCCCAAGGTTGCACGAGGACAGAGTCGGCAAACAGTTCGCAATTTAAGGAACGATGTTGAACTGGGCTAAACCGAACTCTGACGATTGATTTCCGTGTCTCTGAAGCCAGTGGAAATGGAACCCATTCCAGGGAAATTTCAAGAGTGAATACTGGACTGCGACTGCAACTGCACAGACAATGCGAATCAGAGATTTGATGCTCCACATCCGAAGCTGATGCTTGCAAGATGCTTAGATTACATTCAAGGCTCAAGCCCTTGACGATCTTACGAACCTTTCAAATCCTTGATATTCCCACAGATCGATTTAGACCAAGTCCTGATCAAATCACTTCGGAACCTAGTGACATTTGGGTGTCCGTCTATCCGTTTCTATACTCTGTCATGCCACGGGAAATCTCTGTGCTGTGGTTGCTGATCAACCATTGGCTTGATATTGACTCGCGGTCCGTGTATGGCGACGTGCATGCGTATTGCACGCGGCGCACCGGCCTGTGTCCCGCGATGCGATTGCCTCCGTGCGCATATATATGAGAGGTTGAGTTCATGAGCGATGCAACTATCTTGTCTTTTGACTACCCGAGCCCGGCCGCTCACCGCCACTCTTTTATCAACTTACAACCATGCTGTTCAAGTACATCCTCACCGCCGCCATGGTCTCTGTCACTCTTGCGGTGCCGTACTACCAACCACCCTCGCTCACGATTCGCCAAGCGTGCGCCGGAATGAATCTCAATTGCACTTGCCAATGCACTTGCGGGGAAGGGGTAAAGTCAACGAACCGACTCCTATTTGCTGTACTCTGATACCGCCCTCAGTACATTTGCTGCTGCAATTGATCCCAGCGGTTGGAAATCTGCGTCGTTCTCTCCACCTACCACGTATCGCCGCGGCATTCCCTTTGCGTGTTTATGGGTCAGACTCAGAGCGTCCATGAAGCATGGTGCCTCATATCGACGACGTTGTTGAATTCCGTATTTTTTTTTGGATCGTGAGAATGTACTATGGGGTGATCGTGAACCACTCGAGCGTTGGTTCCATATTTTCCCGAACCGCATTCCACGTTTCACGGCAAAGGCAAGCACAGGATAGTGCCAAGCATGTGGTCCGGAAGGAAGGAGAACATTCTTTGCCCACGAAATATACCAAACTGGGCGTGTGGGCGGGAGTTTTACCCTCGTCAACGTTATTGCTTTATTTTCCTTTCATTTTGAGGCGCAGCTGACAGAAATCATACTCAAGGCTCACCGCTTCGTTGAGGCAGCGTTACGTGCCGAGGGAGTCGGCAAGGGTGATCGCATCATGCCGCACATCGGCACTGACCGGCCCGGAAGTTGGCCCCAATCAGGACATAACGGCAACAGCGGCATTGGCTTCTGCGGGCGGAGTTTGAACTCACACTTACGTCGGTTCGACTTGGCACATTCCGCGGTAAGATGATTGGTTGATTTGAATGTTGGGCCCCACAAAAACAATTGGTTGCGGGCGGCTGGATCTTTGAGCTCCGCAGTGTGTGCGCCAGCATCCAAAGATAATGGAACATACTGCATCTTCCATCCCGACTTAATCGAATTGCCGGCCCGAGCACTTACCGCTTGCTTACGGTCCGGGGCGTCGCGAAAGGACCTCTCGTAATCCTCCGCAACCCTGAGGGATTGCGGGCGCTCATCTTCTTCGGAGACCGGGACGTGGCCCCATCAACGCTGTCCGAGTGTCCGAGTGTCGCCGCAGGGTTATTTTGAGACCTATGCCCTGAATTAATATAGGTCAGTATACATTCGGCTGCAGCAATAGACGCTCATATAGAGGCGAGCTGAAGGCTCGACGACATCGTTATTTCAAGAACCTGACTAAAGTTACCAATTTTACATTGACCTATTTCCAGCTTGCTATATTAGGCCGCCTCTTCAGGATAACAGGTGGAGTCCAATGAATCTTGGTGCACCGACTTCCGAGTGTCCGAAGCTTACTCGTCTTGCAGTGCCCCGTATCCGACGCAAGCAGAATATCCTACAGCCACGTACATTCGATCGCGCACACTAGGATCTCTGGGACTAGAGACATAACAGCTGTGAATTCGCTTGCGTGAGCTCGGGGGCCCGAGTCGGACGCCCGACCACTATCTATTTGTGAACTGAGCAGTAATAGACGCAACGAACTCTTACTGAACATAGTAATGATCTTCAAACTGGGCACATCGTTAGAGATGCACACCCATAATATACAGAGCAGTGTTTCATGAGGTGTTGTAAACTACATTTTCACGGAGACCCTCGGATTCTGGGTGCAAATAATGTAAAATTGCAACCCCCGTTCCCGTGTTCCTGTCGGACCGGCAGCGAAAACTATAGCCGGTATTTTAATAGTTACCAGTGCCAGCGTCTGACTTCCAGGCGGTGTTCAACGCCCTTCCGATATCCGAGAGACCCAGCTATTTTTCGCTGCGTTCAATGATCCGCATGAGTTGTTGCGAATCCTGAAAAGTGGACTACAGTGGACGGGAAAAATAGCCGTCGCTATTAATCCAAGGACGCTCGATGTGTGACGCAGACGCAGCTTCTGTACAAACTCTCGCTGGGTCAAGAAGTCTTGCTCGGGCCAGAGACACGGATGGATTTGTGGCCATTGTTGTTATCGTTTACCGTAGCGTCAAACGAGATCATATGTTCCACGGGGCCTTCCCAGGTAATGCGCCTCGCACGGAGATTTCAGGCTGTGGCTTCCAGTTCTGTTCTCCATCCGTTGAAGTCACGAACCGTTATATCCGGCGGGACAAAAAGAGTATAAATGTTGGCAAAGCTGCCATGATATTTTGCAGTCACCAATCCCCTCGTTGGTCTCCAGTTCGTCTCTCAGTCATACGCGAATCTTAACCAAACCCAACCGTTCTCTCAATAGGATCATCATCTTATCACCATCGACTATGCTGTTTGACTCCTCCGTCCTTCTGGGTGTTGTTGCTCTTGTGGCCTCAGTTGGCGCGCTGCCGACCATATCCTCCCCAGCTCCAGTTCCCATTGCTACCAATGGGGCTGCCGTCGCTGCCGGGCTTAAAAGCGCGGCTAGCGTCACCGATCGGCTCACCAAATTGCTGACGGACGGGAACGGCAACGTCCTGACAGGCGACGCTCTTCGTGACCTCACCGTGTTTGATTTCAACAACCAACCTACCCCGGGGAAGGGAGGCTCTATCCTCCTTGCTACCGTGGATAACTTCCCTATTCTTGAGGAGCTCGGCATCTCCGGTGCTATCTCTTTCATTGAGCCCTGTGGACTCAACATTCCCCACTTCCATCCGCGTGCCAGTGAAATTTTAACTGTCATCGAAGGCGTCCTTGATACCGGGTTTGTGTTGTTCCGTCGCTAGGACCTTCGTATGTACTCACCCACGCACATTATAGATTCGTTCAAGAAAACGGATTTAACACGGAGATCGAGACGCAGCTGGGCAAATACCAGGCCACAGTTTTCCCGATGGGATCGATTCATTACCAGCAGAACCCAACCTGTTCCCCGGCGGTATTCGTCGCTGCGCTCGGTAACGAGGATCCCGGCCGCAGCGACATTGCGACCAACTTCTGGATGCTTCCTTCCGACGTCATCGATGCCGCGCTTGGGTTCCCGGAGACGATTGGAGGGGACACGATCGATGCCTGGAGGTCTCATCTGCCGGTCAGCTTCAGCTCTGCTCGCACGATTTCTTACTCATGTTTCCCGCGCCATAGGCAAACCTAGCGGCCGGAGTGGATAGCTGCCTGCAAGCGTGTGGGTTGTCGCAGTAACTATTTAGAACCGTGAGATTTTACCTGAACTCCGCGATCGTGACTTAACTGCGGCATAGGTATATACAGCCCTGGTTTACTGGTATTCTCTGGCGTAACACTGCCTTTCCACTTTTCCTCGTAACTTAGGCAAATTTCTTGTTCGGATATCGTCCATGGTCCTACCCTCTCTAAACTAATTTTTTGTCCCTTCTGTCATTTTGAGCAATCCGCTGCGGAAATCCGACGAGACGCGCCGCCTGGTCTCGGCATGGAGGCACAGGCCGGCACAGGCAACAGCCGCAACACAACGGTTATTTCTACACGACACAATTGCCACTAAAGAAAAGGGGCAAGTGCTCCGGTTTATTGAGTTCCATTAGCCTGGCGGCATGCATGGAGACAAACATATGGAGGATACGGTAGAGTCCTCAATGTCCAGGGTGCTCTTGGTAAACGGTGGTGATGTCCTGGACAAAGTGGTGGTCATAGGCCACACATTTCATGCGCACCACCGAGATTTTCTGGCAGATATCAGCCACATTCACGCAAACGAGACATGGAACACACCTCCTCTCCGCGGTTCAGTGCTTCAATGACCTGAGCCTTGGTCAACACCAACCCCTTCTTCAATTTAACCCGCGCCATTTCTGTCGCAACGCTCTCCTCCGTTGTCGCACGACCCCATTCCCGGAGCCCAATCCGGGCACGCATCTGCACGTATTCGTCAAACTTGACGGTTCGCAGAAGCTTTTCTGCCCAGTTAGATTGGAACTGCATGTGAATCGTAAGCGCGCAGGAAGTCAAAAGGATGCGAGGCACGAACCGTATCCATCTGGTTGCGAAACTGCGCGGGCGTCATGCTCCCGACGAGTTCGAAAGCATATTGGCCCAAATACTGCCAGCGCTTTTTGCCAGTGACGGTGATGGGGATGAAAACCGACCATGGTTTGCCATTGACCATGCCCTGCCGGACGGAGCACATGAGTCCCGGGTCGCCGGGGCGCGTGGGGATGTGAGGGTTTATGTCCGGAGTGCCGCAAAGGACATCGCGCTCGGCATACTGTACGGGCAGAGTGGGCACCTGCCGCAGAGGGAACATGAGGTCCACAAGACGGAAGCCGAAGTGTTTGACGAGCCAAAGGCGAGGGAAGGTGGATTCGCTGGGCGGGGGCTTGATCTCGAAGGGCTGCACGTCGGCCATGTGTGCAGCGACGACGTCTGGCGGGAGATCCTCTTTCTTCACCCTCGGTTTCTAGCGCGGCGACTTAGATCCGGGAAATAAGGATCGAATAGAAAGCCTCACATCGTCAGCTTCGCAGGCGGCGAGTTTTCGGCGCTTCGGGGGCCGCTGCAGGAAACGAATGAGTCAAGCAAATCAAAGAGATATGTTGGACGAACCGATTCTGTGACGGAGGGCGATTCCGATAGTTCCTTTTTGTGCTGGACAGAGTGTCGATTTACAGGCGCCATACAACGTCCCGTTTTCGGTCTCGAACCGACACAGTCCGAGTCATCATCCGAAATCTCTATAACCTCCTGTTTGATAATATCTTGAATGAGGATCTTCACGACAGGGGGAGAGTTTCTCGGGAGAGGACGCTCCTGGTCATGTATCTCGATGACTTCCTCTTTCACGTTCCGGGCAGTGTGCACTCCCAAGAGAGTTTTGAGGCGCTGGATCTCTGCACCACGTTCTGCGTAAGCTGCCAGGATAGTGCTATCCTTACTGTCCTGAAGTTTAGCTTCCACTGATTCGAGCTTGGGCTTGATGTCCATTGCAACGTGCAACGGGTTACGGCGAGATGTGCGTGGCGGTGGAAAGAGGAAGTGCTGATGTAATGGTATCAATATTGATGATCGGTGTTCGGTCCGATCAGCCACGTGGGAGATTGAGAACCTCTTGAAATAACACAACCAATCACCTTCTTCTTTTGTCTCAAACGACATCTGATATTTTAACCGCATGAATAGTTTCAGCACTTCAGGTACGATTCCCAACAGAGTCCTGGTGCTTTCGGGTTCTCCTTATGTCCGTGCTCATTTGTCCACAGATGCGTCCAGCGGACGGAGGCAAACCCTTCGGAAGGAGCTGACCCAGTGCCAGTACTGCTACAAGTCCAAGGGCCCAGGGGTGTCTCTGCAGAGGTGCGGGGGATGCGGTGTCGACATCTACTGTGTAATTCTTCTATCCCTTTTTCTGTGTCCACGTCGGTTTCATATTGGACTTTGCAGAGCAAGGAATGTCAGCGGTCCGCCTGGAAGACGCACAAGGCCAAATGTGCCATTAATCAGAGGTTCAAGGAGATGCCCACCGAGAAGACCGATGCATTGAAGGCTTTGCGCGCGTTCACCGCCAAGCACAGACCGACCGTCGCCGAAGGTGGTATCCGTGCCCTCAACTTCGTGATCGCAGACCCAGCGCGCGCGGAACGCGACATCCTCATATAAGCCTCAAGCAGCGAGGTGACTCTACGCGTATTCAGACCGCATACACCGTCGTCTCTGTTGCCGTTGTGCCGATCGCTGTGTTCCCGACATCACAGGAAATGCGCGCGCAACTGAAGCAGGCTATCGAGGACAACAGACGTCTTGGGATGGCAGGCGCCATTTTCGTCATCTTGATGGATCTTGATACTGGGGTGTCAAACGTTGCGCCTGTGGGGTTTGGGGATGAGCCATTCCCGCCGCTGGGGACAACTGTGGAGGAATGGTTAACAACGAGATTGAACGAGGGTATAATTGTCTAGTATTCCCTAACAATGGAGGATGGCGAGTCGAGCGAGACCTGGGATACCGTATGTCGTCTCACTGAGCACTACCCGTCCGCCGTTATTGTCCCTCGGTGAGCTATTGAAGACATCCTCCCAGTTGATTGAACATATCCTCCCAGTCGTGCCGTTGTACCTTGCGCAGGTTTCGCACTTCACTCCTTCCCGCATAGTTGCCGTCCGCGTCCCGTATAATGAGAAACCACCTGACTACAGGAAAGTCCGACTTCTGCCCATTGACAAAGAAGTCGACACCGACATATTGGAGCTTGGGAGCCCCCGAAAGACTGCGGAGGAGTTCATCCAGCATTGGATCAGCATGCGCGGCGCTTGGGAACGCGACAGATGTCTCGAGGTGCGTGAGATGCGTCAAGGAGGTCAAGGCGACAATGCATTCCGCAGAGGGCTGACAGACTGAACCTTAGTGATTGGGCCGCCGCTGGGGACAACTGTGGAGGAATGGTTAACAACGAGATTGAACGAGGGTATAATTGTCTAGTATTCCCTAACAATGGAGGATGGCGAGTCGAGCGAGACCTGGGATACCGTATGTCGTCTCACTGAGCACTACCCGTCCGCCGTTATTGTCCCTCGGTGAGCTATTGAAGACATCCTCCCAGTTGATTGAACATATCCTCCCAGTCGTGCCGTTGTACCTTGCGCAGGTTTCGCACTTCACTCCTTCCCGCATAGTTGCCGTCCGCGTCCCGTATAATGAGAAACCACCTGACTACAGGAAAGTCCGACTTCTGCCCATTGACAAAGAAGTCGACACCGACATATTGGAGCTTGGGAGCCCCCGAAAGACTGCGGAGGAGTTCATCCAGCATTGGATCAGCATGCGCGGCGCTTGGGAACGCGACAGATGTCTCGAGGTGCGTGAGATGCGTCAAGGAGGTCAAGGCGACAATGCATTCCGCAGAGGGCTGACAGACTGAACCTTAGTGATTGGGAACTTCGGTACAAAAATGTAGCCACGCACAAGGCAAACCTCTACGACCGGCCCGGGGCCATATTTGTTCCAAGGCATCCCGCGGTAGTCGTTCCAGGGCGACCGCGCAAACACAAGATGCACCAGCTGAGGCAGTTCCCGCGCTAGCCCTTCCACCTGCGCAGTCGTCTGGAGGCCGATTGTCACGCCGCGCAAATGGGGTAGGGCGCGGAGAGTACGCATAAGGGCCTCATTATCCCAGTGTGGTCCGCCGACGTATGTGGTGAACGCGTACTCGAGTCGTGGCAGGTTTTCTGGGACGATAGGCGGGAAATTATGTATAAACAGCCAACGAAGGTCCGGCAGGTGCGGGAGATCGAGCTTGCTTGTCAGCCACAACGTTTCCAGCTTTGAATGATGGGTCAAAAATGCGACCATGGTGGAAGGGTATTTGAACTTGAAGTCGCCCTTGATAACCAGGCGCCGAAGCCGCGGCCATTCTTTACCAGCAAATAATGATGATACATCCAACAGGGGCGCCCGCTGCCTCTTCGCGATGCGCAAGTCCTGAAGATTCGGGCAGCGGGAAAGCATTTCGAACAATTTCCCCCAATAGTGTTGTGGGACAAAGGAACTCATCCGAGCAGGGCGTATCACTGCGATGGAGACCGACGTCAGGTTCCCGAGGTCCCACAGCTGACGCGAGGATTCAGATAATTTTTGCCTCGAATAAGAGCAACTACTCACAGGTGCGCTGAAGTTCTCAAACGGCGAGTCGAGTTCACAGAAGATGACTTCCAGCTCGCGCAGATTTGGGCAAAACTGCTGGAGCGCGGGGAGTACCGGCTCTATCGGATCCTTTCCCTGGACTACAATTGTTTGTACAAGGGAGAATCGCTCGAGGGCTACCATGTCGGAAACCGCCGCTGAGAGTACATCTTGAAAGTCCGATCCCCCAGGCTCCTCGTCGCCAACGCCGAGGGATTGTGGGATGAGCAGTTGAGTTCTTCCATGGTGCGGAATAACTTCATTGAATAATCCGAGGGATATTATTCGACCGGACAGCACAGGCTGTTCTGCAAGTGCCCGCCACAGCGTTTTTCTGCGGAGATCGCAGCACACCTCACGGAACTCGATGTGGTGCGGGACGATGATTCCGTGGAGGAGCTTGCTCGCGAGTGCCAGAGACAGGGAATCGCATGGAAGAGGAATGAAGGAGGCGATTGCGTCCAGTAACTCCGGAGGTTGACTGGAAAGACACATGGAAGGGACAGCAGACAGACTCGAAGCGCGAGGGAAAGAAAGGATGTGGGTCCAGGCACTGCCTCTGCATGTGCGCCGGTCCTAAATATAACGTTCACCGTACCAAGAGCTCGTTTATACCTGAGGATACCCTCGCGATACTGCAAGTTGGCTGCCTGTATAAAGTAATCAAAGGGTATGATTTGTAAAGCACCTGGCAGGCCACGAAAGAGTAGGAATCACAATCCTTCTTCGTCCGTTTCCGTTTCCGTCAAATCCGACAATTCATCATCCCACCCGAGATTGAGCGACTGCGGAGGGTCGATACGAGCCCTCTCCAGCCGCCGGCCACGGAAACGAATCGCGCCATCCGACTCCGACTCCATCTCCTCAGACTCCGGCGCAAAATCGGACCCCGACTCGTCATTCGAGCGGCGTGGAGGCGCTTTCTGAACGCGCTTCCCCTTGCTTTTGGTCCTCGGCAGTGATGTCTTTTCTGCCTTTTGCCGTTTTCGAGCGGCGGCTGCAGCAGATGGGTTCCACAGATCGTAACGCCGAGACATCTCAGCGACGAACTCGTGGTCGTACGAGATGCACTCCATCTTAATGATATCGATAGCCTATGAAGATAGTCAAGTCTGGCCGGAGATTAGAAAAAGATTGCATACCTCGTCGCCTCTGCTGAGAGCATCAATCACATCCTGAGATGCCAATGGCAAAGCGGTCCTCTGCTTTTCGCGGATTTTCTTCTTTTCTTGCTCGACGCGCTCGTCGTCGAAAACAATCCCCGCTTTGCGCAAAGAAACTCTCGCGCGCATAGAAACATACACGTCTAACGTTGCGCTCTTAGACTTGGCTGTGCTGATATGATGGCCCCATTGGTTCTGAACCTGACTCTCGCCATTAGAACGAAAAGAAAAGAGAAGAGAACTGCACACGCACCGCTTGCGATTGGCTCGAAAACTGGTCTGCCGTCAGGGTTCCGCAGCGCCTATTGCGGTAGTCACCCATGTACCGCCACACCGCGCCGCCCGACGGTCTATCTTTGCAAAACAACGCCCATGGCGATTCGAAATCCTCTGTGATGTCCATGCGCGAGGCGAAGGTGAGACCCGCGGCACCTGGGCTGCTCGGCAGCAAGGGGTTCATATTGGGCTGCGGAAAGACCGCATGGCGTTCCGGCCCGATTTTATGGAATGTGGCGACGAATGTTTGGGTGGTTCCCCCAAGCTTATCGGTTATAAAACTGCGCGGGACGTAGAGTCCGTCGTTTGGTGGCGGAACAATTTGGAAATCCACGTCGTCCTTGAGGTAGATGTCGGCGACATCGCGGAGAAGCCATTCCTTGTTCTGAAGCGAGTAAGTCTCGAAGAATATGAACGAAATAATATACACACATCCTCATCCTTTGACTTTTTGATGCGCTTAGCCTGTGGCATGGTGATCGAGGAAGCCGCTCGGAGTGTAGGAGCCGAGTCCAAATCCAAGCTAGAAAGATGAGATGACCCTCGCGTTGAACCCGCACCATCCACCTAAAGCACACGAGTCAGTCAGCGGATACGGAACTGTGACCATGGCTACAAACCAACGTAGATGCGGAAGACCCTTCGATGTGTGGCGATGGTGACCTTGCCCGCTTAAATCGGCCGGGTAAAACTGTATGATTCGACGATGTTTCCATCTCGAATTCAGTATTCGTGAGTAGCGACAGATTTGCGGTCGGCTTTCGCGAACGCGGACGAGAGGGGCTCCGTTCAATGCTAACGTGGTCCATGAAAAGACGTCCACGCTGGGGCGTCTGAAAGAAAAGTTAAAAGGCCGATCTTCTGGCAGAAAAGAGGGTGCTACCTGATATTCTTGAATTTCTTCGGGCCTTGTTACAGGTGACCCATCGGGGATGAAAGACGACCGCTCCGCATGCGAGGGGGCCTCGGAAGATCGTTCTTTCGGCTGGTTAGGCGCACTGGCCCGCTGCGCACCCAAATTTGAACTGTCTCCCTCGTCATCCGATATCTCAATTATAGCTGATCCAGTTGGCGCAATAGGAGCCAATGCAGGCTACAGAACATGTCAGCTTCAGGAGAGATCTTGTGGACCGTAAATCCGACCACAAACCGGCGGTGCTGGTTCCGCGGAAACTGCTGGAAGCGTTCGGATCTCTGCCTCCAGATCTGATATCCTCAAGCGCTGCTTCCGAACCTGATGTTCGAGTTCTGCGATTTTGGTCTGAGAACTGGCAAATCTCGTTTCTGCGTCATCCCGCTCCCTCCGCACCCTTTCGACCTCCGCCCGAAGACGCTGGTTTTCGTACCGGGCGCGGCTTAGTTCCCCCGAGTTCCCTTCGACCACAAGCGGTGATTTCCCTTCCATCCGTGCGGTAGGTAGAGCGGCGATGCCAATCCAAGGATGAAGTCGTAAGGAGAGCGGTGGTGTGATGCCATCATTGATAGCAAAAACATTTTGGGACTGGAACTCCTCCATAACAGACTTTTTGGAGCAAGTTTGATCCATCAGTCTAGGGCAAATGAATTTAGAGCCAGATTTGCGCTTGGCCTCTACTCCCATCTTGCTTGGCGCGAAAAAAGCAGCGGGCGATGCAAACACTCACGCGCCAGCTCGGGACAAATATCTTGCGACTCCTGTCGGCGACCTTACCCTCATCTGTCACGTCCTTTATGCCAGAGCTGGCTCTAAGGACTTTAACTTCAAGGCCGACGCCAGGGAAGGCGTTGAACGATTAGCGCTGTTCGAGAAGGACTCAGGTACGTGACTGTCTTCTCTTTCACTGGATTGAATACGGAGCGAGAGCAAGACTCGCTACAAAAGATGTTCTCTCCGGTAAGAATCGCATACTCGGCCCAATTTCTCGATACCTGATGCCCAGCTCCGCAAGTGTGTCTCTGAATATCGTCAGGATTCTGGTTTCGTCTCCGACATGGCGGAACCCGTCATCAACAATCCATTCTTTCACGGGGTTGAGAAGAATGAATAGCGACTTCTGGTACTGTGGAAGCGCGCGCTGGAACTCTGGCAAGTTGACCAAAGCCTCTTTTCGAGATTGTGCGTCTGCGCCATTGGCAGCGGTGAAGATTGCGTAGACGATCGGATCCACCGCTGAACGGTCGCAAAGCTGGGTGATCCCTTCTCCGCTTTGCTGCTCCTGTTCCAAATGCGCAAGCATAATTGCTTGTTGCATTTCCAGCAAGCCGATATTCTCGCGACCAAGTCCCAGTTCCTTGATAACCCTGCGCGCGACCTCCGTGACGATCTGGCTTCCATTCAGCCCAAGCCGCTTTGCAAGCGCATTACACAATGTCGTCTTCCCCGTAGACTAGGTGCGAGTTTAACATTCAAGACAACAAACGAACAGCCTACTCACGGAGGGACCAACGAGGTAGATCCGGGCACGACAATCCATCGTGGAACGAGAGACCTTTCAATTGCCGCGGACGCTGGGAGTCCTTGGACGTCGGTTCGTGAGTAAGCTGGTAGGCGCCCGTTACGAAATCTTCTCATGTCTCTCATCCCGGTTGATCAGTCCCACGGCACTTCTCTTCCTTAGCCGCCATGGCCCCGACCATCCTGCGAGCCACCCCCACGAAGGACGACGGCTCGTGGAGATTCACCGTACCCCAGGAGGCTCTTCTCCCTCCTCGCAACGCGAAGGACCCCCACCTCTACGGCAAATTCATCAAGTTCAAGGCCGAAGGGATTACCCTCGACCTGCTGAAACTCCCGAGCAACCGTATCTTGCAGTCCGATGACCGATCCAAGTTCATCCTTCTGTCGTTTTTCGACCTGCGCTTTCCCGAGACACCGATAAGGGCGACCGGCGACTATATCTCTCGTTTGTTCAAAGCGGGGCTCTTTTTGAACGGCGTCCAATATCGTTTCTATCACCATTCGAATAGTCAGCTTGTGTGTTCGCACCATTTCCCCCTCCTGAACCCACATTGAATATCACCAGCGCTCCCGCAGTTGTTTCCTTCGGGAAGCCAATTTTGACGCCGAACTTGACGCCAGGATATATCAGCTTGGTGACTTCCAGAGAATTATGAGTGCTGCGAAACGTGAGTTGCAAGACCTCGACCGATATGCGGGCGTTGATATATTTCAAGGTGCCAAACGAATTGGACTCTTGTTCTCCGAAGCACAGCTTGATTATAACCTTGATCCACGCCTCGTGAAGGATATCGAGGACATACGATCCGGAGACGAACTGTTCTCCGACGGATGTGGCCTAATCTCAGTATGCCTTGCCAAGAAACTCGCCAAAAGCAAGAATATCATCTTCAGAGGTGTTCGTTACACCCCTTGCGTGTTCCAAATACGGTGAGTAGGCGCTCAAATGATTCCCTTTCTCCTCAAATATGCATCCAGATATCTGGGATACAAAGGCGTACTCATGCTCCATCCGCAACTGGATGTAGCTCGGCGACTGAACTCCACTGAAAATCCTCATTGGGTTCATTTCCGACAGAGCATGAAGAAGTTTACCACCACGCAGAACACCACTTTCTCCGTCGTGGACCACTCTGCTCCATACGCCTTCGGCCGCCTCAACAACGACATCATCGTCCTGTTGTCAAGTCTCGGGATCACGGACGAAGCCCTTCTTGCGAAACAAGAGGAGTACTTCCAGTGGATTCGGGACGCCTCGAGGGACCCTATAGCGGCTGTCGACTTCCTATCCTCCATGAACGAATACAACCTCGCAGAAAAGGTTCTCCTGGATGGACTCGATGATAGTAAGGTCACTGCAGCTGTGCGCAACCTGCAGCAGAAGGAGATCGCAAGTTTCAAGAATGACCGCAAGAAAGATCGGTCGCGGATGATCGTGAAGAAATCGAGACTCATCTTCGGAGTTTGCGATCCGTTTGGGGTACTGCAAGAAGGCGAGGTACACATCAGGATTACATCTGGGCACAAGGGCGCCACGACTCCCATCCACACGGACGTTCTGGTCGTCCGCAATCCTTGCCTTCACCCTGGTGCGTAACTCGCCGCTAGTCGTTCTGAGCTTCATGGGCATTCTCGTCAGGCGATTGCTTGAAATTGCGGGCTGTACACAGGCCCGAACTCACCCATCTGGTGGATTGCATCGTCTTCGCTGGAGTCGCCAAGCCAGGTCACCAGTCTGCCCCAGCAATGTCCAGCGGAGGTAATAACTAAATCATTCGACTTCACCGAATACTCCACCTACATGCAAATAGGTGATCTCGATGGCGACAAATATTTTGTCTGCTGGGATCCTGATCTCGTCCCGAGCACCGTATCAGAGGTATGCATTTTTGAACGCATGAGATCACAGACTGATCTACAGAGCAGTCCTATGACTATCCCCCGAATAGGGAGCCACCACCAAGGGCTGTGACCCGAACGGATTTAGCAAACCATTTTGCTGCATATAATAGGTACTTGCGTCGTTCTTCATCTACCCTGATTCTAACAAGCTGTAGTGCGGGCCTCGCCCGAGTTGCTGCTCTGCATGCCAAATGGGTTCGAGCTACCCCACTGGGTGCCCTCAGCCCTGAATGTCAAGAATTAAATGCCCTCCACTCCCAGTCTGTGGATGGTGCGTCCGTCAAGATCCCGGATAGGCTGACAACCCCTCCTGCCCCACCGGGTGGGGAGGACTCGTTCATCATCAATAAGTTGGCTGCTGCAGCCCAAAAGCTCGCTGACGAATTTACGCAAGCCAATCGGTCCGTCTTCACTCGCACACCAGAAGATCCAGATGTGGGCAGGCAGCTCTTGTCTCGATTCCTCCAAAGTACTCAGAACTCGTTGTCTGAGTACGAACTTTTCACTCTCGCGTTCAGCCTTGCTCGGAAACTCAGCATGTCGAGAGACAAATTCCTCCCGTATCTGAGTCATTTGGATTTCGGGGCTCTCACAACGACCCAGAAATACGCTGTCACGCATGCCTTGGACCTTGATGACCGGGAAGAATATCCGTTTGTCTGGAATTCCCTCGTTCGCTCCGATATATTGACTGCACGCGATCTGTACGAGCGGTCACTCAATCAACCATTCTCCTTGCAACGTCTGTATTCGTCCAAAACCAACGGACTGAGCAATTTCTTCTTCTATCTTCGAATGGCCACCACGGAATTCACCAGAAAGCTTCTCATTATCAAGGTCACTCGACGTCCTTTCGTGTGGAACGCCAGACTTACGCACTCTCCCTCAGACGGACGATCGCTTCGCCGTCGGTATCTTTATGCGCGGGGAACTACCCTGGGACGAGGATCCAGAGGTGAACGAAAACATCGTTGTGGCTTCCTTCATGGATAGAACATCCTCCAACTTCTCGTCTTACTGCCCATGCACGTCAGGCTACCGCCTCCATTGCAGCGACACCAACTTCCAGTTGTACGACAAGCACCGTGGCAACACATTCATATTCATGACGCGCCCCCCTGCAGCATCGGGCGCAGAGCTCGCTGTCAGTATTGCGGTTCAAAAGATCTCGGCACGCGTTCAACGAGTATACATACATATTCTCTGTTGCCCCCCACCGATTTTGACCAGCGGTTACAGCAAGTCGGCCGAATCAACAGAACGCCGGTCACTGCCATTGAATTACATGTGGTCTCCAATCGGGACCGTATTGCTCACCAACTATTTGATATGTGGTTTGAACAGTAAGTTCCGCAGTTTGATACTTGTAATACCAATGTGCTCATGCGATCTGCCTCAGCGTCCCAACCGAGAATCGTGTCAGACGGTTCGAACGCAAGGCCGCGCCATATCATCTGAACGACATCAAAGATATCACGGAAGAAGACTGGATCGATGCCGAAAAATGTCCTCCTTGGTTGAAAGCCGCGTTTCACCCGCGGCTCCGCATCGATGCCTTTCAAAGATTCCTGGACGAAATAACCGCCCTTCAATTGGAACAGGTGATGCAATTTTCCCTGAAATTTCACCTCGAAGAGGAGACGTTCTGGATATTCAACCACGTCATTGGTGTGGTTCCACTGCGCCGCGAAGAGGTTACCAAATGGATGAACACCTACCCACCACTTGTGTTTTCGCTACTGAAAGCGTACCCCTCGCTCGATGACCACCTCTTGCCCGACACGATTGCACCCCTCGCAACCCCGATCCTCAATAATCTCATCCGGTCGGCCAACAGTTTGCGGGTTGCCGTTCTCGTGGCGCTCGAGAAGATATCGGCAACTATCGCAGCCATCCCTCTGGCAGTTTACTTTGATCTCCTGTGGCTGACTGCCGGCTCAGTGCGCGCGCAGGACCTCGTACAGGAGGTGCTTCTCGTACTCAACGACTGCCGGCTGTCCTGTGAAACCGACATCGCGTTCCGCTATGGCGCCCAGCATTCCCTCGCAATCGCGTTTGACCGCGCGGAGGACGCGTTCGCCGAATGTCCGTGCGACGAAGATGGGAAGCCCAAGAGACAGAGAACAGCTCCCGCACACACACGCTTATCGCCCATCGAGGGCGAGCCGCTCTGCGTACGAGCGCCACTTCGGATCGACGCCAAGTCTGATGTGCGGCTACACTCACACGTCCGCCTTCAAGCTACCTCAAAGCCGGACAACCGTTGGGTCGAGGCTATTGTACTGGATGGCGTGGTGGTGCAATCAAGCAAGGGGGAGTTGAAGGTTGAGTTGATGCACCCGCCGCCCCCCGAGATGCAAGATATGGACTGGAATTTGTATCATGCTGGGATTACAGGTCAGTTCGGATACCTCAGAGTGGTTGGCGTACTAATTTTCGCTCATGGTGCGCAGCGACCTCCAAGGCGATGATGGAGGCTTTGCTCCGACTTTTGGACAACCGTGAGGTTGCGTGTCGGTATTACAGCATTATCACTGGAACGGAACCAGAATCGCCTACCGTCCTCGCCTCCGCAACATTGAGAAAGACACGCAATGAGAGCTATAATTTGAATGGGAGCCAGGTAACCGCTGTGGAGTCCACTGATAAACCGCTATGCCTTGTATGGGGGCCACCAGGTAGTCCCAGCTGAATCCAAACGTCGATGGACTGAGGAGACGCGACAACTTGTTTCTCTCACAGGCACCGGGAAGACTACAGTCGTCGTCCAAATCCTGAAACGATTACTCCGGTCCGCGGATGACGAGACAAAAATCCTCATGACCGCGTCAACTCATAATGGTGCTTTCCGTTCATCTTCACTTTGACTACTGACTCATTTCACCTAAGCGGTCGATAATGTCCTCGAACGTTTCGCGGAGATGAATAAAACGGAAAAGATTCTCGAAGAACAACAAATCCTCCGCGTCGCCACGGACGTCTCGAAAGTCAACGAGGCACTGCAAAGCTTCACCATTGACGCCCGCGTTGGCGGAGATATGAACGAGAACAATAAGCTGTTCAAAAAAGCGCAGGAGCGGCTCAAGGTTGCAGTGGTGGTGTTCACCACATGTGCTGTGCGCTCCTTGCTTATTCACAACTGGAACTTGTGTTGATCTTAATTGCTGAAGGGCGCGGGCCTGGGAATATTGCGCAAGGTCGACTTCGATATTGCGTTAATTGACGAGGCATCCCAAATCACAGAGCCGTGCGCACTTATTCCCCTTGTGAAGGGAACGCGGCAGGCAATCCTAGTAGGGGATCAGTAAGCTGAGGGCTGTGTTCATTGATAGAAACGCTGATTGAACGTTGAACAGCGTCCAGCTCCGGCCAACGGTGAACAAAATGGGCAAGGCCTTGCAGTTCGACGTCTCGCTTCTTGAGAGATTGTACACAGGAGAAGATGCTCCGGGAATGGTCAAGACTATGTTGGATGTACTGGCCTTCCTGCATCTCAGTATCCACAGCTGCTGAGCTACGTCTTTGCAGATCCAGTACCGTTTTCCACAAGAGCTCGCCGAGTTCCCTTCGCAAGAATTTTACGAAAACCGGTTGCATACAGGCATTGCAAACAGCGCGGAGGTCTTGGATATCCTCACGCACTGTGCCTTCCCATGGCCGCGCCATCCCAGTACGGACACCATAATCCCGACGGTGTTCCTGCAGTGCTCTGCCGAGGAAGAAAAGGGCGGTGGAAGTTCTACGCGCAATCTGGGGCAGGTGGACCTGGTGAAGCGTATCCTGCCCATGTTCGAATTCGCGTCGCCACCTAACGATAACAGCACCGAAGAACGAAAACCTTTATCCGTCACAGTACTTTCCCCTTACTCAAAACAGGTCAAGATGCTACGGCGTATCACATCGCAAGCGTTCACGATCGACTCTTTCCAAGGTCGAGAGAGCGATATTATCGTGTTCACAAGCGTCCGCAGTAATGCCAACAGAGACATCGGTTTCGTTGACGATGCAAGGCGCCTCAATGTGATGTGGACTCGCGCACGTTTGGCGCTGATCATCATCGGAGATAGGGCTACCATGGCGGAGAATGCACTATGGAAGCGGGCGTTGGATGCGTGCACGGAGGTAAATTTGCCCGTGATCGAGGACTGAGGGCCCCATCTTGTTCTGGGCTGCAGTTCTGGAGACGCTCGTTTATTTTGCACGATACGCTGTCTCACTTTGGAAAATGGAACCACATGCATATGGTGCTTTGCGACAATCTTCGTCGGGAACTGTTGTCAGATACAAAGTAGCTTCTTATTCACCGAAGGAAGTTTGTCGACATCCCGAATCCTGAGAGATGGAAGGAAAATATACGTACCTCGGACGACGATACGCGTCGAGTCCGAACGCACTTCGACAGTCGCAGCAATTTGTCGTGCACGTGGTCATCGTGTGTGATGTGAGTCACGTGACACTGACTTGAACAAACGTGACGTTAGTTTTCTCATCCTGACTCCAACGTTCTCTCGACCTCGGCGATATTCAAGCTCCTACAACCTCTGGCCTTTCTAAGCTAGCGCATCCCCGGACTGTATCCTCCTGTGTGTCCCCACCCGAGGACCTTTTGGCCTAGTCTCTCTTGAGTCTCTCCAGACAGACTACCACTCGTTTTTGGCCCCTGATTGTCTCAAATCCCCAGGTACGCTGACAGCCGCGAATTGAATTCTGTCGTCCATAGGACCCACTGCGCCGTTAAGAGTCTTACATACCAGGGACTGTGTTTCTTGATCTCAATTGTCCCAAGACGGTATTGGGGGAATGTTCTGGAGCAGCGATGGTGCTGCCGTTGCTGCGATGTACGCGGTACATTATCACGAGGGCGGACTTGAGGCCGCTCGCAGGTTCATCGAATCTGAACAGGTGGAGCAGGGGTCTGAAAATCGCATGGTCTGTCTTTTTACCAAATCACGATCCATCAAGTACTCACCGGAGTTAACTTACGCAGCGTGCAGCTCGATGCAAAGCCTGGGATATGCCAACGCGGTGCGAGCACGGCAGCTGCCCTTGCGCTGCGGGTCGGCAAGCTGCCCCACACGGTCACTGCGGCGGAGATGGACCAATCAGGTGCACGATCTGTGTGTGGAACATGCCCCGCGGCAACCAAACGCCCGGTACTGCGATGGCGCGAGTGTGTGCGTCTTAATCCATTCAAAACGCGCGTTGACTCGAATCTCCTTTGTCTTTTTTTCCATGATCAGGTTTTGCATGACGGGGAACAGGATTTAACACACGAGATGCCTTCCTGGAGACTGGAGTGCTCTTCCCCCCCTCGTAGCCCCAGATGCGCGGCGGCGCGAGGAGCTGGACTGTTACTCATGGTCTGCTACCAGGCCTGTCCTGGGTTTCCACACTCCAATGGATTAAACAGCACATCCGATCCAGGTGCGCCCGAACAGCTCTTTCTCCTCGTGCCTTCTTTCTCGTTGTCCGCTGGCTACTCAGTCACGCTATAGCGCGTCCCGTGGACGGGCAGCACTTCGTTGCTATCGGTGCAACCGCTGTGCGCATGAACTGCCTGAGGTTGTGAAACTATTGTCGCTCCGCGCCATGGCTTCGCACGTCGTAGATGAGTGCGTGTCTTCTCAATTTTGAATTCTCAGTCCTGAGCCTATGAAACTTTCGGACAGGCACTCTGTCGCAGTGGCTGGCGCCAACGATTGGACCGAGACTGAGTTGATAATGGCATCGGATGGTGCGGTGCGCGCCGCTGTATAGTACGGTGGCGCAACCCGAGATCGTTCTCCTAACCACTTACGACTTTAGCCAGAGAAGATGACGAACCACAATGCCAATCTCTTCAAACATTATCTATATTGAATGATCGTGCTCGGACGAGGCCACTATAGTATTAAGAGGGGGCTGTTGTGGGTAAATTTTCCCCCCTTCCCCGTCCACCGCTTCAAGAGCAGAACGTGATCTAAAAAAGGTGAGTACCAAACGGAAGAAACGCGGAGTGATGGGACGCACGACGAGGTCGACGTCGTTGGTCTGGCAAGCGACCTGGACGTGGGTGTCGGTCGGGACGTAGAACGCGGTCGGGCAGTTGCCAGACGTGCCTATTATCAAAGTCAACGAAATAAGGGATGGAGAACGAGGGTAACGCACAATCCGCGCCAGCGCCGTCACACCCGTTGTAGTACCCGAAACCGGTGGACACCGAGAACGCGTGGCTGTGGCGGAGTAAATTAACAGAACGCGCAAGGGAAGAATAGACGCACGGCGGGATGAGTGTGAGGTCCGTGCTGGAGCCCGAGCCGGGGGAGGTTGGGTTAACCAGGGTCGTCTCAACAGTCAGGCAGTTGTCGCCATTGAAGCCGCAGGAGCCTGCACCAAAAGGTCAACACCGTCCCAGGCAAATACCAGCAAGGGCGCACCAGTCTGGAGGTACGCAATGGCGGAGATGAGTGGCCCGTTGCTGGTGTATGCCTGGCCGGTGGAGAGAACATTCGGGCCTTGGATCAGAGTGGGCTTGATACGAAGTTGATCAGCAAAAGAAAAATGGGGAGGGCAAAACCAGTATGCTGACCGTTCCGAAGCCACACTTGTTTGAGAAGGTGACAGTGTGCGACTCGGCGTGGACGCTGCTCACGGCGACGGCGGCGAGCGCGAAAAGGGCGGATTTGGTGCGGAAGAACATTGTGCTGGGTTGCGTGAAAGGTGAACTAGAAGGGCAGGAGGATGAGGAGGAAGGGACAATGAACTGGGGGAAAAAGAGACTCTGCATGGCACCTTTATACCCTTGACCGCGCAGGCAAGCGGTGCCGATCGCGGCCGTAAGTCCAGTGGTTTGAAACATTAGTCCATCATCCTACCTCGGGTAGCTCCAGGTCAATCGGCGATTGCGGTAACATCATCCAACTTCTGCGGCAGGCGCGGAGCTCATTTTCAGAGGGTACCGTTTTCAGAGATATGTCCTGCATTTTATGATCACTTTCTTGGTGAGTCTTGTTGATCTTAGAGCCGTAAATTCTCGTTGAATCGTATTGGACGCACAGCCGGCCGGGGTATCCGCCGATGATTGGCCGAATGATAATCGATCAAGATCAGTACCTTGAGGCCCGGGCCGAGTGCTCAAGTTCCAAATTTCAATGTCTTTCCTTCGAACATTTTCCAACACTAGTATATTGTAATCATGAAGACATAGTTTCCTACCTTGCCCTTTGCTGAAAAGAACCTTCGGCACCACGATCCGTGTTCGTGCGGGTGACCTGAACGAATCCCCTGGCCAATTTGATGTTTATATACATCACTTCAGCATGAAAACTGAACTGATTTCCGAACCTAGTGACCATGACGATATGTACTCTCCGTATCGCTCGCATTGATGGACGGGATTCTTTGTTATGTTCGATTGCGGGGGCCGATCCCTCGGCCGATCCCGCAAAGAGATCGGTTCAACCACAAGCCGCAACGCGATCACCTATGCGTTAGGCATCCAGGAAGCACGGATCCCACGATGCATTGGGGAAAATGCTTCATATATTGATTCTTAAACCCGCACCGACAGATACGGCTTTTGCGGGTCCGACTGGTCGTGACTGGGGAATCCGATCAAGCCCTTAGTACTTAGTTGTTGAACCTTAGCAATAATCTTGCTTGCACTTTAACAGAGACCCTATCGGCCTCGGATGCTCGCAGGTCTTAATACCGCTTTGCTTGCAAGTGAAGGCCTTGAGCCCTCGCACCACTGATATGTACGTATCCCGTCTGTCCCATCATCCATGCACGACGGAATCGTTTCATTCACCCGCGTTTCAAGAACAATGCCAGCAGGAGAATCAAACTTCGCTGGTCATGAAAAGCAGCATAACGTGATGTGAAGTACTTCTAGTGTGCACTGCGGTCTATACGGAGGCGGGCTTTCCTGCCCGCGGTTGAATCCGTTGATTGCCGTATTTCTTCGGGTTTATGCTGGATGTTCTTGTGAAGGTACGGTTGAAGTACGCTATGTGTCAATTTTGCGACAATTGAATCAGAAATTGGCTGCCGCTAAAATTACCCCCTGCATCGAATCGTCGACTCGGAGTCTCGTGAATGTTTTCAATCGTGTGTTGAACTCGGCGGGACACGGACCGGCAGTGGCTATGTTGTTGTTAACTGACGCCATTGGCAAGCATCATCAGACTTTTGACAATTAGCTTGTGACCTTGTACAAGGCCGAAAAAGGCCGAAAAAGGCCGAAAAAGGCCGAAAAAGGTCGACAAGCCACAAGTTCACAAAGCTATGTCTAAATCTCGACAAGGTCAATTTCTTCGAAAAAAAAAATATTTTTCATGTGTTTATCTGGGCATGAAATGTGATTTCAGAGGGGGTGTTTTTCACTTTTGGCCTTGTGAACTTGTCACAAGCCCAAAAGGTCAAAAAAGGCGCAAGCTATTTGTCAAATGGCTGATGATCACCATCTTGTCCTCTTCCTTGCCTCTTCCTCCGCCCTCTCCACGGTGGGGAGCCAAAGCGTTCGCCACTCGAAGTTGGACGTCTGAATCCAGCTATGCAGATTCAAAGGCAGTCAACGCGCCCCTGGCCGAATCAGCGTCAGGTCTTGCCTGGCACGTCGACGATTTCCTTCAATGCGATTTCCGCAGCTGGTCTCTCCAACTCCGCTTGCAGTTGCGGGACCTGAAATCGTCAATGATGCCGCCCTTCCGTCTTCAAGTTCTCCAACGAGTAATTCACTCCTCAGTCCCCCGATATCAAGATGTATTTTTGGATGCAAACGCTTCGTTCCGCGTCGCCATCCTCTGAAGGTCGTGGCGTGGTGGAACTCAGAGCAATACTGACATTTTGGTATGATGCAGGCAGAGTTCACCCACGTCCCAGCCCCGGCAGCACGTCGTCCTACGTCGTCCTCGTTTTAGGCACGTCCGCAGCACACTGACAAAGTGGCTAAACGTAATGCGGGCGCGCGCACATATGCGCCGCGGCGCGACCCTCGTTTGGCGGTAATTCAAATCAATGAACCCAACGCAATCAATCTGTTAACCAGACCGTACCCAGGCCAGGGCGGAGACGCGCTCCACTAATGTGTATTTTGTTGAGCAGTATCGGAGATGCTGGTGGGCTTTTCATTTTCTGGACCGCAATCGCACCTGTTCAAGTTTCAACTTCAGCCCGGATAAGTAATTCCTTTCAGCCCTGGCACTGGCAGAGCCGAGATCGGCCGAGCGACAGTCGAGGCGGGTCGAAAGGGTGGTAAGTTTTCGGATTTTCCCCGGGGGGCCAGACTAATGCTCATTGCTTTTCGCTATGAAATGCAGGCGGGACTGAATTTCACAACAATAACTTGAGAAACCTCTGGATAAGGTGGCCCGAAGACAAACCCAACAAACCTCGAGAAGCTGAAATCGGCTCTAATCGGCGCAAGTTGGGACCTGACCGAGCGCGCGATCGGCGAACGATGCCATGTGCGGATCCACGCAGTGATCGCGAATCATGCCCTCATTCGGTGATTCAACGCCTACGCAAGTCAAGATCAGTTTTAGCTCTGTCGTCTGGTCAACCGCGAAAGCATATGCTCGTGCGAGAGGCTGCGAGAGATTGGCGAGAGGTATATATAGAGTGCGCTGCGCAATCCTCTTCTCTCAGTTCATCTTCCTCCTCATCCACTCCCCTGTTCAACCTCCCGCAAAGATGTTCTTCCCCACCAAGTCCGCCCTTTTTGCGCTCGCCGCCGTTGCCGTGAGCAGCGTCTACGCCGAGTCGCACACCGTCATCTTTTCGAACAACTGCGGGTTCGGAACAGTGAGCATATTTCGTGTTCGGCACCCATTTCGCTGCTGACCGATGGCTGTCTGTGTCCAGCCGACCCTGATCCAGGGCGGCACCGTCCTGTCCACCGGCGGCGCGTACACCAGCAACGGTCCACTCACCGCAGCCATTGCGTACCTCCAGACTGGTTCGCCTCCGTTTAATATGACATTGTGTGAGACAGTGCTTACCTTCTGGTGCAGGCTCCTGCGGCTTCAACGGTGACGGCTGCACCATGGTTGAGACGACCCTCGTCAACCCTACCTCCCCGGGCGCGGGCTCCAGCACCGACATCACCCTTATCTCGCCGTGCGTCTACTGTTCTTTCTCTTGGGCGTTCGGCTGTTGACAATGTACCCTGCTGCAGGCACGCGTTCTCGGTAACCACCGGTTTCGGCTACTACAACGGCTGTGACGGCGCTGGCGCGGACTGTGCGTTTTCCCCCTTCGTCGTATCCGTGGTATGGTTTACTGACACAAGGCGATCGATCCAGGCACGTCCGGCAGCTGCTCGACCGCGTTCCACGTCTCGACCGACAACCAGGTGCAGGTCCAGTGCGAGACCAACGACGTCAACCTCGTCGTGCGTTTCCCCTCCCGTTATTTTTCTCGCCTTGGTCCTGATGGCTGTTTTGTCAGGTCACTTTCTGCTCTTAAATTTGCGGAGGAGAATCCCCGACCATTCACATTTTTTTCTCTCTACGGTATATCTCTAGGTCTACGTACAATAATACCTCGGCGGCGTCCGAGTCCGCTCTTTGGAAAATACACAAATTCTGCTGAAATGAACCTTCTGGTCCCCGTTGGCTCAGGGTCCCCAAAAAAGCGTACCGCCTTTCTTTCGTATTTTATTTCCCAAGGCATGTAGGTGGCAGGAGCGTAGATATTGATGCCAGTATTACAAAATGTACAACGGCGTTTACAGAGGAACAAAAGAAACGAAGAAGGATCACAGTTGCTGCTCAATTCCTACCGATCTAAGATTCTCCTTCGCCAATTCCTCCGCCTCTATCACTGAAAGTTGAGGTGGAATGTGATCTTCCGAAAGGCCAGTGCTCCAGCTAGACTGCCCCGCTACTTCTGCCGTGCTTTTCTCTGTCTGTGTCCGCGATCGTGAAAGCGGTGACTTCCGGTGCAGTGAGCGAACTGCCCGTAGAAATGACTAGGGACGGTAATGAGTTGCGTCCAACGTGAGTAGGAGGACTTAGTACCGGATCGGTGCATGCGAGCATGGCGTACAAAAGTGGTACCTCAGCATCCCGAACATGGGCGGCGAGGGGAAGCTCAGTTCACTCACCTGTTGCGCCCAAAGTGATGGTCTTTCAAACAATGTCAGGGCTCAGAGTCAACCGCATAAAGACACGCACGAGATTCGTGAGTTGTGGATGCTGGACGCTGTAAACGTCGAGGACACACGTCGTTACACTAAGAAAACACGAAAGAAGCGGATACAGCGCTGGTGGACTGCGCAGTAAGAACGGCAGACGGTTATGAGGAAATTGAG
Source organism: Mycena vitilis (assembly GCA_029203975.1). Lineage (NCBI taxonomy): Eukaryota > Fungi > Basidiomycota > Agaricomycetes > Agaricales > Mycenaceae > Mycena > Mycena vitilis. The sequence goes on from JARGYF010000082.1 coordinate 133,444, forward strand.
CTCTTACCGATGCGTATAATCATCCAGCGAAATCGCACGACCGGATGTCTGGGAAGACTCGATTCGAGACTCGTGATCAAGGAGCTCCCGATACTTTGAGACATCCGCAGACGCTGAATTCGGATCTGGCAAGACAATGTAAGTTTCAAGAGACCTTCAAGAATGAGAACGCGTGCCTGGTGTACGATCATGAAAATGATAATCCTGAGAAAAGAGAACAGTTCGAGAGCTGCAATCAGGAGCATTGGAACCGATTGGATTCCAAGCAGCCAGTGGAGTTGCTCTGTTGGAGTGAAATCTCGAATCCAGTTGGGTTAAATTAGCAACAGCGATTGCTTTACGAGATCAGCCACTTACCCGAGTTCGCCCGCGGCCCAAGGCTGGTATAGTGCAGGCTCCGCAGAGGAATACTGTTCCCAGGATATATATCTTCTCCATCTTATTGCCGTCGACGGAGTAAACCAGTACCAGCCTGAGGTGGGCCCAGTCAGCTATCAGCCCCGATCGACCCAAGACTGGCGAGTGTTTACTGCAGATTGAGTGCTATGGAGCAGAACATACACGCCGAGAACAAGGGCGACACCTAAAGGATCGGCTTTGAATTCGTACCCATGATATGCAAAACAACGTACTAAATTCAGAAATGCGACAAAACTGCAGGCCCGGGTTGTTTCTTTCATGGCTGGCAACATCACCAGACCGAAGACGAGACTTTGTACATGGTGAGCAGAGGTGAAATTGGGGAAAGTGGGATGTTTGACGCACTTAGCGACGAGCGCATAGGTGAGCAAACGGAAGCTGACTCGGTCCAGGTGTGGGCGCGAGACAGAGTGCAGCTGCAGTCCTGCGATGGCGGCCAACAGAAATACGGACAGTGTAACACCCGGAATAGACACGCCCAACGTCAACTTCGCTGGTCAAAATTGTAAGGGTGTTCGGCGTACCGTATGTACTTTTCGAGACGTTCTTCGCTCGACCCCATGGATGTAGCTGGGGGACGAGCGAAACAAGGCGGAGGAGGGTGAAAGTGCGGATCGTGTCTGAGACATGCGGAAGCGGTTCCTGACTTGTGCCCCTAGATCCTGTTATAATGCGGCAGGTGAGGATATGGACTCGACGAAAGACACCCACTCAGGGAACGCTGCAATACGGAAGATGAAATTGCTTGAAATCAACCGTCACCGCAAGGTCACCGGGCTGAGTTTGTTCAGGCCAACGGCCCAAAAAGGGCAAAGCGAAAGTAATTTCAGGGAACGACGTGCAATTTTCAATTTTTACAGACAACCCTTCAATCAGATACCAGAAGGCGCCAACCGACTCCGCAAGTATCGCTGGCAACATTCAGATCTGGCACACAACATCCCTAGTCGCCGAGGGCCGACGGTGATGTCCAGGCGTCGTCGTGGTAGTGGTCACCTGCGCTATACTCGCTGGCGCGTCACCTGTGCTTGTTGTGGACTGTCCGCTGTTGGTCTGTGCCTGCTCCCGGGCGGCTTTGTCTCTGAGCCCACCGGCCTCGAGGGCGAACTCGTCCGGTTCCATGTCGATGATAGTCGTTAGGCACGCGTTCAGATGCGTGCGGCTCGCCTGAGTCTCGGACTCCAAGCCGGGGTACCTCCGTGCGCGTAAGGCGCGGAGGAAGGACTGTATATCGCGCCAAATGAGCGTTCTGGGTGATGCGGACAGACGAAAATGGAGGAGGAAGACAGAATGAATGAGAACTCACAGGATCCGTAGCGGCGAGCAGCCCATAGATCAGTGGACGGGAAGCGGGAATTGCAAAGTCTATGACAATTTCAGTGGCGATGTCAGATAGGGTAAAGTCTACACGTACCAGCGACGCTCAGAGCCATAGACTATAAGAGTTAACGTTAAGTGTGGCGTTGGGTGACCCAGGAAGAGACGCACCGGAGTTTCTTGACTCATCACTCGCAGGTCGAGCACGGCAGCAGTCACGTTGAGTAGGCAGGACACAAACGGATACAGCCCTAGGACAGCGACGGTTATATAGCGAATCTCCGGGAGGGCTGTGCAGTTGTCTCACCGATGCGGAATATGATACTCCGGAACATACGAATGGTCGATCCTGGGCGATAGGAAGCTTCCGACGTCCAAGTCTCAATGAACCGTGAATCGTTTGGTGGGAAGCGCCACGTTTCGAGCTATTGTGTCCCGATTAGTCGGCGTTTTCAGTTGAAGCCCAGAGGAACACAGACCTCGTATGCAACCAGGTACCCGACCAGGATCAGAAACGCGACGACCTCCCCCACGCAGGTAAAGAGTGACCACGTAGTTTGTGTACCAATGAGCCAGCTCAGCGCCGCAGGGTCGGGGCTACGATACCAGCAATTCTGGCTTGAGGCCCATCTGTGCGATGCGACATGAGCTCGTTGAGAAAGAGATCGGATTCTTGGATGCGACGTACCCAAGGCCACCGGATGCGTAGGGCACAACGTTGCATACCAGACTGACGAATACAGTCCCGAAGATGTACCATTTCTCCATCTTTTGACCATTGACCTTGTACGCGAGCACCAAGCTGACGGATTTTGTTCAGTTTGGGTTGTTTCGAGCAGGAATGAGAGTCAAATACATACGGAAGATTTATCGCCATGCAAAAAAACATCCCCGCCGTGAACTCAAGGCTTAGCTGTTCGCGTTCGAGTGCATTTAACATATAGTATCCCATGAAGTCGAGAGGACGCACATTCACTCCAAAGGCGATGAGGCTGCACCTCCAGTGAGGAAACTCCCACAGGGTACTAAGAGCTAGTGTAACGGCAAAGACGAGACTGTGGGTGGTAGGTGGTCAGCCGATTTTGCGGCGCAAGGACGGAGGAACGACGTGCTTCCCCAGCAGGGCATAGACGAGCAGGCGAAAGCTGACCCGGTCCAGATATCGCCGTGATACGGGATTCCATGCCACATATCCGTAGAGAATGAGCAAACCTGTCGTCAGCGTAACGCCGGGGACCAATAGCCCGACCAACAGCCTCGAGCTGTGATATTGTCAGTGATAGTGACCAGTGGCATACTCAGCACTACGCACAACAGGTTGTGTTCCAGTGAGAAGGACATTGGGGAGGGAACGAAAGAGAATGGACAGGGGTCGTGAGGAGCGTCTTAGATTACTGGTTTACTTCCGCCCTGTGTCTGAGAAGTCATGAGCAGTCTGTAGTGATATGCCGAGATGCCGCGACCCGACCTTTGCGCCATTCAAACTTGCTTTCTGCCTCCGCTGGTAGACACTAGACAGATCCTCAGATGAGGACAAGGTGGCTGATTATCTGAAGCAAGCTTCGTGAGACTGAGATGGCCGATGTTTGAGTCGAAGTAACCGTTGAAGCGACTCGGAGTCCGCTGTAGGATTGACGGAGACCCCTGTACGCGACTTGGACGCGACACAGAGTACTTGCTCCTCCGACTCGACAGTCGGCGAGTCCTGGAGTCTCCATGTGTTTGACGGTCCGTCCTACGCCGGCGAGCAGAGCCTTGAGCTGGTATGCATGCTCGGAGCTGTTTGCTGCTTCCTGGACTCCGGAGGGAAGGGTGGGCACTGGGGACGCAGTAAGTTGATCGCAAAGGCGCAAGAAGCAGTGGAACGTGACTCTGATGTGACACCTCAATTTCCCAGCACGTGAGCGAGACGCGTCGCGTCACTGACAAATTCCACTTTGAATCTCGATCCGCGAATTCGTTCGTCCCACGTGGAATAGCAATGTGAGGGTACATATAGTTTTCCGAAGGGCCCCGTACGAGTTAGTCTCCGTCAAGACAAGCGGCACGGTAAACATTCACGGAAAGAGGATCACCGCGATCGGTCGCAAAATGCGAACAGAAATCGTGTTTCATATTCGGACCGTGCTAAACAATTCACTCAAGATCCGGCAAGACAGGCTTCAGAGCGTCAGCAAACCTTCAAAGAAGTACGCTGCCCTCAGTGCGGATCAACCAAAATGCATGAAAAGATCAAGTTAACTGTTCGTAAACCTCAAACATCTCCGCAACTTCCCCTGAACCATTGTACACGCGGACCGCGGACTCTCGTTACATTCTGCAGGCCACCAAAGAGGGAATAGGATCTCGCTAGAACCCGTACTTGTTACCCGCGCCGCGTAATTTTCACGGAGAGCCAAACCCTTTTTGCTCGACATGCCACGTTGCATGAGGGTTTAATTGAGAGCCAGCTAGGAGGCGACGCTTCCCCCGATGCAGGGGCGCCAGCAGTTTTGTTGATCCATGGAACTGCTTGTCCCAATGCATATCGGGATGGGGGACAGAGATATACACTGGAATCCTTGTAGCGCGATGCTGGCAGCGAGTTCCGCGCCCGATGCCGCAACGGAAACGTCTCGCCGCAATCACCGCTCCGTTCGGAGAGACTGGGGCGGGCGATGATGTTCTATGGCACTTTACGGGAGACGGACCAAGGCTTCGAGCCATTGAATGTTTGTCATACGGCCTCGACGGGAACTTTCGTCCTGCGGCAGCCACTTAGTGATCCGCGACTCGGCGCGCCGCGCGAGGGCGTGAAGCCCGGGTCCGCCTACCAACTGTTGGGGTGATATAGGGATGATCTTTGCTTCCCCCAGTTCAGTATCTCGTCCTCCTCACCCAGCTCCGTCGATGTTCTTCCGCACCCTATCCGCCCTCATAGCGCTCACCGCCGTCACCGTGAGCGGTGTCCGTGCTGAGACTCACACCGTTAGCTTTGTGGACAACTGTGGGTTTGGGACTGTCAGTACATTTCCCTGCCAATCGCGACTGACCGATATTTCGTCTGGTTCCAGCCGACTCTGATCCAAGGCGAGAATGTCCTTTCCACCGGCGCCCCGTACACTACAAACGGACCTCTCATCTCCGCGATTGCATACCTCCAGACCGGTGCGCCTCCACTTGATATCTATTTGCGTGTGCTGACTGCTTGGTGCAGGCTCGTGCGGTTTCAACGGCGAAAATTGCACGACTGTCGAGATTACCCTCGCAAACCCTACCTCCCCGGGAGTGGGCTCCATCGCGGATCTCACGCTCATCCCGCCGTGCGTCCATTTGTCCCGTTGCTCGTGCTGTTTCGGATAATTCGATGCGACACAGGCACGCGTTCTCGGTGGCCACAAGCGTCGAATACTCGAGCGGGTGTAACGGCACTGGCGCGGCCTGTGCGTCGCCTTCGTTTCTTTATCTTGTACGGCCCTGATTTCAGTTTCATTGCAGGCACGTCTAGCAATTGCCCGACCGCGTATCACCTCCCAACCGACCCACCCGTCGAGGTCAGCTGCCAAACCGACAACGTCGGCATCGTTGTGCGTCTCCTCATTCCCCATTCTTTGTTTTCGTACTGATGGTTCATGAGATCACCTTCTGCTAACTTGAAGCTGTGGATGACGAGAAGGGTGACAAAGTCCGACCATTCGCGTCAGGTATCTCTGGTGCAGCTCGAAATTCACCTACAATGGAATCTCGACGTCGTCTTAGTCGGCCCGTTGAATGTATAAACAAGCTTGAGAAAGACTGGAAATTTGAATTTGTCGGAGATTGGTTGACACTTGCTGCAAGCCTGCATTATCCGGCGCTTCCATTATCATGTCAATCTCAATTCACTCGTCAGGCCTGGGTTCTGAGACAGAATACGAGTATACGCACCACGCCAGCGTGCCTCAAAGGTGCCGCCGCCGCTACTCAATCTGAGATTCTGAATCGGTCGCTTCAGCGGATTTGGGCTGCTATCGTCACCGAAGGGAACTGCGGAAGGGTAAAGAGAAACAAGGGAGCATGAGAGCTCAGAGCAGTGACGGCGCAAAGGGAAGCACTGTGGGAACACAATTGAAACTCCGACTCGGATTCCTAATCCGGTGGCGCGGCCTGGCGCGGTACCGTGATATAACATTTTCCCATCACCTGATCGACACGCGTCGCGTCAGGACTGTTAAAGACACCTTGCGGATTGCAATTGGTTCGTCTCACGCGAAATAGCAACGTGAGGGTACAGAAGTGACTCTCAACTACAGAAGTGACTCTCAACAGGAACACAGAAATGACTCGTTGTACTAACTCAGGGAGTCCCTTCAGCAAAACTAGGGGCCCTGAATACTCACGGACATGGCCCACTCCAGCCTCCGAAATCTCTTGAGTCAAGCTGGAAGTGTTACCACTCTCAAATCGGCCCCAGTATTCGAGTCATCGTCCCGGTGATCGATCGCCGTACTGCGAACATAGATCATGTTTGATATTCAGACGCGCTGAAAGTCCGATTCAAGATCCCGCAAGGCGGGCACTATGTATGTCTTCGGAGCGTCCAAAAAAACTTCGAAGAAGATACGCTGCCCTCACTACGGATCAATCATAATCCATGGGTGAATGTAAAGATTCGTCACGGTTAAACCTCAAACATTTCCGCAACTTCCCCTGTGGCATGAATCACGCTCACCACGGACCTGCTAATTGCATTACAGAGCCCGTACTGGTTACCCGCGGGTTGCGAAACGGGTATAGCTGCGTAATTTCACGGAGAAACAAACCCGTTTCGCCCACTTTGCCGCATCAGAGGAAAGTTGGTTCAGACTAGAGTTGAGATCCCGCTGCTGAGCGTCATAATTAGTTGCGGCGCAGTGCAGCATGGGACGCTGTAGCGGCCAACGCGTTTCTGGTGCTCCACTGGAATTTCCCGTCTTCGAAGCAGGAAACCCAGATATCCACCGGAATCGTTTGTAGCGGGATGTTGGCAGCGAGCTCCACGGATGTCGCCGGGAAAAATTTCACTGCAATCCCCGCGGCGCCAGGAGCATGATGATGAGCTATGGTCCTCATTCTATAGAATTTTAGGAGAAACGGGTTTGCCTGCGGGTATAAAATGCGCTGATAAATCGCTCCTTCTCCAACTCGATTTTCCCTTCTTCCGCCTCACCCACCCCCTGGTTGAACTTCCACCCCTTCCCAAACAATGTTCTTCCGCACCAAGTCCGCCCTAGTCGCGCTCACCGCCGTCGCCGTGGGCGGTGTCCATGCTGAATCGCACACCGTCAGCTTCGTGAACAATTGCGGGTCTGGCACGGTCAGATATTTCGTTTCCCTGCCAATCTGAGAACCGATCCAAATTTCTGTCTGTTGCAGCCGACTCTGATCCAGGGTCCAAATGTCCTTTCGACGGGCGCCGCGTACACCAGCCAGGGGTCCCTCATCTCCGCGATTGCGTACCTCCAGACCGGTATGTCCCCGTTTGATATCGCAGCCTCGAGGGTGTTGACCTTTTGGTGGAGGCTCGTGCGGCTTCAACGGCGAAAATTGCCTGACTGTCGAGACGACCCTCGTGAACCCAACCTCCCCGGGCTCGGGTTCCAGCACGGACCTCACTCTCATCCCACCGTGCGTCCATAATCCTCATTTCGGGTTTTCTCCTACTGGTGCTGATAATGCGATGCGACATAGGCACTCGTTCTCAGTGCCCACAGGCTTCAAGTACTCCAACGGGTGTGACGGCGCTGGGGCGCACTGTACGTTGCCCTTCAATTTCTCCTCCAGCTTGTATTGCACCGTTTCCCCGACGCTGAACTGAGTTTCATCGCAGGCACGTCCGGCACTTGCACGACCGCGTTCCACGTCTCGACCGACACGCAGGTTCAGGTCGCCTGCCAGACCAACGATGTCGACCTCACCGTGCGTCTACTCATTTCCCATTCTCCGTTTTTGTACTGACAGTTTTTCAGATCACCTTTTGCTAAGCTGTGGATGGCGAGAAGAGTAATAAGGTCCAACCACTCGCATTGTCTCTCGCGTAGCTCGAAATCAAGGTACAATAGAGTCTCGACATCGTCAGAATTTGCCCTTTGAATATAAACAAGTTTGAGAAAGGCTAGAAGTTTCATCAGAGATCGGTTGGATGTGGGCGGGTGCGTGCAAAGGGAAAGAAATTCCGATCCACAGCATCCCATCTCGGAAGCAGCTCGGCTGGCCTAGGTTTCAGTGTGATAATGGCGCGCGACACCCGCTCTATACGGCGACACTCGCCGCATCATCCGACGCTTCCCTTATCAAGTCAATTTCCATCCAATCGTCCGCACTGGGTTCTGAGACAGAATGCCTGGGTGAAAGCCCCAGTCAGCGAGGGATGAGAAATCTGAGAGCTAAGGAAGATGCACACCTATACATGACGTGCGAAACGACTGCGCGCATCGCAAGAAGTCTCACAATCTCTGGGCGGTCGTTGGCGCAGCGCTTGCACCGGTAGCGCTCTGGATGTCGGCCGCTCACCGCAAGCATGACGTGCTCGCGCCACAGCGGCTCCGTGGGTACGAGAGCAGCGAGGTGCAACCCTGCCACAGGATGCGCGATATCGTGCCTGGGAAGACGAACACGACAATCAATGCATAGAAACCAATATATCGCTCGAGAACGCACCTGTCTACGATATGCTGTTGAATCCACTGATGTGTGCTCTGCTCAGGAGACTCGGTGCAGAGCATGCAGAACCATTCACCATGGTCTGAATAATGGATCGGCCGCTCTCGCCGCCGCACATCTGCGGTCGCGAGAGGGGAGAGAGCACGCCAGGATGGCGTCTGGTGTGAAGCATCTTGGTCCACATCATGCAAAACCTGTCCATGGCATAATATCATGAGTACCAATTCCACCCGGTTTTGATTGATAAACACGCACAGATTCGCGCCATTGGAGCGCAGGCCTGTGGCCGCGCTTTGGTGTTGCGGGACATGTTATACATACGAACCGTGCGTCCGCGAGATCCATGTCCGTTGCAGTGACGGTGTCGGGCTTGCCGATCAACGCCGCAAGCGCAGCTGCCGTGCTCGCACCACGGTGGCAGAACTTACCGGCACCAGCCAGGCTGGAAGCCACGCCGTCAAAATGCCAGTGGAGATGGGCGCGCGCTTCATCCCACGCGATGGCGGTACATAGGTAACCGTCACCGTCAGGCAGACTGAAAACGGTAGTGGCACGCTCCAGGCAGCTCCGATCAACCTCTGTCTCGGCCCCTGGGAGCAGTGGCACGAGGAGGGTCTCTAGCTGGACGCACGATGCCTCGATGAACGCGGGGGCTCCTGCTAGTGCAGCTGCCAGCCTGGGGTCGCTCGGGGATAGAGTTTCCTCAGAACCCTCCGCGATTAGCTCGGCAAGGGGCGGAAACGTCTCGATCATGTGTGGTGGAGGGCGGAACAGATAGCGCGAGCCAGGGACACGGGTACGGAGAGCCCTCAGGACAGCGGCACGGATGTCCGCTTTGCGCTCGTGCACGAGGCGCTCAGTCTGCAATTGAAGTACATGAGGTAGGATATACGGCCGCACGCGGTTCCAGACTAAGGGGGGAATCAACCCGTTGATACAATGTAAACAGGAGGAAGCCCTACGTTTGGAAGTCAAGCGTGGCATGCGCCAGAGGCTTGGGCAAACCTCTGCGTAATGCACTTTCTGGACGTCGCACTGCTTGAAACCTTCATACACCAACCGCTTGATGATGCTAGTTCATTTAGCGCTAGGACAAGAAAAAGCTACCAAGAGGGATCGAGCATACCTTGTCTCGACTCGGTACAGCTTCCCGAGATACTCTGGCTCTGAATTCTTGCGTGCCCTCAGATCCCACTCCTGGCATCGAGCTGCGCGCTGGGTAATACGCTGAGTACTGGATTGCGAATTGGAGGAAGACCAAACGTACATAGAGATTTTCTATGACCTCGGACTCCTGCGCCTCGATGAACCGGCGAGCGGCGTCCAGTCCGCCTTGGTGATGGTGTACTGCGTGCATCGCAGCGACGGCAGTGCCATCGCTTTCCCAAAACATCCACGCACCATCTTGTAGCCGAGATATTATCAAAGCGGGGCATTCGATGCAAGCGAGGCCTCTTACCACCCCACCACTGGGTCCTGTTGACGGTAATATCCAGCTCCTCGTCATCCGTCGAATCCCGGAGACTACGCATGCCAGGGAGTCGTCAGGTTAAATCTCAAGGGCGGATAGAGCGCGCACTTTCTGTTCAGGCAGCGGAGACAAGCCCGGCGCCAAATGAAATAGTCTGGATCCACATCAGGCCTCCCGCATTCCTAGCAAGTCAAGAAAATGAGGGACCAAAGACCTACACAACTAGGGCACCCACATCGCATACCCGGGGCCCAAACAACAACTTCGCCCAGCGCCGACCAGAAACTTGAGGCGGACAGTCGGGAAGTTGGTATTCAACCCGTAAAGAGTTTAGCCAGGTGGAATCCGTGACAGGAGAGCGAAGTAGTTCAATAAAATCCTTGCTCGTGCATGAGAGATGGATGAGCTCGATTGGGTGCAGATGCCCTATGATCTGCATCCCGCAATGTCAATCAAAGGAGATGTGGAAAGAAGTGACTCACCTCGAGCAGGATGTCTAGGGGCATAGTAGGGAGCATGCTCAGATTTTGTTGCGTAGACTTCAAGTTGTTGTGGAAAATACGGATGGCTTTCCAGGTCTCCACCATGGTATAGTTGACTTGTCACATTCGTTCAGATTAGCCCATAGAAATGAAACTATAGCGCACCAGTAGCGACATTCCGTGCGGCCCTCACTGGTTGAAAAAGTGTGCCCCATTGACTCGTGCTGGTAAATGGGAGCGCCATTTCGTGCAAGTCCGAGAAGTTATCGACAACAGGAGTGTAAACGAGGCTCATGTCGGTCAAAGCCTGGATTCAGGCGTCAACAATATTAGATAACAAAATTCGGGGCTCCCCGTGAAACACGAACCGCTGCTTTCACCAAAAAATGGACGAATCGACCGAGGAGTCAGGGCAGAGGCAAGGCTGGGAAGTTCCGCGTCACGTCTATCTCCGGGGCGGAGCCCTGAGGCCAATTTAGCCGGGACACAGCGGATTGCTGGGTTGTAAAGCCAAGGTCGAGGACGAGACGGATACCGTTCGAGTCAAGATGGAGGAGATGGAGAGTGACGCGACATCACGGTGACAAATAATGATGCAACCACGTGCAGGGAGGATCCGTTTCAGACTCGAAAACCAGCGGAAACCGTAACGCGTCCGCGTCAGTTCCGGCGTGCGACTCAGGCTTTTTTGAAAGTTGAAAGTCGAAAACGCTCACCATCGGGATGTCCGAGATGCCCGGGGCCCCAAAAATATCATGCTGTTTTCAGGGGTGGAGCGCCCGATGTGCAGAACTCTGCTGCATCCCGATGAATCCCAAACTACTTAGTACTACTATAGTAGAAGCTCCAAGAGCGCCGCCAGCTGCTCGCGGTGTTGACGCGTTTGGCAGATCGAACAAAGAGGATTACGTTATGGCGCACGGACCATCGTTCCCATCACTGATACGCGTCTCTTTGTTCCTTCAACCTCCACGGTGGCCACTGTTTGGCCACCGTCCTCTTGGGCTCAAGCTGGATTCCCTGGATACACCTGGAGCTGTTGTGTAGGGCCGACGTTCTAAGCGAGGCCCTGCGTAGTCTCTGTCCAGTGAGAGTTTCGCCACAGTGTCGCCGGACAAAGCAGACTCTGCCACCGCTGAAAGAGGGTTGTGCTGACAACACAAAGCAAGCAACCCATGCGGAGGGAATGAGTCGAATGTGGCCACACGTCTTCCTATTGTAGCGGCTTTCCTTTTCGGGGCATCAAAGGTGCGCTTAGCCCGCCCCCCATATAAAGCACAGGCGCTCGAGGATGATTCACGTTTGTTTCCCCCCCATCCGCGCGCTTCCGCCATTTCCCCCCTTATCCCGTTGTGAAACCTTCCCTGTGAAACCTCCCGCGAAACCTCCGCACCCGCGATGCCACCCACAACCAATCCCCCGGTTAAACTAGTCTCAGACCGCGTGCGCTACTTGCCACCGGTGCGTTTCAATTTATGTGCCTGTCCATGAATACTGACCACGGATCTCAGCGCAACCCAATTGACTCCGAGCTGGGCATTATCGACGCTACGACGCTCATCTTGCTGCAAAAAATGATGGCGGACTCGTACGAGCACGGACAGGTCGTGTGGAAGGAGAACAGAGACCGCTGTGCCATTACGGGGGAGGTGGAATCTGACGACGTACGTCCAGCTTGCTTTTCTGAGCTTCGACACAGGTGCTTATCACCATGCCTCAGTTGCCGTGCGGTCCGAACCCGGCGCAGAAGGTTCGCCCGAGTCAAGCATTGTATACACAGAATTGCCACTGACCTCCCCGATAGAAAGTTCAATCTTGGCTGGTCGACGCCGGCCTCCTGGCCTTGGACGAGGAAGACGACTCCGAGAGCGAGGACGAACCTATCACTGTTGGTTCTCCCTTCCTTCTGATGTATTATTTCGCTAACAAACAGACTACTTCTACCCAGCCTCCTTCCTCCCCTGCCGCTCCCCGCACGCGTCCCTGGCACCGTCGCCTCTCCATCGCCATTCCCAACAAAAACAAAACGGCCTCAGAGCCATCGCTTCTCTCCCCCTCTCCGCGATCCCCACTATCCCCAGTGAAGCTGTGGTCCGCGGTGCAGCGCGGCACCTCAACCATATCTCTCCCGACTGTGCGCCTGAAGCCTAAGCACATCCCTCTGCCGGCGCCTGCGCCGGCGCTGCAGCCCGCCCCACCTGTGCGTACGGTCTGTCGCTCGCTCGATAGCGCGCCGCGAGCCGCATCTTCGTCTGCGGCGTCTCCGGTACGTTTCCCCTTGCAACTTTACTAGGCGCCATGCTCATCTCATCTTCGCCACAGCACGACACCCTCCTCACCACTGCATTCAAGCGTGCGGCGCTCCTGCGTACCATCACGGACGAGGACGTGCAAGAGATTCTGCAGCGCCAGCGCGAGCCCGTCTCTTCAACCGCGGCACAGTGCTCCTGGTACGTCCCGGCGCACCGCCCGTCCTTCGCGTCTCCAGAGGAGGAGACAACCACGCCTTCGCCAGCCAAGAAAAAGAAACCGAGTCCGCGGTTCGACGATCCTGCGTCTTACCGGTGGCCCGCTCCCGCACCTCCCCCTCCACCTCCCGCCTTCGTTGCTGAGGAGCCTAAGCAAAAGGCGGAGATCAACGATTCGCGGTGGTACCACTTCTTGCTCCTCGTCGTGGGATGGCACCTCCTGATCCTGGCCTTCTGCGCGTTTGTTGTGATGAGGGTTTTCTTCAGGCCTCTGGTGTACGTGGGCATTTTGTGGATGTTGGTGCGGCTGGGAGGAGCGCTGTTGGCGCTTTATTAGGGGGAGTTTAGGCAGGTTGTACTTATAAGCAATGTAATGTACAACACCATGTATCCGTACCCAGGGTTAAAAAGTCCGTCAAACGAAACTAAGAGAAGAGCAGGGGCAATTCGGATGCAAGTAGATGGTAGAATATTATCCACCACCCTGGCGGAAAGTTCTAGGATGTGTTGCTTTGAATTAGCGTTCTGAATTATTCATTAGCCGGCGAAGGATGTTGAGTATACGATTTTCAAAGTAATGTGAGTCCGCGAGCATTGGATCGCCTGTGAGAACAGTCACATTCTAATCCGAATCTATGTGGTTCGCGCGTTCGCCTCCTGGCCCATATTTGAATAGTCTGCAATAACCTCTGTTAACAAAGCCGTTGTCATTGGTAGCAACACTACTCTTGCCTGTCTAGCCGCTTCGCTTCAGAGTACAGTAGCACCAGCAGGAGAAACTGCCGCTCCGTCTCATCGTGGATATTCCGCGCTATATGTAACACAGGGAGTGTGGTAAACCCAGATGGGTGTTCGACGCTGGATGTGAGTGAGGCGATGACGGCGCCATTGGAAGACGTCACCTGAAATTTCGGTGCAACCGAGGAAAAAAGACAATCAAGACGTGCTCAGTGAACGAGGGACAGAGCCCGACGAGGGCAAGCAAAATCAGGCGTACAGTCCATGCATCATTTGAACCGTACTTGACTCTATACTCCTCACCGTCGCCTGACCATCTCCAATATCGCGTCCTATGTGGCGATGAATAGTATCCAATTAGGAAGCGCAAAAAAAGAGAATCAAAAGAAAAAAGCCACGCACAGCGAAAAATGTGAAGCCTTGCGCTTCAGCTGGTCTACACTGTTTGTATCCCCCCCGATTTCGAACGTGCGATTGTGCCAATTTATCGTCGCACACGCCCTGCCCGACGAGTTCTTGAGCGTTGTGTGATGTCGTGTCGAGCCGTGCTTGACGGTAACGATAGTATAGCTATCATCCGCGGCTTGAATTGTGCACTTCAGAATGCGCTCGGAGTCGAAAGTGAAAGTCTGCATCAGGGAAGGGAAACGGACGTGGATCGAAGGCTAAGGAGAAGGGGCCTGGGCCACTAGACGAGCGGATGTACGGAAACAATCCCGAAGGCGGCCTCGTTTCCAACGGGTTTCGGGAGGAGGACCTAGATGAGGGAGCGAAATGAAATAGGCCCGGGTCCGCGTCGGCCTCGTTGCCAATTGTCAATGGATCCCAAGATAAAATCTTGATTCGATCAAGCACACGCGTCGGGAAGAACGGATTAAGGTTTTAGGGATTGAGGGATGGCGGCCCACAGATCCCCGTCGTGAGGTACCGATGGTTTACATCCCTCACCAGATGCGCTGAAGTATTGCGGAAGGAGTGTACTTTTGTGACAGGCATTTTGTCAGTTCGCTCAATTTCCCAAGATGAGCGAGAGGATCAAAAGGATGAGTGTCATTTGGAACGGAGACGGCATTATCAGGGGGTACAGACTCCGTTTTCCAGGAATTTGCGGTCGGGATCGTGAACGGGTGCGCAATGAGTGCGAGGAAAGTCTTCGAGCGCCGAGCAAGGTCCGATCCGACCCAGCACATTCACCTACAAAGCGAGCATCTGTATCTGCGCCAATGAGTCGCAGAGAGTCGCGCAAGGACGGAAGACAACGACGGCCCTAAGTATGTGAGGAGCCTGAGGAAGCAGAGGTCCGAGGAAGAGCGCGTGCGTGACTGGTCACTCGGTGACTGATCTTGATGCGACCACGTGCACGTGCACTTGTTCCAATCCCGCGATCATCAATGGACACGTACCTAGCGTAAAACGCGTCAATTTTCGACATTCGAGAGCCTTCCTTTGGCCAACGCGTCAAGGAGTCAATTGCGAATAATCTCAGAGTGATAATGCGGAATGCAAGCCGCCGAAGCGCCGCGGAATAAGTTCACCTACTGGCCTGAGCCGCGCTGTGCATGAGAATCGAATGAGTCTAACGCTGATAAAGAGCAGGTTTCAAGCAGCGGCAAACCCTTATCGCACTCATCGTAAGCCATCACCGGGAATTTGAAACTACTGGTGCTCAATTGAGCGCGAACGAATCGATGAACTTGGTCAACTCCCAGCGTCGTGGGCAGAACGTATGCAGTTCCGTGGAATTGGAGGAGTGGCGTGATAACGGTGCCTCTATGCACGGTTCCAATTTTGAATCGCGTTCGATCCAACCACAGCTGACCCATACGGCACACCGCGCCGGCGGGCCAACCACGCGCCGGATCTGCGCTCGAGATCTGCGCTGATCTGCATGACGGTCGGTATGTAGGTCTATTCCGAATCCCGCACGCCGCTCCCTCGGGCAACAACGGTGGCCCTGAATATTAACGGCAGCTTAGGCATTCTAATTGTTGACAAGCAACTCAATAATTAGTGAAGTTCGCCCGTCATTCTTTCTTCAGACTTATCTACTCTTCAGTCAGAAAAACCGAGAAGTGGCCAGCTCACCTCAGTTCGCCTTATCTCCCATCGGTTCCTCGCGGTGGAGTCATTCCTTCATCCTTAAACTATTTTCCCCGACGCATGGAATTATGAGTCCCGGGATCCGTTGGCAACGAGGCCGACTCCGGACTTGCTTATTTCATTTGCAGGACGTATCCTCCTTCTCTTCCCTTCTCCCCTCCTCCTCCATCTCCGCTCATTATCCCCTCATCGCTATCTGCGGATGCAGGCCTTCACCTTCGACTCCGAGCGCATTCTGAAGAGCACCATCCAAGCCGTAGATGCGCGGTACACCACTACCACCGTCAAGCACGGCTTCGCGCGCCATCGTACAACTCTGGAGAACGCGTCCGGGACGGCATCCGCCGACATCAACTGGCGAGACCGTACATTCGAGATCGGGGGAAAGACGGACAGCATCGATCAGCTTAAGCGCAAGGTGTCCAATTTTTCGCTGTGCGTAATGATCCTCCGTGATATTCTTTCAACGGATATTCACGTTTTTGCCGGCTCGCAGGACGCGCTACTGGAAATGGTCAGGCGACGGCGAGGAGTACAAAGTCAAATACGGCTCGAATGACGCCTGGACTGTACGACATTTCTTTCCATCCTTCCCATTTGTGCTCCCAGCCATTAACACTTCCCCTTCAATTCTTCAGGTAACATCTCTTAACGGCACCGTTATCGCCTCGCTCATATCCAGTGTCGAGCGCTCATTCGGGCCGAATACACTCCCCATCCTGCACATCGCGCGAAGTATACGCGACGAGGAGGAAAGACAGTTCATCCTGCTGGTACTGCTGTATTCGGAGACGAAGCGGCTAGACAGGCAAGATTAGGTGCGGCTACCAATGCCAACAACTTCGTTAACGGAAATGGGTACAGACAATTCAAGTACGGGCCTGGGGGCGAGCGCGCGAACCATATAGATTCGGATTAAAATGTGAGTGCACTCTTGCCATGCATGGACGGATACTCAATGTGTTCAGCTCAGATTTAATTGACGGAACACCGCAATACATGCCTGGATTCGGTGCTATCTTCTACACTAATTAAATACTTGCATACTCAACACCCTCCTACTTAATAATCAGACCCATAATTTAAACCAACAGTCGCGTCCGTAGAAAATCAAGTTACAGTCCCGCCATGTTATTACCACTTGCAGTCTAGGGTTCGTCAATTTTTTTTCATTGCGGTGATTCCCTTCCGATACAGATACATTCGGTGTTTCGCATCGCATACTAATGATACAACCCGGTACATATATCCCAGACCTAACAAAGCCCTAAGACGACGCCCGCAGCCCAGAGAACATACAGAATTCCCAACCACACGAGCGGCCGCCAAAAAGCCCTTATCACGACCAACGTACAGAAGGAAAGGATGAGGAGGTGCCAGAGAAGGACGAGTAGGAGCGGGTGGTACCAGCGTACGTCGGGGCAAGCGTTCAGGGCTTTCTCCTTCTCCTCGTATTCGTTGCGAATTTTGAAAGAAGGAGTTTGGGAGGGAAAAGGTGAGGCGGAGGAAGGAGGCGGCCACCGGTAAGACGCGGGGTCGTCGAACCGCGGACTCGGCTTCTTTTTCTTGTGTGGCGAGGGCGTGGTTGTCTCCTGCTCCGGAGACGCAAACGACGGTCGGTGCGCCGGGACATACCAGGAGCACTGTGCCGTGGTTGAAGGGATGGGCTCTCGTTGGCGCTGCAGAATGTCTTGTACGTCCTCGTCGGTGATGGTGCGCAGGAGCGCCGCACGCTTGAATGCGGTGGTGAGGAGGGTGTCACGCTACGGCGAAGATGGAATGAGCATTGCGCCCCGTACAGTTGTAAGCGAAAACGTACCGGAGACGACGCAGACGAAGATGCGGCTCGCGGCGCGGTGTCGAGCGAACGACAGACCGTACGTACAGGTGGGGCGGGCTGCAGAGTCGGCGGCGGCGGAATGTGCTTGGGTTTCAGGCGCACGGTAGGGAGAGATATGGTTGAGGTTCCGCGCTGTACCGCGGACCACAGCTTCACTGGGGATAGTGGGGATCGCCGGGAGGGCGAGAGAAGCGCTGGCCATGAGGCCATTTTGTTTTTGTTGGGGGTGACAATGGAGAGGCGGCGGTGCCAGGGACGCGTGCGAGGGATATCAGGGGAGGAGGGAGGCTGGGTAGGCAGAATGATTGGTGAGTGACCTTCTGCGGAAGAATATCAATCAGGATACTCACCGTCATGGGTTCATCCTCGCTCTCGGAATCGTCCTCCTCCTCGGGGGCTAGGAGACCGGCATCAACGAGCCAAGATTGAACTTTCTGCGAGGAAAAGTCAGCGGAAGGTTGAGCTGTGGGAAATTCGACGAACTTTTTGCGCCGGGTTCGGACCGCAGGACAACTGAGGCAGAATGATAAGCAACAGTGTTGAAATTGATAACAACCAGATGAACGTACTTCGTCGGATTCGACCTCCCCCGTGACGGCACAGCGCCCTCTGTTCTCCTTCCACACGACTTGTCCATGCTCGTACGAGTCTGCCATCATTTTTTGCAGTAAGATAAGTGTCGTGGCGTCGATGATGCCTAGCTCGGAGTCGATTGGGTTGCGCTGGGAGTCCGGTTAGCGTTGATGACTGGATCAATGGAGTCAAAACGCACTGGTGGCAGGTAGCGGACACGGTCAGAGACTAGTTTGATAGGGGGATTGGTTGTGGGTGGCATGGCGGGCGGAGGTTTCGCGGCAGGTATCACACCGAAGTCTCACAGCGGGACGAGGACGGGATGGGGGAACGGCAGCGGATGCGCGCGGATGAGGGGAAACAAACGTGAAGCATCCATGGGCGTCTGTACTTTATACTCCTGTTTGTGCGGGCGGGCTAAGCGCACCTTTGATGCCCCGAAAAGGAAAGCCGCCACAAGCCACAATAGGAAGACCTCTGGCCAAGGGAGAACAACTTTCGAAATTCGGATATCCGGTCGGAAAGTTTTTTAAGCCTCAATCCTAGACCCCCCCCCCCCCCAGGCCAGCCTATATGAGGAAATGATTTCCCACGGCTGACGCGGCGATCAAATGTTTGGTTCAGTTATTTTGGCAAGAATCCTTGCCGTTTGGCCGAACTCAGTCAAGACTGGTTCAATTCCCATGTATACAGTGAGTAATGGCTATAGTAGATGATAGAATATATTCTACATGCGCTGTCTGCATGAACACCCAAACGTGAAGATGTTCCGGACTTCAATCCAAATCGGGTAGTTTCGATCAAAATAACGAAAATCCTCCCTTATATTTCTGAAAAAAATGTTTGAGGTGTTTTTACAGCGTTTCAGCGAGTTTAGAAACTATTTCAAAATGAGGGTCAAAAAGTTTTTTAAGCCCTCCAGGTAGACCCCCCCCCTCCGACCCGGTGTCCAAAATTTGACCGTTGATTCCCCCTTGCCTCTGGCCACATCGGATTCATTCCCTCTGCATGCGCTGCTTGCTTTGTGTTTGTCAGCGGGACCCTATTTCTGCGGCGGCATCCGCGCCTGTGTTCGGCGACACTGTGGCGGCACTCCCCCAGAGCCCTAGTCAGGGATGTCCAGATATCGCGTTTGAGGCGCTACTCTGCAGACGGTAATCCACCTTGAGCCCAGGAGCGGTCCGAGCGAAGGGACCTGGAAAGACGGACGGTGACGAGAGACGCGTATCACTGATGGGAACCATGGTCCGTGCGCCATAACGTGATCCTCTTTGTTCGATTTGCCGAATGCGTCCAACGCGGCGACGGCAGGTTTCGTCGGGTTGCGGTGGGACTATTGACGCCGATTTCCCTCTCACCTCCTCTCACACTAACAAATCGACCTCCACCCTTTAGCTTTCCTTAGCGTCTGGAATCGAATTTGTGTCGCCTCGGGCATCTCGGGCATCTGGACACCAATCTTGCGGATAATTCTATCTAATATAACAACCCCCC
The DNA here is from genome assembly GCA_029203975.1 of Mycena vitilis. NCBI lineage: Eukaryota > Fungi > Basidiomycota > Agaricomycetes > Agaricales > Mycenaceae > Mycena > Mycena vitilis. Next base: position 153,007 of record JARGYF010000082.1, read on the forward strand.
TTGTTAGAAACAAACGGGTTGTTAGAAATAACTTTCTATCCAGCAACCCTTCTCTATTCATACCTTTTGTGACAAAATTCGGGCTCGACCGGCTTGGCTGGTGCTTTGACGCGGGCCGGTCTCGCGCGTGCGGCACTGTATTCCAACACATTCGGGTGTCGTATACTCTCCCACATTTACCTATACTCTTCGCCATAGACCCTGTGTCCTCCCCACAACACGGTGCTGCTAAGAAACTGTTAGACTTGTGCTCGAGTTATCCGCCGAGTTATCCGCCGAGCAATGCCGACTGCCGGCATGTCCGGCATTGTTCACGCTTGGTATGTAGGTTCAATGTAGGTTCCTTTTCATTGCCGGACAATTGTGAAACCTGTGGCACGGGCATCTCGGGCACCTCGATAGCGAGCATTTACCTTCCGCATGATACATGTGCAGTGCTGCGAGACTGAGACAACGTAGACTTTCTTTTCGTACATACAGGGCTTCACCCATGTACCTCTTGCGACTACTGACAGGTATAGGACGGAGTACAGCGTGTGAGAGTAGGAAGAGGAAATTGGACAGAATGTGAGTGCTTGCCCACGTCGCCGACAACCTGCGCCTCTGGGTCGTACACCCCATCCCGAGACATCCTCCCGGATGTATTGAATCGCCTGAACGAGCGGTTAGAGTGCCTCTCGAACGTCTCCATCTGCGACACTGAGTTCAAATTGTCCCAAGGCAGAAATACATAGGAAGGTCACCTGAATAGGGACTCCGTAGAACGAGGATGTGGTTGTGGTACTGTCTGTGAACGCGACAGTTGACAACCTGAGGGTGGTCAGGCCGCCCAACCTTTGCGCACCCGTGGTGTCGTAATTCAACAGACGGCGCACGACACGGCATGCAACGACCTTGTGTCAATCAGGAACGGTAAAAACATCAAACGGGACAACGAACTGTGGAAGCTACTGCGGTGGGTACATTGGCGATGATTGACATGACGGGATTTAGATCGAGATTCATGAAGATCTATATCGAATGAGCGAGAGGGAATGATATTGATTCCAGCGTGATAGCCCCACAGTCGCAAGCAAGTTCGATAAGAATCTAGTATGACAACCCCAGTGAGCCTCGTGGATGAAGCATATCCAAAGCACAAGAACGTACGCAATGATGAAGTAACTCAATCCGTCGTTGAAGATGAGCCAGACAAGACGCGATTCACCAGTCGAATATAAGAGCTTGTACCCCGTCAGGCACAGCACCGCGAAGTCAAAGACCATGCCATAGATAAAGCTGATAGCAAGAAGGTGGTTGTTAGTCGACGTGATTGTGCAGCCTTGCCCGGGTATCCAAACCGCCTTCAGGAGAACGCCTGCGGGGATTCAGCCATGACAAAGGAAGGCGATTGAATAGGTGCAAACCATGAAGCAGTAGAGACCAGTGCCCCAGGATAACCCCGACGAGAGGAACCCAGATGAACCATCGCTGGTTCCATGCGGCTATCCTGAATCAAAGAAGTCTTATGGAGCGAAATATCCTGCAGGCATGAAAGCCACGACTCACGTCCTTAGTGAAAGATTGATACTCGCCAACCCTTTCGAGGGGTCAGAATAAATCGTAGTATGTCCCACAAGAATAAGGTCACCGATTGACGCGTTTCCAAAACACTGGTTGAATGTGTACAAACTCTGACAGTCAATCTCGCTACGAGGATTGTGGGCATGATTGGCTGAGACGCTGGCAGTGAACACTGGAAACATACGTCGTGACGTTCAATGCAATCGCGCTTCGATTGATTGCCTCAGTTTACTAAAATCACGGGTGGGTTTGACACGCTCACATTCCTCTGGAAGAAAGAAGCAAATCTCTGGTCATCGTCACAAGCAGGGCAAGAAGGAAGTACGCACATTAGTGCAAAGAGCAGGCAGTAACGATTCAGGAAATAAAATATCTGCAAAGGGTCAACGTCCGACAAGGCGCGTAGAGGACCGCGGACGAACCATCGGCCAGCGAAATGTTCTTTTGCACGAGACGTATTCCCAGTCAAACCGCAACGAGATGACCCATTCCCAGCTGAGGGACATGATAAGTTCCCAGAATGTAGGATACGACAGGCGTAATTTCGCACAGATATAGCCCGAACAAGACATGCATGAATTTCCCGAATGCAGCTAATCTCCGTGAGTGAGCACTGCGTATCCATGGTGTGCAGAACACGTACCACCGTCCTTGACAATTTCCGCAGGGGATTGCCAATTCACCATGGTGAGGGGAGAGGGAGGGCCAGAGGACGGCTGTGGGTCCCGAGATTGCTGTACTGGGCAACGGAGTTATGGAAGGTTCTAATTTTTGCCGGGCGGAAGATCAAGTTCTCAGTTGAAGATCCCGCGAAGATCCGCGGCCCCGCCCAAACTTGTTACCTCAGCCACGGAAAACTGTGGGCCTTCCAACTGAGTGATAGAGCCGGAAAACACTGGGGACCGGTGCATTGCGTTCGACGTCTTAAACACCTGCTTCACCGCTTTAAAACTGACTCGCGTTGCATTCCGCGGACCTGTCAGTAAACCGTGAGACGCCGTGATCCCGCCAATCCGATATGGGTTCGCCGTTTCTACCCTGCGACAAACCATCATGCCACAAGGACGTGCCTACCCAAAATTCGTGTCTAGCCGCCCCGTGTCTACCGTCGTTATGAGCAAACAGGAGGACCTGTACTTTTGAGTAGTCCTGCGGATATTCGCAGCTAATCCAACACCAAATTCTACAGCTTGCCTTCGATCACAGAAGAGCTGTCGTCTCCGTAGATCTGTACAGCCCACCATACACCAGCATCGCTGGACTGGTGTCTGTAGTTGAATTATGACTGTCCTTGAAACAAGAGAGCGCCTTGTCGTTGAACGTCTTTCCAGGATCCACAAACATCGGGATCTGTCCGTTGATCAACAAACGCTCCCCAACACAGCCAGCTGCGCTAAAGTGAAATAAATCAATGCCACGATGTGCGCGCCACAGGCAGTGTGCAACGTACGGGTAGAGATAACAGGTGTACCCATCGGTTGCACTGTGCCCGGTGGACGGGTTCTGGATGAACGGTGCAGTCATGTGTGCGCAGCCGATGGGCCGCCGAGAAACCAACGGTGCGTGTGAGAGGAGTTTGGCGCAAGTGTCCGTGTAGTCCGTATTTGTGCAGCGCACGCTGAGAGGAACAGGACCCACTGCGTTGATGATCTCAATCTGAAGGGCTGGGTAAGTTGAGAGACTTCTGGTGCATATGAATCTTACCGAGCTCGCTAGGACACAAAGGAAGGATACAATGCGACAGATAAATAAGGAGAGCATGGGACTGGGACGACGGGGTAGCAGAGAAAAGGGCCCGGGGGAATACTGAATACTGTGGGTGTCAAACGCCGTCGTTTGAAGTTCGCCGCGATGGCAGTGGAGTACTTGGTCTATGGTCAAATACCGAATGGCACAGGGAGTACGCATAGCACGCTATGACACCTAATTTTGAGCAGTGACTATCCTCAAGAGTCAACGCGCTCTGGCCTAGCTATTAACTCTCACAATCTGATTGTGGTATGCGACGCGTCGAATAATTGATGTGCACGTGGCCGCAGCACCCACGTGGTTGTGACAGCTGTGTGACAGCACGTTCCCCGCCTGCTCTTGACCACAACAACGACTGTTTGTAGGGTCGTCCTCCGAGCTACTCCCCCAAACCCCACTGCACTTGCGCATTGCCTTCCATACGGACCATATCCGGGATCTCATAGCGCGTGGACGGACGCAAGAGTCAAGATTTTCTCCCCGCTTGCCGATTTCATCTCCGCTGGCTCCGAGTCGTAGACCCAGAGTGTAGGATATTTTCTGAATTGACCGGGTGACTGAGCCAGCTCTTTCCCCAGCGACATTCCTCCGACAAAGTATTCGTCGAAATCGGCTCAGCCACCGGTGCCGCTGGACGTCAAATAGTCCCTATCTGACTCGGTTTGATATCCGACATATAAATTTATAAAGCTGCCAGCGTATAGTCCTCCTGGATATCTCCTCCCGACACCCATGAGCCTCAGCGAGTCACCTCTTGTCGAGGACCATCTGCCGCTTCCGTTTGCTGACGCCGATCCCTCCGTCGAATGTCCTCAACCGTGGAACGCTGCACGGAATCTTGCCACCAGTGAGCACCTCTCGAACTTTGGGTTCATACACGTCAGATTGGAAAAAAAAAAATTTAGTCAACTATGCCACTGTCGAAAGCTGGAAGTCTCTGCACGTCGCCCAAATCAAAAGGTCGAAGCCCACGCCAGAAGATCTCAGCATGCTACCAAACATGCAGCTGGATATTGTACTTGAGGTCTGCAATTTCCTCCCATCATCCATCTTGACCATCTGATTGAGATTCTGTACTTGCAGGTTCTCGGACATCTGCACCCAGTCGAGCTTCTTCAGGTCTCGCGTACGAGCAAGAGCTTCCGCGAGCTCCTTCGCTCTCCTGTCACCGATCTGACGTGGAGAAATGCCTTCCTGGTGGAAGAACCACTCCCCAAGTGTCCACCGCAACTTTCTGGCCGACGTTGGGCAAAGTTGTTGTTTGGCCCCCGGGTATGCGATGTGAGTGTACCGTTGGTGTGTGTCTCCTTTGCCTCCTTTGATTGTTACAATCCCCAGGAATGTGGTCAGGTTGATACGGATCCAGACTACGTCCTTTGGCGACGCGTTTGTGATGTTTGCATGGATAAACAGTTCGTGCTTTATCTCAGGTCAAATTTCGACGTAATGAAAACTGCCGTCCAGTCTACTAGCCGAAGTACCCGGGTATAGTAAGACCCACGAGTTAAATTCCATGGTCTATAGGACTCTCCGCGGCAGTAAGTCCTTTGCTGGTGAGACCATTCATCTTCTTGAGTACTATCTTTTGAAGACCTGTCGGACGTGGTGTGGGATGATGGAACAAACGACCCCGTGCTTGGACGATTCTGGGACAGTGATGGTGCCACCGTCGCTGCGATGTACGAGGCACATAAGTCGGAAGGCGGACCTGGAGCCGTTCGCCACTTTGTCGAATCGCAGACGGCCCTTGTTACGGAAAATCGCGAGGTGTGTTCGTTATTTGCCCCCTTTGTAATCCGCTGCTCATCAGACCCAGCGTGCGATTCTATACGAAGACTGGGAATGGACTCTGCGGACGTTTTCCCAGAAGGAGTATTCTGCGAAGCTGGATAGAGTCACGACCAGGTACTCGACCTTTTCCTTTTCTCCAGTCCTTGTGCTGAAACGCAAAAGTATGCTCAGACGCCTGGTCTCGGAGGGCTTTCAAGAGGACGACGCTCTGACAGTGTGGCTAGTGAACGACTACGATGGCCTGTGGCGGATGCCGCGCCTGACATCGAAACGTGCGTCTTAGTACTGAGCGCACCGTCAGGCACTCACCTGCTTCAGTGTGGAACCGCGTGCGCCCGTATATCCTGCCCCGCGTCCTGCAAGAGCAGACGCAGCGCCTCGAGCGGGAGCGCCACCAGCGCGTCGCCCGCCGAAAAACAGCTATCCTTACCGCTGCCGCGTTTGCCCTCCGGGCGCCGGTAGCTGGCGCGCGGCATGTGTTTTACCCGCCTCCGCTTGCAATCGACGCCTTCCCGCCCCTTGCGGAGTTGGTCGCGGAAAATCTCGACGACCCTCTATCTCCAAATGATCCCAGGCTGGCCGCTGCCTTCGTCGGCGCCCCCACATTTGTCGAGGCGTGGTACACTCAACTGCAAACTCTCCTCGTTGCGCTACTACCCGGCTCAGACACCACGGAGCCTGATCTTAGTCGCCTGAATTGCGCAACGAGTGTCTTCAGGGTGCCCAAAATGACTTTCGCTGAGCACAAGGGCACCGCTATTGGGTGGGACGAGGCGCGCACACAGCTTCAGTGGTGTTCAGGTATTGACTCCAACGTCCTCACTGAACGCCATCTTGTGGAGTTCAGCAACCGTGGGGCAAATACTGCCGCTGCACTCGCAGTGCTCATGGGCAAGCAGCCTGACAGCGTCACTGCGGCGGGAATGGACCTCCTCGATGAACGCTTTGTGTGTGGAACGTGTCCTGCAGCACCACGGCGTCCCGCGCTGCGATGGCGCGATTGTGTGAGTGTCTATCTATCGACATGGGTGAACTCGAGCGGTGCTGACTGCGTTTTCTTGTGGCGCATGGACAGGTTCTACATGACGTGGACCAGGACACAACGCATGACATTCCCTCTTGGCTGTCACTTTCTCCTCTCGCGGCCGCAGATGTGCGGCGGCGGGAGGAGCCGCCCTATTACTCGTTGATGAGCATTTGGACCTGCATGCTCTGCAATGACTACTTCCCTCCGTACTACTCCACACACGAACGGATTAGAGAGCATATCCGAATCAAGTGCGTGTTTCGGTAGCGCGCCACCCTCCATAAGTTGCTCAATTTCTTCTCTATCCAGCCACGATATCGCGCATCCTGTAGAAGAGCTGCACCTCGTAGCCTTCATGGGCGCAGAGCGTCCGCGGCGCCGACGCGTCATACTTGTGGACGGCGGCCGCCACCCAGAGCGCTTCCGGTGCAAGCGGTGCGCGCACGACTTCCCCCACGTTGTAAAGCTGTTTTCGATGCGCGCCATCGTCCCGCACCTTGCGGATAAGTGCGTTGTCTTACTCAATTCTCGCACCGAGCTTACTAGAGGTTTCATCTAGACATTTCGTCTCAGCGCCACCCGGACCGGATGATTGGATTGAGACGGACTTGTTGCAGGGTGTTTTGGATGGAGCTAGTGTTGCTGTATGATAGGATTCATTTTTTTGGGAGGAATTCAGCGTCAACGGGAATAATCAATCTTGAGCGACCGTGTTTGAAGCGCTAATCACTGTCAGATATAAAGAGAACCCGGATGGGTGAATGCCCACGCAACCAACGAGGCAATGGTGGTTAAGTGGATACAGACGGCCCACCACTTGTGTTGATGACTGTCGGTTGAGTCCTATCTCGAACCAACGATTTGGTTATTTTGGAGCTCGCTACTTCGCGTTCTCACTCGAGCCTTCAAAGGGATTATTCCTCTTCTCAAAGATCGTGCCCAAGCGCCTCTCTCGGTTGATGCATCGGACTTGTAGCGTTAGTCGTGCAGCTGATGCAATGTCGGAATGTAAGGTACATATACTGAATACATATCCTCTACCTCAGATTGATTGACGACAGCGGACACCGAAGACTGCAATGTAGGACTACTGGCAGAGACGGAGCTTCAATTTGCTACAAGTTCGGAGTCAAATATCGCCTGATCTGAATGGACATTATCAGCGATGGTATTTAACTGACTCGAGAAGGATACCAGGGACTGATAGGGAAACTATGCCCTCTCTTTCAAAGAAATATCCGCCGCGGACCGGATTATGGCCTGCTTATTCCGACTGCTTCCACAGCTTCGGTCGAAGAGCATTGCTCCGATCCCTGCGCTCTATCTCGTCGTTCCGGTATTCCACAAAAAGCGTCGCTTCGTTCAACTGGGGGACTACGAATGCCTGCCAAGAATTGCGAAGTCGAGTGCATGTAGAGCGCCTCGGCGACCGAGACAGAGCGCAGGGCTAGGAGCGATGCTCTTCGACTGAAGTAGCGGAAGAGGTTGGAACAAGCAGCTCACAATGCGGTCCAAGTCGGAAATCCTTTGCTCACTAGAGAGGGAGTGCATGCGCATATGAGACCCATGAAGGCGGAAGACAAGAGCTTGTGGGTCCAGTGAGTCGAGACGCCCCAAGATCACGGTGATCCACCACAAACGATGGCCGCTTCATGATCAAAACGCGATACAGGATCCGGTAGTGGCCGTTTCGCGGTTCTTGGCGTCGCAAAAACTCAGGGGAGCCCCTCAAGGCTGTATGTGTGACGCCAGTGTTCGTTCCATTTGCAACTGTGGGAAAATTCAACTTGAATTCTCGGCAAGATCGGCCATCACATGAGCACTGCCACTGATGTTGCCAACGTGGCCCTTGTCCTGAACCACCACGAGCAAACCACGAGCTGCTCTTCTTCCCTTGCTGCTCGTAGTCCTTCCGGCGGCTCCCAGTACCATCAACTGGCTTAATTGACGGGCCTTGGAGAGCTGCTACGGGGGAAATTCCTCCCACTCCATTGACGATCTGCTGGCGAATGAGCACGACTCGTGGCCGCCGCCGCAGCTCGCTACCATGACCTCGTTGCCACAGAAATAACGGAGAAACTCCCAATAGCCCAATAGCCAACCCAAATATCCGGATTTTCGCCTCTCTTTTCTTTCTGGGGTCAGCAGTCAAACCAGAACTTCGATGCGAACTTTATCCGCCTTCCACTCACGGCAGAGCGGTCCGCCACCAACCGTCTGACCCAATCATTTCCGTGCCTGCCTAGTCAACTCTCACTGCTCGCTTTGGTTTTGCGGACCGCTCGTAAATCATGCGGTTGACGACGTATATGCAGTCACTGGACATACGAGGTCACCCAGTTCGCGTCCCTATACTTAGGCGCGAATCTATACTTAGGCTGGAATTCTCGGGGCCCGCTGGGGTATAAAGTGATCCTCAACGTCTCATCGCAAGCCCTGTGAGCACGAAGATGATTGTTCCTCTCCTCGTACTCGCTGGCTTTGCAACCGCGGCTGTAGTGGATCTTGAATCTAGGCAGACCGCGGCTCAGATTACGACGGTCGATCTTTCGGTCAACTTGGGGACTCCGATTCATCGTGCTTCAGGTACATACGTATGTGCCTCTTATTCTCCCCAGTCACCGACGCTCTTCTCCAGGCGTCCTCTATGGGGTCCCAGACACAAAGAACCAAATCCCGTCATCATTTTACACTGGTACGCGTCCCAGACTTGCCGAACTGCCCTTTGCTGAGGTGTACCTCAGGCATGGGCTTCAACTACCTCAGCGCCGGCGGCGCGCAATTTACCGGGGCAACCGGCTGGATATTTGGCGGATATACTGTCGTCCCCAAACGTTTTACCGGTTGAACAAGTTCACTTACCCGATGTCTAGGACCGGTTCCAGGATGTCCTGTCCAACTTCCAGACTGCCCGGCAATTCAACGCACAGTTCATACTCAAGATGAGCGATCTGTGGGGGACGGACGGCACGCAGGGCGCGAATGGCGTCTATCCCGGCGCCGGCGGCGACTTCACCGGTATCGTATCTATTATTCTCGCGGTGTTAGACTGATTAACGTATCCCACAGAGTACGACGCGTATCTGACCCAGCTCGTTGCGGATCTCAAGGCAAACTCGTACGCGGATTCAAAAGGCTCGCGTGAACAGTTGAACTAAGTTATGCGCAGAATGACGACCAATATCAAGTTGCAAATCTGGAACGAGCCCGATCTCACCGTATTCTGGGATGCCCGTACGTGTCCCTCTTCCCCCCCACGCGTCGAAACTCAATGTGTTTTCTTCCAGCGCAGGCGCAGTACTTTGCAACCTGGAGCCACGCCGCCCAATTCCTCAGGTAATATACCTTCCCTCCACTTTGCTTTTCATTGTACTTACGCCCACCATAGAGCCAACCTTCCGGGCGTGCCCATCGCGGGACCTTCCCTTGCGAACATGCCCTCGAGCTCAAATACGTGGTGGACGGGGTTTCTCACAGAAGTCAAGGCTTCCGGGACAGCGCCGGATGTGTACACCTGGCATCTCGAGGGCAGCGTGCGTGTTATTCGAGCTGTTACCAATTGTACGATATCGACTTGCCCCACAGAGCACAGATCCCAATAACGACTTGCAAAACAGCCAGCCCGCGATGGTGGACCTGCTGAACTCGTTCGGGCTCACGATCGGCGAATTCAGTGCGTTGCCTGGAGTGTAACAAGAAGTGCCCGACTAACCACCGTGTATGTTCGTAGTCATCGACGAATACGCAAACGTCGATGAACAGAACCCGGCATCGGCCGCATGGTGGATCGCGCGCTTCGAGCGGTTCAACATGTCAGGCTTGAGAGGGAACTGGCTTTCCGGCGCAAACCTGCAGGATTTCCTCTCCGGTCTGCTGTGGAAGAGTGGCAGCACCTACTTCGCTAACGGCGGTATGTCTCTTCCCTCCTCCCTATCGCAATTTATCTAACTAACCCCAATTTAAGAATGGCAAGTGTACAACTACTACGCGACGTCGATGACAGGCTTCCGGGTCGCGACTACGGGCTCGACGGACCGCCTCATGGACAACTTTGCCGTCGTCGGGTCGAACATCGTGCGCATCCTCGTCGGCGGACGGCTCGTCACCGGTGCGCCCTTTGCAAGCTGCATTGTTCTCGTTGTATATTGACATACGCACAGGCACATACACTCTGCAAATCAACAACCTCTCTGCGCTTGGGCTCGCAACCGCAGGCACCATTTCTGTGACTACGCGCCAGTTCTCTTTTGCGGGTACGGAGGGAGAGGAGGGCGCGCCGACCGATCTCGGCGTGGTGGACCACACGTACACAGGGAATGTACTGTCGTTCCCGGTACTCCAGACGGACACGACGACGACGTGGGCGTTTGAGTTTGCGTTTTGACCTCTTTAAGGGAAGTCGAAATAAAATGTGATGGAGATTGTTGCATAGCACGACTTTGTCTCAAAAATTGCGGACAGACCTGTTGACATTTCTTGGTTATACCCAATTATTATCTCGTCAGATTTGGATCTGTTGCTCCATCATGATGTTGTGCGATATGGAGGAGGAGGAGGTATGGTGACCCGGCGCTTCTTCGCTTCTAACCACCACCTCCATCGCCAGACTTCCGGGACGGCCCACCCAACGCACGATGAGCAATAACCGCCTTGATGAAATAATCTCCGAGATCCTTGCTCCGGCACTCAAAGTTCCAGAATCCAAGTTTTTCGACACCTCTCTCGAATCGCCATTCGGAACGATTTCATCATCTTCCAGTCCTTCCTCGACTTTTCTCGTTTGCAAATCTTAGGGTTGCCACACCTTTCCTTTACTCTTATGCGACTATTCGTGAGCTCGGAGCCTGAATACATCCTCATTATAGTAACACCTTTCCTTTACTCTTATGCCCGCTATCTTTAGTAGCGGGTCTTGTGGGGGACTCAAAAAACATGCTCGAGCCCGGTGATCCTAATCCATTAGGTAATTTGATGGGTCCATATATGGTTAATGATGCCCCATCAATTGCAAATGCTTCTTCTAATTCCAATTTCACCGCCATCCATCACCCCCCTCCACATGCACGGTTTCGGGCCTTAAAAGGCTCCCTCCTCCTTCTCTCCCCCCACCTCTTATCCCGCACTTTTACCTCATGTCGCTCTCAGTCGACGGCTTTCGTGCCGTCGACAGCTCTCGGCAGATCATTCTAGCTCTCGAAGACTATATCACTCAGTTTCTTGTGCGCTTTCACCTAAATCGTCCGCACGTGTGCGGCATCTCGTTTGAGTGCCCAGCGACGCTGCGGGACACGAGCGACGGCGGCTGCCTGAATCTTTTCTTTCCCTCTCCCCTCTCGGCGCCCCGTCGCAGTCACATTCTGTTTATCCTGTTCTCACTGCTATGTCCTGGTCGCTATCCGCTAGCTGTTGCCCCTCGCACAGGTCATCTAACGGATCGTTAGTCCGGTGTCGTGCAGACGGATGTACGTGATCATTCCTGCGGTTATAAGCGCCGAATCCTAATTATTTTCATAGACACGGATTGGAAATCGTGTATGCAGGAACATATTTTCCGTAAGGCCAGGGACGTCGTGCTGTCGCAACTCAGCAGGGGCGAGCACTGATCGGAAATTTCAATGCAGTATCGCAGCTTCCCTTAGTTATTAAGTTAAGCGATTTCGTCTAAACCTCCGTCTGATATTATGGTGTAAAGTAAAAGCTGCCCGTACTGGCAACGGTCTACTATTGGCTTTCGCGTAAAATCGAGAAAAAGTCCCCGTTAAGACGGTATGACTGTAGACCGCTCAGATCCAGCATAAGCGCAAAAAAAAAAGGCTGGGTTACCTTCTCGCAAACACCTCCGACGTCTTGGTCCACCCGGACAAGTTGCAGCCACAGCCCCATCACGGTCCCAACGTGGAGCTCGAATCCGGCGATCCAGTCCTATGTTTCCCTGGCAAGGTGGACCTTACTGGTGTGAGTATCCCTGCACGCGGTGATTTTACAGAAACCCACAACAAATGAATGCTCCCCCAGCCAACTGTTAGTAACCGTGCCGCCCTGCAGCAAAATTAAGTCAAGGGACAGCAGTACGGAGCTGAGTTACTCACATCCTGGCACAGCTCCTTCTGGATGATGGCCTCTAGCGCGTCCACTTGTTTTACATATATGCCCTCCTGGGCGCTGTTCAGTCCGTCTGGGCAGATCATTTTGAATTCGATGCCGGTGGGAGTCTAGGAATGTGTCGGACGTCAGCCAACCTCCACGATGATGGTGATACTCACGTCGAAATACTCAGCCACTTGGCCGAAAACGGACGGGTTGTATTCTGTCAGGATGCCGCGGAATTCCTGCGATGCTGGGACCTCGTCCTGACAATTTTTGTTGGTGAAGAAGCTGGAGGCCTGGAAAGAACGCTCGCGTGTTGGTCCGAAGTTGAGGTGCAATACACCCTTAGCAAGGCTGTCTTCGTTGTCCCGCGAGGCAAAGTCGTTGAACATGAAATCCATGAGGCTGATATGTCCGCTGGACGGGAGCCCGGAAGACGAGTTCATAGTGCGCAAGGGAGAGTGGGTAAACTGGGGAAACCGTTTCAGTTGTCGATTCAGATCCGACGCCTGATAAACTCTCCTTTGGGATGATGGATACCGAATTTGAAAATCTACTTCACTGTGTGACGTTGCTGGGTCAGAATCTATCAAGATATCTGCCGTTGTATTCAACGACGTCCAAAAGATAAGCCTCCGAAGTCGCATCGTCCACCTCTTCTCGGACAGTCAAAAGGGCAGTGGCGAAGAATATAGAGCCTTCTTCAATTTGCAAAGTGCCCTCCTCGACTGTTAGAACGATTTCGTCCCCGGCTGTCGGGAGGTTGAGCTGAGGTTCTTTTGCAAATAGGGGTCGGACGTACGGATGTCCGGTTCCCATCCATGGTAATCGAGCACGCGGGCTAAGGTGAGCAGTTGCATGTCGTAGTGGAGGGTCAGCTCGCGGCACACGACGTCCATCGGCGACCACTGCGGGCGCTCGAGAATGACAACGTTGCTTCTCGCCTGGTACGGATAAGTATCGTGTTTCAAACGATCTCGGAGCTGTGAAACCGACCGTCCGCTTGACCATCCCAAAGACCGAGAACCGAATGGGCTTGTGTTGTCCGCATCCGGTGGACATTCGACCAGAGGCAATTTGCGCGTTGAGACCAACACCGCGTTTGACCCATCGCCACGCGTCGTAGGAAGACAAGGTATATTGGCAGCTGTGGTAGTATGCCAGATGCGCTTTGAGAAGGTGGGTGCGAAGGGTCTCCGCCATTCCAGGGACAGGCGTCGAAAGCAAGTGGCTACCAATGGATCCCCGCGCCTTTGTTGAAATTCGGCTAATAAGTGTCGCCATACGCATGGCGGGAGGGGAGGGAGAGATAAGGAAGCAATAGTATTCAATCTTTGTAATAGGTGAGACATGGACATGGATACAACGAGACAGCTGCAAGTATCGGGTGGGCTCGCGTCAATGGAAATTCGATTATCGTGAGCAAATTCAGGATAATCACCTGGGAGTGCAGGTTCAAGCCGTAGCGATGATCATAGGCGAGCCACCGGTACCGTGAGACGTCGCAACTCTGCACATGGGTCAGACGATGGTGGAATTGTCACAAGAAGACGGACCCAAGAGCGCAATGCACGGCGTGCGGGTGGTCGGAGTCACGCATGTCAACAAGAATTGGAGTGCCGGCTCGGCGGCGCATTACCAGGATATTGCCCCGCCAAACCGGTATGCCAGCGAGCTGAGTTCCCGCGAAAAACCGATTGGGAGGATGAAGCAAATCGATACGACCCATCGGGCTCTCTTGGTCCGGCGCAAATACGGTGAATGAGACGTCGCCGTTAACGCTGTCCGCGACATCCATGTCGATGAAGGAAAGATTGGTAATCGGGTGGGCTAGATCGGTGGCGAGCCAGGCCATATACAAGAGGTTTGACCATTCGTTGGGCATGTCGGGCAGTACCATTGGAACTTTCACAGTGACTGGACCGTCGATGCCTGTGGCAAAGAGAAGCCCCGTAAGGTAACCGGGGACGGGCTGGAAGAATGAGGCCAATATGAGGACATAGATAAAAACACGTACCTGAGCGTGCGGGTCGGCCTCAAGGGCGCGGAATCTCGCGTGTATGTTCGCCACGGTGTCGGCGGTCGTGAGTGGAACTGTAGTAGACAACATGGGTAAGGGTGCTTAAGCTTGGGGCCTTTTATTGTGCTGATCTGCCAGTGACACGGAACAGCTATTTGATTTTAGGTTGATCGCTTTCGGTTGCAGTGGTGCGCTGTAGTACGCAGGCAGAAGAATAGGCATTGGTGTAGTCCGTCATGGCTTGAGAGAGATGGCAAGATGTAGACAAGCCCGAGATGGTCGCCGGCTAGTATTGATCGGCTTTGACACCGATCACGGCTCTGCCAAGCACGCGCAAATTATCGCGAATGCTCTGAAAGAAAGTCTACTTATTAGTGAAGGCAGAAGTCAGCAAACGGTGGAGATAATAGCGGACTTTGCCGCGGTACGCGGGCTACATCGATTATGCGACTATTCGTGAGCTCGTAGCGTGATTACATTCTCATTATAGCGAGTCGCGCGCCGTTATTTGTACCATTTTCCCGTTATGTTGGACCAGTGCTTTTTCGGCGGCACTCGCTGAAACCCCCAGCATTGGCGCCTACGTCCGAGAAATCGATCTTCGGACGGATATCACCATTTTCGACTCTGGTCCCTCGGCCACGGAATCCCTAACTAACATATGACCCGGTTGATTGCGACCACCGCCGATTCCTTCTTTACGCGAAACCCGACCAACATGTCCTGGAAGGGTTCCAAGAAATTGCCGAAAACCGCTGGGCACACGCTCCAGGAATTCACAGGTGTTACGCTAACGCTATTTTCCAAGAAAAACCATGGCGCTACCCATTCCCCCGATGCCTCCCCGCGTTGCAATCCCTGACCGTCTTCAGCGCCACCGGTTACTCTTAAGGTCTGTTCTGCAGCTCTTTCCATCGCATCTATCCTTACTATACATTGGCAAGCTACAAGAAAGACGACGACCATTGGGAGAAAATTTTTGTGGCGCTGGTCGTGGACTTGCCATATCTTCCTGCATTGCGCGAGGTAGCTGTACCGTGGTGCCGGTGGCCGAGAACTGAGTGAGTTAAAAATGTTTTCCTGGGACAATTCTAATCCACCTGAACCGTCTGAAGGGATGAGATGCGCAAGGATATCTGGGTAAAATGGGGGGAGACTTTCTTGAAGCAAGATATCAAGATGACTGGACATGACGGGACTCGGCTGAAGACCTTTTGTGCCCGCTAGACACCGTGATATCCAAATGTACATCTCGATCGCAGTGAACGTGCAATACTTAAGTATTGTGGTTAAGAGTTAATACTCAAGTAACTACAGTAAGCTCGTCCGACCTGATTAATTTCCGCGAATAAGCGTGAAACAGTCCCCGAATGACGATCTGTGTATGATACGCATCCAATCGTGGACGGAAATTGGAGACTGTACATCGTATTTGCTCCTGCTTGCTCTGTTTTGGGAACGCGACTGATCACGTGGGTGTTGATGTCGGCTTTTTTTTTCTCCCACCCCCATCGTTTTGCGTCAGGGCTCAAGGCTCATCTTCAGTCTGTACGAACCACACCTTCAGTCTGTACGACCCCCATACATTCGATTACCAGCCACGATCTCATTGTGCTCACCGTGCCCAGTGAGGAGAAGGCGCGGTCGGAAAATCATTCGTCACGCAGACGAGATGGAGGAGTGACGGAGCATTGTGCGGAAGGCTGGTATGTGTCCGCTACTCCTCTTTGCGTTATATCCGGCGCGATGATCCCCCTCAGCATATAGCCGCTTTTCGCTCTAACATCTTCTTCAAGAGAGATTTCACGGCTAGGAGTTTTTTCTTCGCAATTAAACTTTTACACAGGAGTCTTCATAGGCGCGACAGGGCGCGAAGGCCACTTCATCCACCATGTTCTCAGCGTCTTGGTCATTCGAATGCCGTTGAAACCGCACTTCAGGAACGCGTCCCTTGCCCTCTTCACAGTGCTATTTCGCGTCCCGCAAGGGAGCAGATCCACCTGCTTCTTGCCCCCGGCCGTCCCCGGTGACCGTCTCCTCCTCAATATCCGAACTCTTTGTTCGGAGCCTCGCGTCTTTTGTCTTTCTGTGACTCGCCTTGAGAACAATGGGTCACAGCGTGAAAGGATGTGACTCGCGTGGGTTAATCACTGTTCATCAGTAACGCGCCTTTGACATGACTATACCTATTGTGCAGGTGCCCATTGTTCTCCTAAGCGCCCAGAACGCCACGGTCCTTTCGTCTGACTTAAAGACCTCGCGACACGCATTGTGTCCTTACTTCCCCCGCTTTGGATCTCTCAGCTAACCATGGTCTCCTCCGCTGCTGCCATTCGCCGCCCCCTTGCCCCTTTGTCGCCCGCATTCGCGTCACAGATGGCGCCCACACCCCTCACTACCCGGACGCCACAGCGGCTCCAGTCCCCCATCCTCCTCGACGCGTGCCTGCCTTCGGTATGTGCGCTTTGATCGCGTCTGGTCAAAGCTGATTGTTGTCTTCGATTCAGTCTAGCTGCAGCTCGACCAAACGGCGACGAACCGTCCGTCCGCAGCGCCAGCGCCAATGCGCGCGCGTAGAATGCCCTATCGAGTCCGCTCCCCACCCCTTTGACGCTTTGCCGTGGATATCCGCCATGGATACCATGCCCGACGCGTTTGATCTTGCGGATATCGCAGATCTCTCTCAGCTTGTCATAGACGATCCCCCGCCGCACCGTGCGTCGCGGCCCTCCGTCTCGGGCCCCATCCGTCGTCGAAAGACGTCGCTGCGCTCCAACCCCCTTCATTCCAGGAGCCGTACTTCACACGAAAACACTCCTCATACACCTCCCTCGCGCATTGATTACTCTCGCGTCACTTTCCACAATCTTATGCCCGTGTTTTCGTGCGATCACCAAACGCGGTCTTAAGACGCGCCTGCCACTATACTCTCGCCATAATCTGCGCATCGCTTCACCTCGCGTCCTCGACAATATTCCTACTCTGCACGCTGTCTCCTCATCATCGCTTTCATCATCCGTCCATCTGCATCCTCATTTATTCCTTCAATATCCGGACCGTGTACTGCACTTCCTCTTCGTGTTTTCGTCCCGTCGTCGCTATCCCAGCACAATGCTGATGTTCTGATCTGCATATGCATACTCTACTCTTATCCACGCACCGCTTTGAATCTGCTTTGATATCGCATACCTATGACACAATCCTCTGTATTAAATACATAACTCATGTAATGACCGTGATTAGTCTTGCCCTGTCCAACTATTGAAGGAGACATTGAACTTCAAGGAACAAATGTCATAGAAGCGACTAAACGTGCTGTATCTCTTTGGCGCGGCACGCCCACTTGGAGAGTGGATGTTTTCTTGCCGCTAACCTCGCTAGAGAAGATCGAACTGTGGGATGATCAGTACTCGCCAGGGCTTCCGCCAAGCTTCCGCATTAATATTCGATTTTTCACCCACTGTCAGAACTTCGAATCCGGGATCTTCTAAAATCGACCCCGCGACGTCTATCTCTTTGATCTCCCTCTAGCAGTTCGAGTCCTCCGGGTTTGAGGAGCTTATCCATCGATCGAGTGCAATCTCGAGTCTCGTCCTCAGGAAATGCTCGATGCGCGTTGCAGATGTGAACAGAATATTCGAACTGTTGTCGGATTTGGAGAATCTCGCCGTGACCGACGGACTGGTGAAAAGACAACATTCATGAACCGCTCACTCACTTTTCCACGACACGTTCCACACTGCTTCCCAACCTGCAGCGCTTGATGATTGATGGGAGGTATGCTTTTCGCCACCAAATTCTGCTGGACATGTTGGAAGCAAAGAAATGGCTGGGGGCGCTCGCCTGGAGATGGTGAAGCTGGAGTTCTGCGACCGCGGATGTATCGGAGGTCCAGGGGCTGGGACTGAAGAACGTCGCGTGCTTGCCACTTGGACACTCACCAGGTAGTTATTTAGTTTGCTCGCTTAGTATCTGAGGCTCTCAAGATAGTTGTGAACCAGTAATGAGCTTTGCCGTTACAGGCGGTGTCCCCCTTGCCAGCCTGGAGTCGTGTTCAACCAAGGTTTGCACACTCCCGAGTCCCGACAACAAGAAAAAAGAGTCGGGCAGTTGACGACAGCGCTGCATTGACGCTGCAGCCCGGTAATGAAACAGTGAATTCTTTACGTGCAGTATGCGCATACTTTTCATGACGATGTTGTTACTATGTTAGAGGCATAGCAAAGGCATGCCCCGGGCGGCACATCGGCCATCACATCAGCACCGCCACTGATACGGCTCACGTGGTCGCTCTTTCCTGGTGGCACCTGCTGACGTGTGGTCCGGACGTCCACGGTGCGCCCTATTCCCGGAAGTTGAGACTGCCGGAGGCAGTCCGGGCGCTACTCATCGGAAGATCTGGCACTGGCTCTTGACTGGCTCGCCCGGCTGCACTTTTTCTCAGTGGACCCAGCCGCCAACTTGAAAGCCCAACAAACAGGCTTCACGGAGTTAGGACCAAGCGCAGCGCGACCTAACTGCGGATATCAAAATGTAGTGAGACCTTGCGTTGCTGCAGTGCCGGTCAATTGCTTCAAGTTGAGCGCGACTGTTGAGCTCTCAAGCACCTCTGCCTTGCCTCTGCCATTGAACTCAACCCCAGGGCGCAAGCCAGCTATGCACCATGTGGCTAACGTTAGCGATGGACATCGTGGGATGGCGATGAGCAAGCGATGAGTAGCCGCTGTTTCCGAGTTCCGTCTGCTCACACAGCGCCGCTCAACCTCCCTACTCATCTCTTGCCGCCTACGAACCTCCATCGACACCGCACTGCGAACTGTCGACCAATCGACACACATCGCCATCGATTGTGAAGCCTGGCATCGGTTGGTAAGTTAGGACTAAGGATACGCCGTACCCTGTCACCGCTCAGATCCTTGCAAGTCTTAGCGCCATTCGCGTGCCCACAAACCCTCATCTTCCCCGCCCTACCAGCAAGCCAATGCGACCGAAGTTGTCCTCACCCACGCAGGACACGGAAAAAAACGATGCTAATAGTAACGGTATGCCATCCAGCACCCGGGCTGCAGATTATCGCATCTCACACGCTTGGGCTTTGCAGAGAAATCGATCGTCACCCGTTTGGCCGCCTGGATATTTCCCCCACGCTCCAAGACGGTGAAGCCTGAAGGCCAAACACAAAAAGGACTGCCTGCCCCTCGACCCATGCACGAGACTCCGAAGTACTCTGAGGCAGAGAGCCGTCAGGCATCAGCAAATCTCTGGTCAATTTATATCTCAGAGGCCGAGCGATACGACAGGGCGTTGGTAGAGAGTTGGAAGGCGGATATGGAGGGCATGCTCATTTTTGTGCGTGCCCTCGTATCTCGACTACGAAATCCGGCTGATCTGATATCGCAGTCCGGTCTTTTCTCTGCGAGTCTCACTGCTTTCCTTGTTGAGAGCTATCGGACTCTCCAGCCAGACTCGGGCACCATGTCAGTTCAGCTCCTCACCCAGATTTCTCAGCAGCTGGCTTCGAATTCGACCGAGGCCCTCGCAACTTCGGAAATTCTCTCATTCCACCCGGCGCCGTCATCGCTGATCTGCAATGCATTGTGGTTCATCAGTCTATCCCTCAGCATAACGTGCGCACTGCTAGCCACCCTCATCGAGCAATGGGCCAGAGAGTTTCTGCATCGCACTGAAAGAAAACCATCCCCGATTCAACGAGCACAGATCTTTTCGTTTTTGTACTTCGGAGTTCGACGCTTCGGCATGCACTCTATGGTGGACGTAATTCCCCTGCTCCTGCACGTATCACTGATGCTATTTCTCGCTGGTCTTGTCGCCTTCCTTCTCCCCATAAACCACATCATTATGGGACTAATTGCTGCAATTCTGGCCGGATTCCTGGCCGTTTACGGAATCCTCACGGTACTCCCTGTCCTCAGCCTCGACTCCCCGTATCGGACCCCATTCTCGAATCTCGTCTGGAGACTCTTTCACAAGCTACCTTCAAGCCTACTTTCTCGCAGCACATATTTGTCTGCATCTCCGTCCACAATGGACGATGCCATGGTAGAAATGGCACTGCAGCCGTCAGAAATCCGGGACCAAAGGGCACTGTCATGGACATTAGATTCGTTGACTGACAACATAGAATTTCTGCCATTCTTAGAATCAATTCCAGAAGCGATATACGGGTTCGCAGGTTTCCATCACCGAAACGGATACTTATTCGTACATCTCCTCGACAATCCTGCCAATCCACACATGATCGACAGCCCTCCTGCCGACTCTCACTCCCTCAGTGAGCGCATCACAGACTTCCTGCTAAGCTGTCGAAACATGGCCAGCGATGACCCTCTTCGCAAACGGCGACTCATTGCTGGAATGAAGGCTGTGTGGGCCCTCGGCATGATATCTGACGGTAACTACCACCGGAAATGGAGCGGCGGCGGCAACTGGTTCACCCAGCGAACATCTGAAGCTATAAGCACCTTCATGCAAACACCAGACAACTACTGGCCAACTTCTTACGAGTCTTCTGCCCAGACAGGAATCAACTATAGCCGTATAAATAATTTGCGAAGCTTTATTGTTGGTGTCTCCAATATAGACAACAGGGACAAACTGCTTGAGGGTGTACAAAACATCAATCGCATGGCCCTGGCCGTGCGCATGGAGTCTCACATCCTCTGGACCCACAACGAGTCTTTAGAAGCCTGGACCCGAGATTCCAGGAAGATGCAAAGAATAACAGATGTCCACCATGTGCTGGAAGCCCTAGTCAAGGACGCACCTTGGATTGAGGCATCCGTTTCATTGGCTGCAGAATATCTTCTCCGCGCAGCAGAACAGGTTCATATGGGCGGTCCACCCGCCTTTGAATATGCACAAACATGTGTCAGGATGGTACCTTGGAGCATGCTCGATAAGAAGATCCCGTTCGACCAACGGATGGATCGTTCATTGACACTTTCTGATCCTGGTCTGTCCAAGATCTTTGATCCCTCACTTAATGCATCCCTTCCTGGTAAAATCTCTGACCTGGATGGCATCATGAGAAGCCTCATACGGCTTATACCTCACATCCGACCCGGGGACCTCAATCTCGTCCTTCCTGTATATTTCGGGAGACACAGCAATCTGGAAGTGCTCGGCTGGGTAGTGGAGGAAAGCAATATGGAGCAATTGAGAGAGTTTCTCGTGGCCATGTTAGAGCCAGGAGGCTCAACACCAAGACAGGATGACCTACTCCACGCTGTCTCCACCATCTTTGCGATTGGGCGCTATAAGCAATACTGGGTTCGATGGACAAAGTCTGATGACCAACTCTGGGATTATATGGCGGAGACTGAAACATTTGCAACGCCAGCCTTCTCCTCGTTGTGTAGAGTGATGACTATGAGGAAGTATGATGATCTGTTCTTGTCGGCTTCTACTCTCCGTGACGTGGGGGAATTGCAGAAGTTATCCAAACATCCCCTGCTTCCAGATGAACCGGAACCCACACATGAAAATATCACTTCGCAGGTACTCGCCGCCGATATTCGAAGCCGAGCGATCGAGGCCAAGGTCGCTGTCATAACGGATTATCTCGCCGACTGCATCGGTGAGGTCAAACCAATGCACATGAGTGCCACCGTCAACACCCTACTTTATCTGCTGAAGCACTGGCTGACGCGCGTCGATACCCAAGTGTACTCTCATTTCGCGCGTGCATGGGTGGCCATTATGCATCATTTGTTGGACAACCCGACAGCTACCGATATGGTTGGCGTATTTCAACGCCTACTGCGCTGGACCAGCGGCGCGGTCGAATCCCTTTATCATCCAGCTGTTGCCCCAATTTTCGAGAAGGCATTCCTCCTCTATCTGGACTTTCTCGAGGCGCACCCCGGACATCGAGGGGAGGTACAGACAAAGAAGATATTGACGGACCTGAGGAAGCTTATGGCGGCGGCTTCTGATCCGAAGTTGGGTTAACTCTACTCTATCTATTACATGCTGTCTATGGTTAGAACTGGTAACCAGCCTGTCTATGGAGAACTGTTCATAGACAGACTGGTCGACAAGGTACCCGCCGGAGAATGCCGAGACACAGCCTTATGGATTCCGGGCTGCCTTGCCTCACTTTTTTTTTTTTTTTGAAGCATGTTCAGAACCTTTCAAAAACATGTTCAGAAGGGTCATGAAAAACATGAGATTTTTATCGGGAAACCGGCAAGAGTTTGAACACAGAGTTCTAACTTCTGAGTCACGCATGAGATTCCCGAGTACATACAAACTTTTGAGTGCAGGCAGAGGCACAAAATAAGCGAGTTGACTCACACGGTAGGTTCCCTCACAAGGAACGCCCGAACATGGATTAGGTATTTTTGGGGGCTCATGATGTCTGGACCCAATCTCAAAAACTTGAAACAGAAAGAATTGAGGAGGGGTAATCGAACGCGCGGTGTATGAAAATTACCCGACCAGGAAGGTCTGCACGATTACCGCTCGCCGCCGATGTCTTTAGGCAGCAAGCTTCTCAGCCATACACGACCGGAAAGGCTGCTCTGAATACCTTCTCTGGACCCAAAATTTTCTTCCCGCTTCGCGGTTCCAGTTCCGGAATCTGGACAATTGTTCATTGACTTGGGTTCCTTTCTCTCCGTACGCTGCCATTCAGCTAAGAAATGGCCCCATAAGTGTGAGGTTTCAGTGCTGGATAAGCCCATTATTTTTTCTCCGCTGCGCGGGCCAGTGTGGAATTTGCAGCAAAAGGTATTGATGGCCGGGAACTGTGTTCAGGAGCAATGCTCCTCAGTAAAGTTGTAGACTAGAGGTACTCACAGTATCTTACCAAATACAGCGAGCAATTTCCGCACAGAGAATTGTCTACCGATGTGTCATGATTCACCTCACGCTACCCTTTTTGCCTTTCTCTTCGCCATCCACTACACCGTCCGGGTTATCGCTGAACCCCAAAACTCCTCGTACAAACAGATCTCAGACGGCATACAGGGGGACAGGAACTCCTTTCCGACTCCCCCGATCGCCCTGGAGATCCACAACTCCTCTTCAACTCTATGTGCACAGCTCACCCTATATGTAGGAAGATAGGGATTTCCCCTGGACCTGATCGAATATAGTAGAAGCATATAAATACTCAGTAGAACCTACATGTACGGTAGATTCTACCTTGTCTAATACCAGTGCTACTTTGGCTTGGCAACAACAAAGCGTCTTCTCACAACCCCCCCTCTTCCCCTTCTTCCCAAATATCTCTCCCCCTCCACTCCTTCGAGTGTGGTACTGCGGCGGTCCTTATCGCTAGAAGGCCCACCAAATATTCCCTCGAATAGCCAACAACCCGGCTCCTCTACCCATCAATTGCGGGCACGAGTATCCAGCTTGGTATTGAAGCACCCGGGTTATCGACCAACGTGAAGTCCCGGCTGGGATCACCAAACACCGTCTCGCTGAGCCGACCTAGGGCTGACGCTGACACGATGAATTCTGTATCAACAAGCTGGAGACCCGGTTTGGTTCTGCATGGTTTCCAGAAGGAATTGGTAAAGTTCCAGAGTGCGATCCAGATGCATTCTCACCTTAATATCAATCATGCAGGCTATGAACCCCCTTCTTGAGGGGCAGAAGCTTACAAAAATGAATTGCAACCTGACATCCACATACGAAGCCAAGCTGAAATTCCTGTCCTGTGGACGTGTAAAAATGTATTTCATGTCATCTCGTCCAAAACTACGGGGATGCGGCAGCGGGACGCGACGAACCAAAGGTACGAAAGCACAAAATGGTTAATCTTTTGACACAGGGGTTGCCAAATAGATTTATCCCGGGATAATTCTACTTGTGAGCCCGGCTTTCACCGCTTAGGGGGTTGCCAATTAACATAATTCTGTTTGGAAGCCCCCCTAGCGAAAGATAAGGCTTATCTTTCCGCCGGGCCGCGCTCCATCTAATCTAAACCATGCCTCGGTGTACTCCTCCGAGTCCTCTCCTCATACTTAAATCCTCAGTCATGCTGACGCCGCAGAACGATTGGCACAGATGACTGCAAAAATTAGAAGTTTAGCGCAAAGAGAACACGGACGTACGATCACCAAAGAACAAGCGGTTCAAGGTCCTATGGCTATAGTCCGTCCGATGGCAACCAAGGAGAAATTAGCACCACAAAAAAGAAGGCGAGTCTTCACTCATGAACGTGTCCGTGCTGAAGTTGAAGACTAAATTCACTTGAACGATCAAGTCGGAGATGGCACAAGAAACAGCCAAGGAAATTGGAAGCGGCCTTGTGTGGCATTTGACAAGCATTTGAACTTGTAGGCAATTTTTTGTCCTTTTACCCCCGAGGACTCAGGTGCCGTGGCTAGTAGATATATACACTGTTTCATCGTAGATTCTTGGATTCAAACATATGCGGCGGGCCGCTCTGTGGCCCGCCAATCTTATCGAGGTTTAAGGGCTGCCAAATTCTACTTGGCAACCCCCCTCAAAGTAGCGGGGCTCACATTCAAGCCCTACCGGCAGCCGGGCTCACAAATAGAATTATCCCGTAATGTGTACATGTATGGTCAAGGTATAGGTACCAGGCGATCAGTCGAGACTCTGCAGGCGCTGAGGCTTGCCTGAGGCCGTATCAGCTACTACTAATCGGCGTCAGTTGATTTCACTTTCACTTTCCCCAGTCCCATCGCAATAAACACTATTGCGATCGGACACCTCTTTTACTCCTTCAGCGATCTCCCAACCATGGCATCTCCGCTCATATTTCGCCAGCCTCTGAGCGGCTTGTTCCGGCGTACTATCTGCCGGTAAGCCTTGGAGAGAATGTAGCTGGACATCTTCAGAACCGATGGGGGAAAAGTTAAGTTAATGGGACGTACTTCAGGTTTCCCAGTGGTGTCTGAGCCAAGCTTATAAAATATGTTGCCAACGTACAGGTAAGGACTGATATTGGCAGATGATTTAGCATCACAGTACATGTCGAAGCAATGCCGATTATACGTACTCAATCAACGAGCCGTTCACGTCTCGAGTGTTACTCCAGATCGGAACATACATCTCCTTAGAAAAGGCTACCCTTGAAAAGGCCGTTCAAATGATCGTAGTACTTGAAAAACGCCTCGGGATTGGATGGGGCGGGCCGAGCTGTCGAGTCGGGCTGGAAGATGACCCCATGGCGGCCGATATTGACTTGAATTCCTGCGCCGGTGGATGCGATTGTAATGGGGGTCTCTGGGTCAATTTCTTGCGTAGAGCTTGTTTCAGAACTGGCCACAGACGTTCGACGAGTCGGGGTGTACATGGATGAATGAGAGTAATAGCAAAACACAGGTAGATTGGCCACACCTAATTTAGTTCCCGGGCAGGGCCTCCAGCAAACAATAGAAAACTGCTGGTACTTGAAACTCGAATAAGGGCGAACAAGGCTCTGGCCAGCCGAGTCGTGTTGAGGTTGCTCAGGCGCCGTTACAAGAGCGAGAACAAGGGAAGATAGGGGTTGCTTTTGTTGAAGGCGTTTATGAGTGGGCGTCGACCTGATTCGGCCTCATGTAGGACAAGAGAGAAGGATATGTATAGCTCTGGTTGGCCACACATCACGTCGTAGTTTGTTTAGATTTGGCTCTGTTTCGGCTCTGATCGTGATGCTATCATTCAACTATCCTTCGGCATTTGCCGGCGGAAGGTTGGATTAAATTTTGACCATTGCGTTCAGCCATGCAGACTGCTGCAGGTGATGCTAGGGAGGCGCTTGTGTGCGGCTCCTTCCCTCCGAACTATCGTTTGCCAGGAAATGATTTATGCTTCAGTCATGACGATTCGGGTGAAAGGAACCCACGGCGGGATGCGAATCGCAAACAGCAGAAATTCGCTTCGCTTGTGCGCTGATGCCTCAAGGAATTGGTCGCATTTCCAATGCAACTAAGGGTGGGGCAAGTGACTGATATGTTAACAGTTATGTACTCTAGTAGATTCCTCGCGCGACAAGTACAAGGGGAATTAAAACTGTCAGTCCAGAACC
Source organism: Mycena vitilis (assembly GCA_029203975.1). NCBI lineage: Eukaryota > Fungi > Basidiomycota > Agaricomycetes > Agaricales > Mycenaceae > Mycena > Mycena vitilis. The sequence goes on from JARGYF010000082.1 coordinate 179,257, forward strand.
GTTGCTTAGGAGGGAGTACTTACTGGACAGGTTCGCAACACGATACTATGTCCGTGTGAGGCGCTCGGTGTACCGGCCAATAGCGGTGAAGGCTCGTTAGCCCCAAAAAAAGCATTTCCTTAGCATCATTTCATCGCATAAGTATTCGTGTGGCTCGCACTCACCGAGTCCCCCAGTACGGGGCGTCATTTCGCAGTTTTGGATTTACGTTCAATCTGCCGGCACTCGGCCATCGCATCAGCACTGCCACCGAGGACGTCCGCGTGGTCTTCCTCTTCTTTTTCCCGCCCACCTTGCTCGCACCTGACGGTCAACTCAAGGCTCTGACCTTCCCGGCCTTGTGCTTTCTTTTCACCCTCAGCTTTGCGATCACCGTGGACGTCTTGTCATTACAACAGTATACTTCGGAGATCCGAGAAACCGCTACTCAAGCTACTCTGGCGAATCGCGATTCGCGATTCTTGCTCATACTACTCGTCAGCAAATGCGTTCCAACGCCGAGGTTGAACGTTGAACGTTGAACCGCGGAATAACACGAGTTGGGAAGCCATTCAAAGCTATCTGAACCATATCAAATCTAGAGCACGACGGATAGTCTACCGCTTGTCTAACACTCGCTGTTAGATATCTGATCGCAGAGCTTCCGTTTGCTTTCCGTGCACCGTTTTACCGGGCGCGCCGCGCTGTCGAGAACATTCAATAATCACTGGTACGTGGTCTTTGATTTTTATCCCAATCTAATCGCAATATAGCGTTAGGGTTCGTCTCCTTCGTCAGCTGGACCAAAATACACCGTTGACGCTCGTCTTTTCGCTGCCCGCGTCCATTTTTACCGCCTGTCCTCGCAGAGTCCAGTATTCCGTTTCCTTTCCCTCCCCCGTTTCACCGAAAGAAGCCCTCGGACCGTCGCGATCTCACGCGTCGCGTCCTTTGCCATCGGGGGAAAAAACTCAGGCTTACTCTTCAAACCGCCCACTGACCAATGGCCTGCTCTAATTTTGGCGTACACGCGGCCCGAGTCTTCCTTTTTTGCGGATTATTCCGGTAGGCGCTGTTGACCCACTCCGCTCCGGTCCGCTTGGAGTCAAAGAAGTGCCTCCCTAAGCCTTCGTCGAAGGGATAAGCACTTTGACGCATCGACAGGGTAAACGGGCAAGGCTAAACGGGCAGCAGGAGCTCGATGCCATTGACGTGCTTGCTTAGGAGTGCCATATAAATGGTACGTGTCTGCGAATAGTACCAACCCAACAACAACAACGATAACATGTCCTCTAGTCCTTTGAACGTCTCTGTGGTCGGTGCGGGCATTGCTGGGCTTACAGCTGCTATAGCACTCAGGAAGAACGGACACGTCGTCCAGGTATGTTTCCGCGCATTTTCTTTCCAGTAATACAACCGTCCTGATTCATGTTTCCTCAGATTTTCGAATCGTCCGAGATCAAGACTGAGATCGGCGCAGGGGTCGGTGTGCCGCCGAATGCATCTCGAGTTCTGGATCATCTTGGCATTTCTCGAGAGAACTTGAGAGCGAATTTTTTCTCGGGGGTATGGTCCCTCGTTTCTCAGCATCGTGCGATTCTGAAAGCGCTGTAGAATGTGGTCTTTGATCCTAAAAGTGGAGAAGGCACAGCGACCGAGTGGACAACTCCGATCGTCAAAACGAGACCCGTATGCTCCACTCTCCTTCCAGCATAGCTGTGCAGTTGTTGATGTCACCACAGGGAATGTTTGTCCATCGAAGCGATCTCTACGAGGAACTCAAGCGCCTGGCTACAGCCGATGGCGAAGGGCCCCCTGCGAAACTGCGACTGGGAGCAAAAGTTATGTCCTGCGATCCTGAGGAAGGAACGATAACGTTGGAGAACGGGGAAGTTCTTCGTGCTGACCTTGTGCTTGGCGGCGACGGAATACATGTAAAGCCCACGCTTCCTCCCCTTCACCCGCTAATATTCCTTCCAGTCGATCGTTCGCACACACATAACCGGTGCGGTCGCAAAGCCGTTCGATTCCGGTTGGTCCTGTTTCCGCACCGTTTTCGAGCCCAAGGTGCCCCTTTGGGAGCTCCCGGGGCTGCAATGGTCCTCTCCTAGTGCAACTGGCTCGCGCACCGTGTTAGACACAGCTGGCAAATTCCGAATGTTCCTGTTCTATCCAATCCGCAACGGGACTCTGCTCAACTTCGTGGGCTTCTTCTCTGATCCAGAGGACGCTGCAGGTGAGCTATCCTGGCAAGGGAGATTCAACGTTTTTGATCGTCATCTACAGCCTGGACGCCGACCGCATCGCGGGAAGAGCTTATCTCGCATTTCGCAGACTTCCACCCAAAATTCCTGAGCATGCTCGATCTCCCGAGGCACAGCGAGATTCTCAAGTGGAAATTGCGTGTCTTGCCCGTGCTGCCTACCTGGATACGCGGACGCGCTGCGCTCCTAGGCGATGCCGCGCACGCGACGCTGCCAATGCTCGGTCAAGGCGCCGCAATGGCCGTCGAAGAGGCAGGATCCCTGGGGTGCTTCTTCCCCGCTGGTACCCGACGGGAGGATGTGGGGGCGAGGCTTGAGGCGTATCAGGATACTCGGAAGTACAGGGGGGATTTCGTGAAGACTGAATCGGTGGAGCAGGTGGCGAGGCTTATGCACGGCCAGCCGGGTCAGTTTTTGTTTGCTGAGGATATGCAGGCGTATCTCATGGAGTACGATGCGATTGGAGTTGCGCAGAAGTGCTTCGAGGAGCGCTTCGGGGCATCAAAGTAACGTGTAGCTGCTTTCTTAGACGATAGTTAATGCCCTTTGGAATTGTTTGAATGAACTGAATAATATTTTCCTCCGTCTGAAAGATCCTACTCACCCATGGTCTACCCGTTACTGCGCGTGCCGTCTCGGGATCCCGGATAACATATACTCGTTCCGGAACTGTTCAAGCATTAATTTTAGCAGTGCCTCGGGGATCTCGGGGAGGTTGACTTTCTCAACGCACACTGTATCAAGCAGCGTCTCTTGGTCCCCTTGTTTGAATGGTAAGCACTGGCTCCAGAGGTCCTGATTAGAAGTATAATCGCTCAGCATACCAGCGATGTGGGTGCGCATAGAATATTTTCACATTCGGCGTCTGGTGAGAGACCGAGTATAGCTAATGTACACGGAGGCTCACCGCAGCTTGAGGGTAGTGCGCCAGTCGTGAAGGAGCTAAGTTGAGAAAGGAACAGAACGAGAAAAATGGGAACGCGAGCATTAGTTAGTCGGACGCCGGGAGGTCTCCCGAATGTTCAGATACGTCGAGGAAAGAATGAGAAGCGGGCGTGCACCGTGCACCGCGTCCGATGTATTTTCCTGGCCAGGACATGGATCCACTCATAGTGCTGGTACTTAGGCTACTGTCTTGGAGCTATCCATAGGAAGTGTTAACTATCTCGAGTGTATGCGTGGAAACAATGAACAAAGCCGAGAAAAAAGCGAAGGTCAAAACCATTCTAGTCAGACGATAGGAGTCGAGCACAGGGCTCCCGCCTCACCAACTTATCTGCACTAAAGTGGAGGCGAGCGTGCGCCGTGCGTTACATGATGATTCCGAATCATTCCATACTTTGAATACCAGTATACCAGACTACCAGAGTGATCAAATCAGTAAGGGAGTACTAAAGAGACATCTAGGAGGGTAAGGCGAAACACGAAGGGTGGGACTCCAGCCCTGATGCACCACGGACCTCCTTCACGCAAGCCCCGAACAAAAGCATATATTTTGGACCGCCAGGCGGAAGGTGGGAGTCGAACCCATGCTTCCGCAGCATCGACTTCTCTTGTTGAAACCTTTCAACAGGGTTCAGCATGGATGTGGGTATGCACCGTGCACCACGTCCGATACTTTACGTCTCGGGATCGACCGGAAGTGAATGTCATTTGGATAGAGAGGGTCATGGTACACGTGTCCCCCTTGTAAAAGAAATGGATTCAGTTGTAGCCAGACGCTGGGAGTCGAACCCAAGTTTCCCGCCGAAATTTGAACCAACTCAGCGGTACCGAAGTAGAGGCGAGCGTGCGCCGTACACCGCGGGTATTTTCCTTTTCTTGGTGCTGGTATGGATTTTGTGTCTGGAAGCAGAAATTGAAAAGCAACGCGTGAACAATGTAGCCGGGCGCTAGGACCCAACCCAAGGTTCCCGCCTCATGAGCACATCTGTTCAGCTCAAACTTACAGGAAATGCAAGGGTGCACCGCGCACTACACCCGATTCATTCTATACTTTGAATACCAGGCTGCCAAATGTGATCAAATCCGGTCGAGGGAGCCCATTGGACCAGCATGAGCCTCGAGGGATGGATAGTCGGTGTGTGTCAACCCTATGTTGCCCGTGTCAACAATAACACTCACAAGCCATTCCCACAAAAAAAGCCCGTTTTGCTTATCTGTAGCAGGCGGACGCTGGGGTCGAACCCATGACTCGGATTCTGTTTATTCTATATCGTTCAGCATGGATGCCGGTGCGCACCACGTCCGATGTATCCTCCTGGTGCGGGTATGGGATCGTGTGTGGAAACAATGAACAACGCCGGGAAAAAAGCAGGGACACACAGCCCGTCTAAGACACTGGGAGTTGAACCCAGGGCTTCCGCCGAAATTCGAGCCTAGTAACCGCGCGGTATCGATAATCGAACTTCGAAGTGAAGGCACGTCCGAGTTATTCACCTGGTGTGGGTCTGGGACTGTGTGTGCGGAAATAACTTGCAAAATGGGAAGATACAAGGCTCAAACCATCTAGCCGGACGCTGTTCATTCACGCAAGCCTGGAGCAAAAACATTGTTGGTCTCAGTTAGGCGGAAGGTGGGAGTCGAGCCCGAACCCATGGGGCCAGGAGAAAATGCCGGTGTTGCGGGGAATTGAGGGGAATTGAGGGGCGGTGGCTGTGTTTTTGCGGGGTCGCCCAAAAACCACACCGGGGGCAAAGTTTGACGCATCTCAGTTGGATGCGGTCGGGTCAACCAGGAGGTCATTCGGGCGGCATGTTGTGTGACGTCTCATAAAGATTAGTAAAGGGCTTTTGCGCAGACAAAGACTAGACAAAGGAAAGACAAAGCAGAGACAAAGGGCAACCACCCAGCATCCGCCAAATTCCTGGGCCGTGGGATTTGGCAGATGTTGGGTGGGTGCCCTTTGTTTTCTCTTTGTGTGTTCTTTATCCGCTCTTTGTCTGCACAAAGTCCCTTTGCCTATTACCGTTACACGTCACATAAGATGCTGCCTGGATGACCTCCCGAGTGACCCGACCGCATCCAAATATGGATGCGTCTATCTTTGCCCCCGGTGCCACGGATTATGGTAGATTAGTGCTAATCTGCGGCAACAGATTTCGTCACCGGCTGCGGGCTTGCCTCACAAGTGCAGACTTAGGTAAAACAGGGACCTAACTCAATGAAAACTGATGCTGCAGAGTTGAAATTTGGGGTGATTTGCACTCCAGCATCACGAACCATGTTCCAGAAGCACGGGTGAAGCACCTGGTATGCTTATATTCCATTCGGGACTTGACAAAGTAGTTAGGTTTTCTGTCCAAATTCCCTGCATTTCCCCTCAATTACCCGCACCCCGTCCCCTCAGTCTCCCCTCACTTCCCCTCACTTCCCCTCACTTCCCCGCACAGTCCCCTCAAGTCCCCTCAACCTACCCTCACTTCTATGCACCAAAGTCACTGCAACAAACTCACGGGATACATTGGAACTGAAATTCAATTCGGCTCAAACAATGAATCAGTGCTCGCTAACAAGACTGTCAAACTTTATAACGGATCAAGATATTACAATAACAATGATCTGGCTTGACAGAACTGAGGGCATAAGTCAGGAGTGCTCATAACTTCCCGCCGTACACATACAAGGAGAAATGTTGCAAGCCACTGGGGATCTAGGGAAAAAACATCATACAAATCTATTTCAAGTTCTCTGTGAAGACTTTACATTTTGCGGAACATCATCCTCGGTCCCTTGCTATGCACCAAAACGGTTGCTGCAGTGCAATATACCATGAAACCGGAAATGACACTGATGAAGATTCAACCGACAAACATCAATGCATGCCCTCGCGTACAACCGCTGCAGAATTGTCAGCGGTTCTCGAAGGAATTTGTCACTTCAACCAATTCCGCCCAACTGTACCACGGCCCGCGGGCAACTGTGCCGGATAAACTAGCACGCCTAGTGCGTCACTCTGATTCATTCAAGATACGATTCGACCCTCAGGATTTGGTCCAGGGGTTCGTTCAAAAATCGCTATTCGGCCGATCACTGGGATTGCAATTTGTAAAATCGAGTTCAAGTTTTTTTGTCGGAAACCAATGCATTAGGCTTAGGCAAAGCTAACAATGCATGCTCAGAGCCTACCGAGTGCCCGTTGAAATGTTATAAGCCGCCCGGCACTTTTACCCTCACAACCCCTCAATAGCACAGCCACCGCCCCTCAATTCCCCGCACTGCCACCTCAATTCCCTGCAGCACCGGCACTTTCACCCAGCCCGAACCCATGCTTCCGCAACGTCCGATACTTTATCTCCCCGTTAGCCCTGCATTCAATTCCTCCCGCGCAAGTACACGGCCAAGCAAAATCATTCAACCACAAAATCGTCAATACACTCGTCGCGTCGGACGACAGTCGGACCGGAGAATGGCTGATTCCGAAACAGTAGTATAGTATGGGGAGTATGGCTCACGGACGGTAATACACGTGTCCCCTTCAAAAAAAAAAAGAAAGGCATCGCGCAATCACAATCGAACGCTGGGAGTCGAACCCGGGTCTCCCGTCTGGACTCGAGATAAACGAACAAGCAGTGGAGGCGGGTGTGCGCCCGCGTCGGATTTATCGGTCCTTGTGTGGATGTGCACACGGGCCATACGAAGCCAACAAGGGCGATGCAAATGCGGCTGAGATTACTCTTCGATGCAAACGTTAAACAAAGGATACAAAAACGCGGGACCTTTATGTTGAGTAAATGTAACCCCGGAGAAGGCGGTAACCCAGGTGTGGGTACGAGATTTGCGAGGAAAGTTACATACCAGAATAAGGTGAGGCTTTATATTATTTAGTCGGACGCTGGGAGTCGAACCCAGGTCTCCCGCCTGGACTCGAAGCGAATCATCAAGTGGAGGCGGGCGTGCAGCGTGCACCGCGTCGGAATTATTGTTTCTTTTGGGGTACGTATGGGTACGTGCAAAACGCCATAAATTTTTGAAGTGTCCAGCAGCAGGTTCTTGAATTATTATTTTTCGAGGAAGAAACGAAGCAAGTTGGAAAAGCAAGTCCAACTCCGGAGAGATCGCTCCCTCGGATCTTCGCCCACCACAACGCACATAGCATTTGACGTTCGGAACTCGGGAAGCTAGAGCTTGCTTTAAACTTTTGTGGCTCGGAATACCCTTTTGTGGACGCGTGTGGGTGTCGGACCGAGTCGCGATCCGCGTCATTTGGAAGATGCGAAGCCCTTCAAAGGTCATGCCAGGCTGTCGGCGCGTCGTTATGTCGCGTCACCCTTCCTTCACGCGACTGATGGCGTCCATGTGCACTCTCCTCCGCCCAACCTCCCCCTCATCGTACCGGTAATCCTTCCATTACTTTCCTTTCCTTGCAAGCTAAAGAGATTCCCCACTGCAAATACCATCGAAGCGTCCACCGTGCAAAACCAACACGGTCCCTAAGGCATACCCGACCCTGTGTGATGCGATCAATCATGAAGTGATGTGGCACCGGATAAGGCCCTGTGCCGTCCCGTTGCGCCGCATCTTTTCTGCTTCCTCCACTCTCCCTGCGATCCTTTGCGTCTCTGCGTCTTCGTGCGCCCGGGACTACTGTTGTACATAGGCTCGGCTCGGTGGAAGGACAAGTACACGGATAAGGATAAGGAAGGATAAGGAGAAGATGCACCTGGTCTCCTGGGCCTCACTCGGCGCCCCGCGCCCCTTCGACCCGCGCCACAAATTCGTCTCCTCGCCGCTGCTCTCCCCCACTCTGCTCGCCGCTCTGCGCATCCTGCTCGCTCTCTATGCTTTGGCGACGATCTGCACGGTGCTTGCGTTCGACGTCGCTGCGGGCGATGGGAAGAGGTGCGTTTTGTCTCACATCACTTACTTACATTAGCGTATTACCCGCAAAGCTGACGTGTGGTGGGCAGCTTTCTAAGCTACTTCACGCAACTCTCCTACATCGGCCTGACGGCGTACTACTGCGCCGCCGCCGTGCAGACCTTCTTCTATGCACGCTACGGCGGCCCGGGGTACCCGCTGCAGCGCTGGCCCCGCGCGCTTCAGGTGCTGCATGTCCTGCTGCAGGCTACCATCACCACTTTCCGTGCGTCCTTGCCGTTGCTTCATAACTTTTTAACTCACCGTTGCTCTATAACTCATAACTCACCGTGTCGTTTCATAACGCGCTAACTAATAACTTGGCGTTGCGCGTTGCTTTGGTTTAATTTGGGCTGGGGATGCAGCGCTTATCGTGACGGTGGTGTTCTGGGCGCTGCTGTCATCGCCGGATACGTTCGGGACGCGGTTTAGCAGTGCGTCCATTTCTTTGTCCTCGTTCCTCTTCTTCTTCCTCTTCGTTTTTCTTTACCCGTCATTCTTATCTTTTGCCTCTCGTCGTTCCCTTCCGCGCCAGATATACGATTGAACGTACAACGTACAACATCCCACCTTCCATCCTGTGGTCCGACTATTCCTCACCTGTCCCTCTTCCCTCTTCCCTCTTTTTTCATTCCCTCTTTTTTTCCCCTCTTCCTGCGTCCATCTCCACCCACACCTGCCTCGGCGCGACGTACCCGAGCCTCTCGTATTTCTAATCATACGGCGCAACCTCTCTTCTTTGTCCCCGATCCTTACCCCATCTATCATGGACTGCACATGTCTCGCTCTTGTCTCCCTCCTCCCTTCCCTCCCTTCTCCCTTTATTCTTCCTTTTTCCTTTTTCCTCCTTCCTCTTGCCCTCCTTCCTTTTTCCCTTACAAAACTAACCCCCCTTCCTCCCCAAGGCTGGTCAAACATCTCCATCCACGCCCTCAACACCCTCTTCGCGCTCCTCGAGATCCTCCTCACCAACGCGCCCCCCGCGCCGTGGCGCCTCCTCCCGCTCCTCATCGTGCTGCTGGGGGGCTATTTGGGTGTGGCGTATGTGACGAGGGCGGAGCAGGGGTTTTATAGTGAGTTTTTTCGATTCGATATGACTTGTTTTATCTTCTTCTTCTCCCCGTTTTATGCAAAAACGAGGCTACCCCTCTCTTCCCTTTTCCCTTATTGACAAAAAAATGGGGAGCGGGTGGCTTCCTCATGCGCATCCTTGCCTCTTTGTTTTTGACACTGGGGCAGGCGGGGAAATACGGGGAAGTTTGGCCCGGGGGAGTGGAGGGCGGCGAGTCGCGTCGGTATCCACAGCCACGGCGTGCTATCCGTGTGGCCCCAATCCCTGTTCTTCTCACCGTTCGATGGATAGGCATCCTCCTCCCTCTATCGAAATGCCCCGCCCATTCATTGTCCGAATGCGAATCCACGCTCCCTTCCCCGTTTCTCCGCCGCTTCTCCTTTTTACTTTTTCGCCCCGTTTCGCTTTTGGTCGACGTTCGAAGATTTACCCATTCGTCCTACCTTCCTCTGTCCCTCTGTTCCGCATTCAACAGTACTAGTCCCAAGCCTTTCTTCTTGTACATCCTCCTCTCCCTCCTCTCTCCTCCCGATATTCCGCATTCAACAGTCCGTTCTTTTCTGGCGCATGCACACCCGTGTCGTTTTTTCCTTCTTTCTTTTTTTGGCGCCACGGCGCGAAGGGGGTTTATTCCCCACTCCTCTCTTCATCTTTCTCACTTCCTCTTTGCCCAAAACGGGGCGAGGGGTGGAAGGAAGGGTGGCGTGGCAGTGCGGTGTGTGGCGTGTGAGGTGTATTGACGAGAGCAGCGGAGCAGGTCGACTCGTTGGCCTGCGCCGTTCGTGTCGATCTTCCTTTGGCCGTCCCTCTCACAGCGGCAAGCCCCGTTGCGTCGCTGCTCTTCCCTTCCCTTCCCATTCCTCCCCCGCCGCCCCAGTCTCGTTCTCGTTCGACCCCCGCTGCATTCTGCATTCCCACTGAAAATATTAATTCCCTTCATCTCCTTCTCTGATCGCTTCCCATTATCCAAATTTCCCGTCCGCTTCAGCTTCCTTTATGCTACATATCCATATCGATACTGACTTTTTATCCTTGTCCCGAACCTTTCTCCCATCCCGTTGTTCAACATCCAACTTTTGCTTCACTTTTCTTTTCCGTTGACGTATGTACTTCACGCTATGCACTTTACTTCCCTCCCCTCTCTCCGTCCCTCCTCCCCATATGTATCCGCCGCCTCACTTTCTCTACTCTTTCATTCACTTTTTTTTTCCTTTTTTCCCCACTTCCCCTGCAGACGCTAACCACTCCTTCTAGCATACCCCTTCCTCAACCCCTCCCCGCACCCCGCCCTCCTCGCGGCATACATCCTCGGCATCGGCGCCGGCGCGTGCGTCGTGTTCTCGCTCGTGAGGGGGGTGGTGGTGGTAAGGGAGCGGGTGGCGGTTCGATATGGGCGCGTACCAGGTGAGTTGTTGACTCGTTAGAGATGAATGCGAACGAACTGAATTCCGACCAGGCGTAGATAGCGAAGGGGGAGGAGGACCAGTGGGAGAACAAGTGGGAGCGGAAGCGCTGGACGAGTGGGAGGAGGTGCAGGGCCCCGCCGCGAACGCGAAGCCCGTTGAGAAACCCGGTGTTGCGACGGCGGAGAAGACGCAGGGTGGGGAGGAGAGCGAGAGGGAACAGAGGGAGGGTAAACGGCAACAGAGGGAGGAGAGGTATTCTGATTCAGCTGTGGCTGTCTAGACCGAGGCGCGGTCACCGTTTCACGCCGCCGTCCGTGGCCAACTGTCGCCTTGCCCACTGCGCCCCGCCGCCACTTCACATTGCCGACGCTTACCTCGGCCACCTGCCACCTTGTCGATATCCACCGCGCCCCGCACCCCGCCGCCACTTCACGTCCCCGACGCCCACGCCAAACTCGTCTTATTCGCCGACCTCGGCACCCTCGTCCTCCTTCGCCACGTCCCGCCGCCACGTCGTATTGCTTTGTTTTCCCCCTTCCCTACCTCTCTCCCTACACCTTGCTCGTTGTTTTGATCAGCCCCGCTACCGCTATGGGTTGGATGTCGGATGTTGGATGATACCGCTCACTCTTTTAGCTTTTGGATTTTGTATATGGACACGTCACGGTCTAGAAGCAGGATACAGATGAATATCGGATTCGGGATTCAGGATTGTATTAGCGTAGTATGGAAATAGTCTATAGTGTGCTTTGCTTTGCTTTGAATTTTGTTCGTTGAAGTTAAAGTTGGGTTTGTGGGCTGGGGAGATGAAGTTGAAGTGAGAAGGACGGGAGTTAAAGAGGTGGTTGTAACGTGGAATATGACGGTATTTATCGTCAAAAATTATGTACAATCAACTGTGTACATCACGCAAAACACGGGGACGCTGAAATGCGCACAGGTACTTGATTTAGTGAGCTCCTGAGGTCAAAATGTACATCGCGGGATGTACAAAGAACGGAGCACAACCTACATCCTACTGGCCACATCCAACCTTGAGTGCAATTTAGACTGCCCTAAGGTATTTGCACAGTTAAAATGTACGCGCTGTTGATCAATATCCAGAGATTCGACCACCTAGATTTGGTTCAATTGATGCGATCAAAGTTGAATTGTTGTCGTGAATTCGCGAGAATATCGGCTCTCCAAAGTGTTGACTTACCGGATGTATTGATCGTCTCAAATTTACGTTTTCGCTGCGTTAGTACACCAGTTTCCTATTTTGCTGAATCCCCGGTGAATTATCCGATAGCATTTCACCACGATTGAGCGTCTCAGCCATAATATTTCTGAGATGTAACAAGATTGCAGTTGTGGCCCTGATACAAGTGACGGTAAATGTACACAGTGGTGAGTTGTCTGTTTCTGTTGACTTACGCAAGGTTCATAATTTTTGATGAAAAAAGCTTTTATAGTGGAAAGGTGAAGAGAGAAAGAGGGGAGCACGTGGTGCGAGAGTTCAGGTGGAGGTGAGATGAGGAAAGGAGGACGCGGACTCCGGTAAGGGTGGGCAGACCGAAAAAAGGACGGATGGCGAACTCCATCATTGATCACATCACACAGGGTCGGGTATGCCGGCCGGTTCGATTTGCGGTGTTGGTTTTGCACGGTGGACGCTTCGATAGTATTTGCAGTGGGAAATCTCTTTAGCTTGCAAGGAAAGGAAAGGATTGAGGAGATTGGAGGTACGATGAGTGACGGTCAACCATGGGAGCTTGATGGGAGCCATCAGTCGCGTGAAGCTTAAGGACGGGCGACGCGACATAACGACGCGCCGACAGCTTGGCATGAACTTGAAGGGCTTCGCATCTTCCAAATGACGTGGATCGCGACATCCACACGCGTCCACAGAAGGGTATTCTGAGCCACAAAAGGGCCACAAAAGTAAGCTCTAGCTTCCCGAGTTCCGCACGTCAAATTCTGTGTACGATGTCGAAGGCGAAGATCCGGGGCGGAGCGATCTCTCCGGGGTTTAACTTGCCTTTTTGACTTGCTCCGTTTTTGCCGCCGAAGTTCAAGAACCTGCTGCTGGGCACTTCCAAAATTTACGGCGTTTTGCACGCCCCCAAAAGAGACAATAAATCCGACGCGGTGCACGCTGCACGCCCGCCTCCCCTCGATTGTTTATCTTGAGTCCAGGCGGGAAACCCGGGTTTGACTCCCAGTATCCGACGACATGATTGCGTCAAAAGGATGCCATTTGTTTTTTGGCAGGGTGGAAACGTGTACCGCGACGCTCCATGTCCAACTTCCCTCCCCATAGTGTTCCGAAATCATCAATTCTCCTGTTGATCCCAGTGCGCGGTGTCGCCCGAGGTCGGCGTGGCTGGCGGGAGACCTGCGCAGCTAGGTTCGACTCCCAGCGTCTGACTAACAAAACATACTCATCTTCTTTTTTCCTTCTTCCTCCGGTGTTCAGAGTCGAAGTGATTTCGTGTGTTGTTTGGGCAGGTATCAACCTCAAACAAGGTAAGGAGTGTATCGGACGTAGTGCACGATGCACGCACGCCTCCACTGACCCTTTGCACTGCAGCTCAGGCGGGAGCCCTGGGTTCGACTCCCAGCGTCCGACTACCCTGTTTCCGTTTCATTTCTTTCTCTTGTTTTGTTCCGTTCTCGACTGACTATATATGTACCTCATATGATCATATTTCAAGCGCGTTCCTCAACCTGAAGGGTATGTCTCTCAAAACCAGACACTCTCACTGATCATGTTACATAAATCATTCTGCGGCAGTTACAAGGCGTATATCTGGGTAGGATGCATCGCATGCGCAATTAATGTTAGCTTGCGCAAGCTAACCGAGCCACGGGTTCGATCTCCAGCATCCGAATATGTGGGACCGCATGTTCTTTTGCTCCGGGGGAATTCGGGATGCCGTCGAATACATAGTACAGACTGCAGTGGGGAATCGAGTGGCTGGTAGAAAAAGGGAGTCCAATGACGCCAGCCAACCACCAGACTTCTCCGATTGGCTTGCCAAACTGGCTTGCTGCCGCGTAGCGGAGTTTGAATTTGGCTTGGAGTCTATTCCTGGACAACGTGGAGAGCCTGATTCCCGGAGTCCTGGGGCAGTGCTCCAATGCATTCCTAACTTTCAAAGGTCTTCTGTCCCGACGGGAGGTGACACCGCTGCTAGGAAAATTAGCTTATGATGTCCTCAAAATTTTCGACGCCAGCCCCATGCTCATTGTTCACGAGCCGACACCCCTTCCTTGATATATTCTGCTTGCCTCTGGTGTTTGTTATGGTCCTTCTCATTTTCCTGTTCTCTGGCCCCTAGTCCTACAACACTTGTCGTTCCCTTGTCGTTTCTCAGTTTCCATCTGGATGACACCGTCACCAAAACTTTATTTTGTCAGCTGTGGACCTTCTTTTAGAAGTGGAACACGCTGGCATTTTGTGCATGCATTCTGCAAAGGGAAAGACATCCCACAGCTCATTGTGACTGGTGGATACCGGGGACATTATTATCATCCAGAGAGAAGGGTCCCTTCTTCTGCACACCTGTGCACCACGATCGCTCGTGGTCGGATGCCCACGAGGTTATAGCCAGAGGTCCTGCCTATCGAAAGGTCGGCCAGTCCACCGTGAGTCTGTGTTGCGTGTGATCAACCCCCTGGAATGGTGTGTGCTCCGTTGGCATCTTGGAGGTATATGTAAGTATAACTACCCGTACATTACTTGCTTGTTTGTCTTTGGTAAACTCGTTGTTCAGACACTTGGACCACGCGAGTATAGTGAATCGGGAAAAAATGATGGGAGTGCAATCAGCGAATACATGTTTTCGTCCCTTGAAAGGCCGAATTCATTGTGGCTCAATTAATAAAATATGCTCATAATATGCTGTGGCAAGATGTCTTGAGGCCGGATTTTCGAAATTCACCCAACCGGCCTGTATAATGCCCAATTTGTGGCCATATTGTCGACAGCGTGGCACGGTGGCTCATGTGTCAAATTTTAGAAAAAGAGCCTGAAGACATCACGGCCGCACCCATTTTGAAGATATTTTCTCTTGGGGCCAGAGAGGTTGCCTTTGAGTGAAGACGCGTAAAAGTGTATCGCAGATGGGGGTCAATTAAAAGCCCATTGGATCCCGTGACCGAAGCGTGGGAACGAACCTTTGGCAGCCGTCAATAATTGACGGCTGCCAAAAGTTCGTTCCCATGCCCGCCACCATAAGCAGTGCTGGCGCCACGTGGCACGTGATCAGCAGCGCCTACGTAGACGTGGCATCAACTCCGAGCACATCCATGTCGAAATGGTCAGCCTCTTTTCAAGCACTTGGGCTCATCGCCAGCAGCAACTCCCAAGCATCCAACCTCCTTCTTGACCCTCCCTCCGCACAGCTTGATCGTAATTTGATCAAAAGGTACTCTCTTGCCTTACAATTCCGCGATCCACTGATTCCACTCAAACAACCCCCCCTAGGTTCAAAGAAACCGTCGAAGGGATAGCGATACAGACTCCGACTCTGAATTCCATGTCGGTTTTCTTCCAAGGTCCATCGTGTACTTATATCTGACATTGAGGTTAGCCCGCCATTTCGTGGACACCTTGCCAAGTGGGTTGTTCTGTATCATCTGTGACTTGAGGGCTCTTATTCTGAGCCAGCCTGCGTCCTCTAATCGGATCTCTGGACCAAGTAACCGTCTGGAATAATTCTAACACGCCGGAGACGGATGCGGAGCCCTCGGACGAAGAGAACAAATTTGCCGCCGTAGTTTATGCCTTCGTGTTGGGCGCCTGTTGCAAAAATCGCTGGGTCGGTAAATATCCGGATCGAATGGGATTCAAGCTGCCGAGTTACGTTGCGTCCAGGTTTGCATGGTTACAAAACTGAGTTGCTTCGACACTCTAGGTGATTGGTATCCCCAAGCGCGCCTGATTATTGGCAGGGGGAGCGTCGGAACCGTGTATCTCATGCCGTACAATGGGGGTATACTGGCGGAAAAACGCTGCCTGTCCATCAGCAAGGTGGACAGATTGAAGCCCCAAATATTCATACTGCAGAAGCTCATCAATCCCCACATCGTTCGGTTCCTAGGTGGGTATCATTGGTGCTTCAGTACTACCTACCCAACTTTTTTTCATCCATTGTAGATGCTACATATCAGCAGCCGAACCTGCATGTTATCATGGAATACGTCCCGGGAGGTACAGTTGAGGGAATGACCGAAGCTCTTGGGCCCATCACCGAGGAAGAGGCCCTGCCAATTTGTCGACAATTGATTGACGGCCTCCGATATCTTCATTCCCAACAGCCCCCAATTGTCCACAGAAACATCAAAAGCGCAAACCTTCTGCTGACGTGGGATGGATGCGTCAAAATCGCGGACCTCGGTCTTGCAGCTCCTAACCCTCGTATGAATACCCGTCGGCGCATCACCACCCCTTAACTGATTATATCTCAGTACGAGCTCACAATTGGGTGTGGATGGCCCCCGAAATGATTCACTCAGGATCAGGAGAGTGTGGGACCGGCGTCGATGTCTGGAGTACGGCATGCGTCCTCGCGGATCTGCTCGAGGGCGGTCATCCATGGCGACGCGAGGACGATCGTGGGTCCCCTTATGATTTGATGGCCAAGGCATGCATTCATTTCTTCCCGATAAATTCCGCCTTGGTTCATCCGAGTCGACAGATCATAAAGTTCGAAATGCACGTCCCCGCGGCGGTTTCGAAGCATGTTCAGGAGTTGTTTGATGGAATTTTTGTGGAATCCGATCGCAGACTGAGCATCAGAGCTGTTGGCGAACAACCGTGGTTTCGACTAGCCTCGGATTCCCAGACGTGACTGTGTCTCTCCGTTGCACAAAAGGCGATGATTTAGAACACAGCTCTTTGCGGAAGTAATGGCACTCCGATCAAATTGTAAATAAGAACAACTTTCAATACTTCCCATCTTGTACCGCCCATATCTTGCTCAATTCTTGACCAAACACTCGGGAGTAAGCGTATTCAACGTCCTTTTGAAGCTGCTATCGAACACGCACCACCACGCAGTCTAATTCGGAATTCTATTTTTCGCCCTTACTCGGTGCTGTCCGTGTCCCCCCACCAGTTCCCCTTTCTTCCATTTGCCCGTTCACACTTCTCGGCCTGAGTACAGTATATATGAGTAATAGGCGGGCGTGGGCGTGGATGGCTTGGCTTGACTTGTGCTCGCTTACACCAAGCCTCGCCACTGTAGCTAAATCATCGATAAAAGGTGTTTGAAACCTCACCGTTGTCTGCAACCTCCCTGGGGACTCCCACATACTTCGTAGCTTCCCCTGTGCCAACCAAACATGCCGAAAGCACGGCTTGTCGATGTTTGCTGTCACAGGTCGAACACAAGCCGCAACGAGCATGCTCCTAGTATTGTGAAGCCTAACAAAGCTAGATTACATCTTTCTCAAGGTTGGAACTCAACTGCACAATAATCTGTACACGACAGTCTGAAAATTGAGGCCGGTGACGATTCAAGTTCAACTCCTCAATCTCCCATAATGTCGGAGCCCCGTTTCTTTGTAGCACTTGACAGATCTCAGCTTGACTCAGCACTCGAAGGATTAATTGTGATGGATATTAGTCCATTTGGGAAATTTAGACTCCACGCACTCGGCTCCGCGACAATTCAACCTGGACATGTGACCATGTTCAACCTCCGACGCGTCGCACAGTTGCCTCGCACAGCTCGGCCATTGCCTCGGGCACCGAGTCATTGTCCACTGACTCCCACTCGAGTCATATAGCTATAATTAGCATTATTCTACGTATATAAGGAGAGTCTTCCCTCCCTGTGGAGACATCCTATCTTACCTTGCAATAGCTCTGCTCCGCGGTCCGCGCGTCCGAGCCCTGCTCCGCCCTCGTTGTCCCTGCCCCGTAGATCCCCTCCCGCCCGAAGCTGCCCGCCCGCCCTGCCCATTCCCATGCGCCGTCCGACCCCCGGATAGCATACGGTCGTGTATACGCTGCACCGACCTGCACCTAGATTTTTAGTATATAGCACGTACCGTGTACCATAGCCACTTACAGTGGCTCGAGCACGTTAATTGACACCATCATCATCATCATCATTACCTTGCAATATCATCCTCATCGCCTTGAAGCGCCAGCCTTCCTCTGGGAATCGTGCCATTGATTCGCCAAGTCTCTGCCTAGCCTAGCAGGTCTTAGCATCGCAGTCCTAAGATCTACGAGATTATCCGTAGCTCGTCTCTAGTAAAGCCCCGCGCTTCTTGTTCTCGTTGAACGTTAGCTTATTCTAGGGATTCCAGTATTTGAACCTTATTTTTGCGTGAGCTGCTAGACAGCATCTTTCTCATCCGCTTCAGCAGCGCGTGAAGCCCATATCCTTAACATTAATACGATAAACGTTACTCGCTACATGACACACTTTGAATCACATTTCACTCCGGAAAAAGGCAAAATTTGGGGTTTCTGAAGAGGTATCCTAAATGTTTAGTATCAGGAACAGTATTAGTACCAACAAAATTGCACCTGAAATGCAAAGTTCCTGGCCATCTGAAGAGGTTTCTGAAATGATTAGTTTTTGAATCAGTAGCTGGTGATCCGATCGATACTCACCGTTTCGGGCACCGTTTCCGTGCTCCAGAAACTGCTCCTGAAACTTTGAGTTTCAGGGAGCAGTTTATTGTCCACCAAAGACAATAGTTTCGGTCACAGTTTCGGATGTTACTGAAACTATTGTTTTTCGGGCTTCCGACACAACCTCAGCATCTGTTGATCTACCGGATGAGGTCGCCATTGAGGTTCAACGGCTCCCCAAGCTCGTGCTGGATCGCCAGAAGTTGAAAAAGGGCGGAGCCGACACCCATCACCCGTCGGTTACATTCATCTTCTGCAAGGTTCTCCAGCTCTGGATGCGGTCTCATCAAGCGGGAGAGAGCATCGAACAGGACGGCCTCAAGCTCGGGCGTCGGGATCAAGCCAAACGCTTCGAGGAACAAGGTTGGTTTTCGATGCATGTCGATGCCCCTCGAGCCGGAGATGCAGTCATTGAAGGCTTCGACGACACGGTTCCCGTTGCGCCAGTCTGCCAGTATTTTTGCAACCGTGGGAAGCGCTGCGTCAAATATTGAAGAGAGGACAGGGTTCTCATGACCAGGGTAGTCGGACTTTAGGTAGAATGGGAGGCGAATCTGGCCAATCTGTTGAATTGGTCAGTGCAATTTTCAACGCGTAAGATATAAACACACCTGGTCCTCGGCCAGTTGAACTTCCCGTGTTGGTGAGCCAGGTAAATTGCCAGGATACGAAACAGGAAAGACGATTCAACCAGATCAAACCAGTAGGACACAGAGCAAGGAACAACCGCAGTGAGGCAGACAATTGAAGGTGAGCGGAAGAAGCAAGTGTCATCCGAGTTTGCCGAGCAGCGCTGAATCGCCGCTGGCAATCACCGCGGCGGCTCGACGGCATCAACTCCATCGACATTTCTACCACTCAAAACTTGTGGTTCACACTTCCAAAACGATTCACGGCAATCCGGGTATCTGCGCATTGGTCTTCAGAGGGCAAGCCTTACAATATTCAATGAATCCTGATGTCGCTCGCTTGTGTAATTGAACAATGAACAAGGCTCAAGCCAACAACAAGGGGGAGTGATTTGTATTTTGTTTTTCTACGTATGGCCGTTTGTAAAACATCTGCCGCCAAAAATTGAACGTTGGTGCACTTATTATGGCGTGAATGTTCCTTCGAAAATGCTGGGCTCCTCCACAGGGTCGAGGGAGTTTCAGTTTAAGAATTGCAACAAGCTTGGAGATTCCACGTCACTTCGCATACGGTGGAATGTACCCATCATTGTGTAATTGGCGAACGAAACACACCTAGGGAGCCTCCACTTTGATCACGTGGAGGACCTCTTAGGTACCTTTCTCTGTAGGAGCTAAAGGTACCTAAGAGGTACCCCTCCGTCGGAGGCTTCCCAGCCACCTATTTTTGGCTGGTACGTCGGCCACCTCTGCTGACTTTTGTAGTCCCAATAATAGCTCATGGCGCGGCTTATTTGAGTTCAAGGTGGCCTCCTACGGTAGTCAGAAAACACCGGGACCATTTAGTCGGTGTTGCTGCTTCTACTGGTGAAGCTGAATTGCCACAGAGCCAAAGCGTCGAGAAACTGCGTATTTGGAAGGCATCGCGCGCTGATTTGACAGCACAAAAACAAATCGGTGCTCGTCAATTGTAACTATGCCGCCTGCTGCGTGTCTGCTTCCTCGGATGCCCTCCACGAGTTCCGTGACGCAAGTAATACAAGTAATATGTCGCGGCGCGGCTTAGCGAGTTTTTCAAGCTTGCGGCGGCCTCCTATAAGTTGCGCCATCATCAGTAAGCCCGCGGAAGTGTTTACGGTTGTTACAGACTACAAAAAGACGGCTTATAACACTCATAGCCTGTGAACGTATCTACATGGGTGTAGCTCAAATGCTTACCGGAATGAAACC
Organism: Mycena vitilis; assembly: GCA_029203975.1. Classification (NCBI taxonomy): domain Eukaryota; kingdom Fungi; phylum Basidiomycota; class Agaricomycetes; order Agaricales; family Mycenaceae; genus Mycena; species Mycena vitilis. The sequence continues at coordinate 199,332 of JARGYF010000082.1, forward strand.
GAGGCCGCCGTTGCGTGTCAAGGTGTAGTCCATTGGTGGGTTGCCGGGGGCCCGGAATGCCTCACGCAGTCCTGCCACCATACACAAGATGTGCAGGTGCCTTATCGAGGTGCCAGGATGCCGGAATGGAAACTACAATCATCAAACCGTGTCGAGAGCGCCGTCGGTGGCCACCTAGTCGAGGTCAGGAATGTAGAATTTGGATAGGGAGAACGAGAGGGAGAGAAGAATAAAACGGTAATTTATTCCGAGGTCCAGCTGGGCTTTTATACCCTACAGAACAATGTACAATACATACATAAATACATGAGGTCAGTATGAGGTAGAACAATGAAGTGTGAGCTGTTTCACAACTACGCTGTGGGCCTCCTTGATACGGGCTATGCATTTCCATGCCAGTGAGTCAACGGGCAGTGCATCTCCATGCTAACGTTGCAACCGCAGTTCAACCGCAGTTACCGCCACGTCTGCCCAACGTGTCGGCTTGCATTCCAACACTCCCCCTCAAGCCGAAATCAATCCAAGCGCTTGAACGAGCGGCTTGAACTTGAACGGAGAAAGGGCCTTGGTGAGGACATCTGCCGTCATCTCGGTGGTTGGACAATATACAACTTCCAGGGATCCATCCGCAATCTTCTCCCGAATAAAATGATAGCGTATATCAATATGCTTTGTCCGAGCGTGGAATTGGCCGAGCTCAGCGTGCGCAAGAGCTATTGCGGACTGGTTGTCATTGTAGATGATGAATGGAAAGGTCATGGGCCCAAAGAGTTCAGCCATAAAATAGCGGAACCAAATGGCCTCCTTCGCCGTGTAGGTGATGGCCACATATTCAGCTTCTGTCGTCGACAACGAGACAATCTCCTGTTGTTTCGACGACCATGAAACTGCGGCGCCATTCAAGATGAACACATAGCCTGATACGGCTTTTCGGTTCTCGATAGACATCCCGTCGGCGTCGCCAAAGATGTTCAAGCCGAGCGAGGAGTCATGTGCACTATATTCGAGTGCAAAATCCCGTGTGCCCTTCAAATATTGGAGTACACGCTTTCCGGCGTTCCAATGGGGTAGTCCGGGGTTGTCGATGAATCGGGACAAGACACAGACTGCAAAAGCTAAGTCTGGTCGGGTTGCTGTAGCCAGCCAAACAAGACCGCCAACCAGCTCTCGGTATGGCGTGTCTTTCATCTCCGCGGTTGCCTCCAGCGTCGTGGGGCATTGCTCACGGCTCAATTGAACCGTGGGATCCAGTGGAACAGAAACTGATTTGCATTCGGACATGTTGAATTTCCGTAAGAGGGAGTCGATGTAAGTCGTCTGGGACAGCGCCAGCGTGCCCTTCTCGCGATTACGTCGCACTTCCATCCCCAGTAGCCAACTAATAGGTCCCAGCATCGTTATCTTGAATATCCCGGCAATCTCATCCTGGATTTTGTCGATCAATGCGGGCGAGTTCCCGGTGATCGTGCTGTCGTCGATGTGGATAGCCACCAGTGCAAAGTCGTCGCCTCGAACTAGGCGATAGACCGCGTGGTCGGAATGGAGCGGAAAAATGCCGAGGGTAGCGAGTGATCCGGTCAACTTCTCGTACCACTTGCGGCTTGACTGTTTGAGTCCGTAAATTGTTCGGTGCAGGCGGACGACATCCTGTGGGTTCCCATTCGTGTAGTGGGGTGCCTGCTCCATATATATCTCTTCATCTGGTGTGAACTCGCCGTTCAAGAAGGCGGCCGAGTAATCAAACACCTTGATGTCCCAGTTGAATCGGGTCGCGACGGACAAAATTGTCCTTAGTGAAGAGAGTTTCGCAGTGGGTGAGAAGGTTTCAAAGTAGTCGACCCCTTGGACTTGGGTGAAGCCTCGCGCAACAAGGCGGGCTTTGTATCTGTCGATCTCGCCGTTCGCCTTGCGCTTGATCCGAAGCGCCCATTTCGATCCGACCACATTGCGATCAGTCGGTCTCGGAATCGGTCCGTCTCCGAATGTTCCTGTGCTTCTCATTACTTCCATCTCCACGTCCATCGCGTCCTTGAACAGCGACCAGTCGGGTCGCCTCTTCGCCTCTTCCACAGTAGGGGAGTCTGAAAGATCTCCCAATCCCGCGTACGCATATTCCATGCCGTACGGGTTGTACCGCGGTGAGTCAAGTTCATGTGCAAGATACACTGAACGACGTGTTCTAGTGCCTTCAACGACATTTCTAGGATCAATCCCACCGATGATATCGCGTGGAGCTCTTCTCGGCGGAGTCTGTTCGCCAGAAGATTCGGGTGGAGTGGCCGGCGGGGTTGTCAATGGCGATTCGGGTGCGGGCGGTGGAGTTACGGGCCGTGGAGGTGCGTGCTGGATGATTTTTGATTTTTCTTCATCCCTAATCTCCGCATTCTCCCCCTCATTCAGCACTTTGAATATTCCGCCGCTCCGCTTGACTTCGGGAAATTTGATACTGCGCTCGACACGAATGGCGCGATTGTCCGGGAAATAAATCTTGTGGCCATCAATCGTGTCTTGATCAAATCCCAACCATCTTCCTTCGCGTGCGCGGCCGTCTAATTTGCCGCCATCGTCCACATGGACCGTGACTTGGCATCCCCATTCATGGAGACTGCGCAAGTCCGGCTTCGACTTATGAACTGCCTCGTAAGGTGTCCTTCCTCCCAATGCCTTGGTGGAGGTTCGATTTTTCAACCATGCGGCGTGCTTGATCGCTTCGCCCCATAGATTGTTCGGCAGGTCCGCGGCGTGCAACATTGCGCGCACTTTTTCCATAAGTGTGCGATTGAGCCGCTCTGCGACACCGTTGTGCTCTGGGGTGTCGTGGACCGTGAAACGACGTCTAATCCCTCTCTCTGCGAGGTAAGCGTCGAAGGCGTGACTCTTGTATTCACCACCTCGGTCGGAATGAAGGATCTTGATGGTTATTCCATATTCCTTCTCCCAACGCGCCACCAGGTCTTGGAAAGCCTGGAAAGTCTCGTCCTTGGAGTGCAACAATACAATAGCAGTGTAACGGGTCGCTTCGTCGGTGAAAGAGACGTAATATCTCTTGTGTTGAGTTGTTTCCACCGGAGCGGGTCCCCACACGTCCGTGTGCACTTCATCACCCATCTCTCCAGATGCTACGCGATCCGTGCCCTTGGAGATAGGCTTGCGAGTCATTCTGCCATGCAGACATGACTTGCATTCATCCTTGGAACTAGGTTGCGTCTCATCCAACTCTATTCCATCAACCAATTGATCTTTAACCAGTTTCTTTGCAGCGTCCGGCGGGATGTGTCCCATCACGATGTGCAGCTCATCCGGCGTCACAACGAGAGGGGCCTCCTCCGCTAGATTCGCTCGAGCTACCGTCGCTTCCACCCGCACACTATACAAGCCACCGTCAAGAGGAACCGTTCCAATTCGGCGATCTCGGGCATCAAAAATGCGGCACTCCTGTTGTCGAAAATGGAGTGAATATCCCGCCTGCGTGATGCGCCCGATGGAGAGGAGGGTAACCCCAAGTTTTGGTGCGTATAGAACATTCTTTGCGAGGATCTTTGTTGAACCATTTTTGCCGTTAGGGACTTTGATGTACATGTCCCCGCTGCCGAGTGCTTCGAAGCGCTTGTTGTCGGCGGCCATGATACTCCGAGGCGCGATAGCCCGGTAGTTAATCAAGCGATGCCGCGACGGCGTCATATGCTGAGTTGCACCCGAGTCGTAGATCTCCAGTTCAAATTGTGGTTCAATTTTAACTGCTGCCGCGACGAGTTTCTCCGAGGTGAGTGATATCTTCTCTGTGAATTCCTCTTCATCAGAAGTATCCTCATCGTCACTGTCTTCAACGTCCTCGAGAGCCGGCATACCCGCGTACGGGTCCTCCGTGCTCCAGTCCACGTCGTAGTGCTCAAAGAAATCTTCAGCGTCGTTATTCGGTTCGTGTGGCGCTGCAAACCATGCAGCGTCCGAATTCTTTTCAACCTTGGCGTTATTCGCCTTCCCACCACCTTTCCGGTGAGGGCCTTGTCCTTCCTTCCCTCCTCCTTTCGCCCAACAATCCTTTGCCATATGCCCCTTCTTGTGGCAATTATAGCACTCCATCGTCTTCTTCGGCTTCTTGCTGCCGTTCCCGTAGAACGCAGCCTCTTTTTCGCCCTTGTTTGTGAGCCTGGCCGTCTTGCGGTCGGCTTCGTCGCTGATGCCTTGCAGCACCGTGTCGGGGTCGAGAGTTTTGCCAAGAAGTGTGGCGGCACCCGTGAGTGCCGAAAGGTATGTTTCATAGGACGTGGGGAGAGAACCGAGGACGATCGCGACGAAGTTATCGTCACCGGGGTCTGCGCCCATTGCGACGAGGTCCGCCCGTATCGTCCGTAACTTATCTAGGTGAGCCTTTACATCTCCACCATCTGCGCATCGCTCGTCCTGGAGCTTCCGCCGCAGATCAACTGTGACCATTTTCGATTTCTTCTCATATTCATCCTTCACTTTCCCCCACATTTCCCTCGCCATCTTTTCCCCTTTGACCTTCAAGAACAACGCGTCGGGGATCACCGAAGCCAGGCCCTGCTTTATGATGGCCTGCTCCGATTTCCAAACCCGCCGACGCGCCAAGTACTTGTCGTTGGCCTTTACTTCCTCTGGTGTCGGCGCCGCCTCATCAACGATCGTGGGGGCTGCCGGAGCAGAAGCAGTGGTCTCGAAGTGATCGCTGAGACCCGCCGCGTCCAGCGCGAACAGGAAGCGATCGCGAAAGAAGACCCAGTTGGTGCCGTCGGCCTTGCAAGCGGGAAGTTTGGTGAAGTATTCACCAAGTCTGGCGGTGGAAGATAATGGGTTCATAGAGATAGATGTGGTGTTGGATTTAGTGAAGGTAGAGTGGAATTCGTTCAAGGTTTAAGCGCGGGGGCCAATAACCTGTAGAATTTGGATAGGGAGAACGAGAGGGAGAGAAGAATAAAACGGTAATTTATTCCGAGGTCCAGCTGGGCTTTTATACCCTACAGAACAATGTACAATACATACATAAATACATGAGGTCAGTATGAGGTAGAACAATGAAGTGTGAGCTGTTTCACAACTACGCTGTGGGCCTCCTTGATACGGGCTATGCATTTCCATGCCAGTGAGTCAACGGGCAGTGCATCTCCATGCTAACGTTGCAACCGCAGTTCAACCGCAGTTACCGCCACGTCTGCCCAACGTGTCGGCTTGCATTCCAACAAGGAACACCGCGAGAATGAAAAGAGAGTTGAGAAATACGGTGGGGGAAGCAACGTTGAACCGTGGGAAAGGACACGGTCGAACTTTGATTGTTCAAATCGCAGAGATAAGCGTCATACCATCCTCGACTCGTCGAGGCCGCTGGATCGGAGCCCTCCGCACCTTCATACTGCAGCCCTCCGCACCTTCGCCTCCCTCCGCGCCGCCGAACCATTCACGTAACTGCGATCAACCAATCGGATCGCGGATAAACAACGGTGAAATTTGTTGTTTTTGTCTTTTACCCAAAACACACATTTAGCTATGGAGGAAAAGGGACAAATTGCTCCATACCATTGCCCGACACCCTCCGATTTTCCTCCGGAATTCTAGATGGCCTGCATGATTGGATTTTCGAGGGCGCACAGTTTGAACAAGAAGACACGGGTTGTTTTAGTACAACTTTGACTTCAATATCCGTTCACTTCATGTGTCATGAGCAAAAGCGCCATAGCATCACCAAATCGACTCCTCGCAATGCAGGCGGTTTCTGGCAGCTTCTGACATTGTTCAACACGCTTCTTGGACACTTCCCCAGCCGACCGCCGCGTCTCAAGGAGGCCACCCTGTTTTCGCAAAATATCATGGATACATCTTTACACGTATACAGCCTTGAAGCCACAAGAACTATGGACTGATAGCTCTCTACTGAATTGAATTTCGTCCTCCCCAGTGGCCAAAATTGTCTGGCAACATCCCGACGCGCTGTATAGTGGCCTCCAACTAAATGGCAAGCCAGAGTATGGGACTCCGGGCAATCACTAGTGGATGGTACGTGAAGTACTGCTAGGTATATCCAACCTTCCTCTGCCTCGAAAGATGGCCTCTTGCCATTGGGGAGCCTCCACCTCTCCAGCTTTGGCCTCCGATCAGACAACATATGGAGTGGGCTGATGATAATACGTGCATTCAAACCATATCAATCTTGCCGTCAATCCAACAAACATTCGGCGTTGGATCAACCTACTGTCGACCCCCGCATGCGGCAAAGAGAGGCCGCCAAATTGCGATTGAGCCCTCGGAAGTGAAAGGAACCTCGCTGGAATCATGGGCGGGTTGGTGCTCACTAATGTGAGTGGATGATGTTCAAAATATGTCGTACTCAAATCCTGACCCCGATGACAGCCCATGCGTTCGCACACTGAATCCGCTGCTCCATACCGCTACCCATTCCCAGCGCTGCATCAACACTCCATTCAACGCCTCAATCAGTGGAACAAATTTTAACTTGCTTTTTGGTCGTCTGGCTATTCTCTCCGAGCACTCGATCCATTACCGGCATCAGAGCCCCCTTCTATGGCCTTAGACTGTACGGGGCAGCTATAAGGTACGCTGAACCGAGGGATATCAGATAAGCTCTGGTGCGTGCTACAATTCCCGGGGGAACAGATGCTGGATCGAACGGTGACCACCGATTTATTTTGGCAGGGCCCGTTCTTGATGCTAAATCAACGTCGGCCCAGTTCGGAACATGGGCTCGGCATGAGGGCCCTGCCTTGATCGATGCTCGGATTTGTAAGGGGCTACATTCCCTGTAGCATCCTTTTCCATGCCGAACGGAAGGCCTCCGCATCAAATCTACCTTGCCGCACAGTGCCGAAGAGGCCGCGCACATGGGGCCGGTGCTGCCGTACTACGCCGGTAGTTGCCGCCGGCGGGTGACATAATTGAGGTTGAATTGAGGTCTCTGTGGAGGGGTACCTTTAGCTCATACAGCGAAAGGTACCTAAAAGGTCCTCCACGTGACGAAAATGGAGGCTCCCTAGGTGACGAAACAGCCCCGCAACGTCCACCTCGGAAATCTTACCGCAAAGAGCACGACAGCCGCCAGCAGCGCGAGCGCGGCGTTGCAGAAAAACACCATATTCGGATGTCCGATGTCCGAGAGGAAGGCGAAGAGCGCGCCGAAGAGCGCGACGGTCGAGATGAGCGCGAGCGTCTATGTAAGGTCATGAACCGAGCGTCAGATGCAGTTTGATTCAAAGGGGAGACAGGGGAGGAGGGTAAGCAGGAAACTGGAACAGACTTCGACAAGAGCGATCCCCGCGAGAGCGTCTGCACGCTTCGCCTCGGGCACCATGTCCATCTGGGTTATTGACCAACATGAAGTAACCACCCATCCTACCAGCGTACTGGATCATCTCAAACGGGCTGGGTGAAAATGCCGTGACTGGCGCGAGTGCCGCGCACTGACGCGGCTTTTCCCTTATTTTCAATGTTGATGAAGTGTTGCGACCGATGTTCTCGTTCAACTTGGGTTCAAATTGGGTGATAATGACTTTTTTTAAAAAAAAAATGCTTTCAAGGTGTTTTGATTGCCATCTGCATGTCAAGGGACTCTGCTGGTATAAGTTACTCATGAAGGCACCGTCTTCCGGTCAAATATCGCCAATTGAACCAACTTGAATGCTAGCGATATGGGAATATCTGTAGCCAGCACGTCCAGGATATCTTGCTCTTTCTGTTGGGGGAGAATTTCATCCTGATCGAGTAGATTGTGTCGCGTTCTGTTACATATACGCGGCCTGACTGAACATATGTTTGTTGTTGCTTGCTTCAGCGTGATCACGGATCAGCGGCCCGTTCTGCTCCTGATTGCTCCTGATTCTTACCACCACCATCTCGAATCTCTGACTTTGTTTCGAATCTCTGCTTCATCTCTCCACACACGAACTGTCGACTACTTTGAAGCTCGTTTCGATCCAAGTCGGTCATCCTATCGATGTCCCTAACAGACTAACAACGGACTCTAGGTGTCGAGTTTATGAATGGCCCTGCCCGAAGTCCCGACCTTCCAGTTTGAACTTCTCTTCATTGATTGTCGTCTGCCCCGCTGGATCCACGGAATGACCCACTCGGAGGACGCCAGTGCATTTCATGTAAACAATCTAAAAAAGACAAACCGAGTTAACTTTGGACCCGTATGTCTCATTTTGTGCGGCTCGGGGGGCGAAGCTTTCCGGGGATGAAGATCATCTTCCGCGACGCCACTCTGGCCAGACACTTGGGAGCGCAGCATGACAGGTGATGCACCGGTCCCATGTCCCGACTTTGATGGACGATACCAGATGACCCCGCCTGCCGCCTAATGGTACGAGTTCCCACTGAACCCTGGGGACGATTGGCAGATGAGCAGGTATCTAAACTGCGCCAGGGGGTCGATGTGTGGGTCCTAGGGCGGGGCCAGCTTCGTTGCGACGTGTGTGAGCCTCCGTGATGCGCGAACAAGATTCCGCCGATTCCCAACCGGAGGGTCACGCTCACGAGGTCCGCATGGGAACTAAACCCCGATCATGATCAATCTCAGCCTTCTATATAGCTCGACTGGTGGCATGGCGTCGCATTGCCCAGGACTTCCGTTCGATGTCTCACACGTCGCCAGCGGTCTTTCTCGTGTGGGGGATAGTCTCGTGTATCGTCAGTCAATGCTTGCGCTCAGGCTGGACTTTGCACGGTATCTGATGAGATTGGGTACAGCTCTTCGCGTTTCTGGTGTTCCACATGTGGTCCTTTGATCACTTCCGGTCCTTGCGGTGAGTCCCTAGGCATACAATACACACTGCGTTCAGCATTGACAATGCGCGAAGGTGGAACCATGGCGAATATCCTCGAGCGTTCAAAAGGATCATGACGGCAAGTCTCATTCCCCGTACGAAGTCCGTGCTCCTGAATCCAATTCGTTGCAGTATTCGTATCTGCTCAGTGTTCCGCTATTGATGACATATTCACTCGGCTTCGCCACCATCAAGTACCGCCAGGGTTTCTTTGAGTACGAGGGCACTGGTGTGTTCGTCCTTTTCGCAGCCGCACATTTGCCTAACGTGTTGAGCCACGCAGTCTATCCAAAGCCCTACACTCTGTGGCCGGAGGCCGATCAGCGTGCCATCTTCCCGTTGACCCTGACCTTTGCCATTGCATGGAGCCTGGAAATGTGCGTACATCTATCCGTCGAGCGTAACTCAGCGTGCTGATTCTGCAACAGGATTACGCACTTGGAAGGTACGCTTCTAATTTATTTTGCGTTCTCCGGTTCCTAAGGCGGTGTTCAGAGTTGTGTTTCTGGTTCTTCCTCGTCAAGTCTGGCGCCGCTCCGCAAGATTGGTTCCGCAGCTGGTATTTCCGCATCTGGATCGTAGGCTCCTGCGTCGCAATCGTGTACATGCCGCTCCTCACGGTCCTGACAAGATCCGATCCCTTGAAGGTACGCCGCAGTCGCTGTTACCTGACCCTGTTCCTGAGACATTGTTTGCAGTCGGAAGCATACATGTTCCTGGGTGGGAGCCTGGGAAGCCTGATACTGACGTTCTCGTTTACCCCAATTCTGTGCGTTTCATTGGTTGGATGGCATGAGCCGTGGCGTTTCTGACCTCGATGTAGTTGGGCGTTCCCAGAGTTCCTAGCCAACCTGGTTAGTACCAAATGGTTCCCACAATATGATGCAGCGACGCTCACATTATCCCGCTAGAAAAACGAGGGCGTCGATACTGGGACGGTCGTCCGATTAACGAAGTTCCAGGAGCTAAATGTGTGTCACTATCACTGTACATGCCACACTTCACTGACCACACACGCTCCGTAGAACATACGCATCCTCTTCCGCTTCATTTTCTTCGTCCCAATCCTGCTCCTTGGGTGCGATGGTGTTCGCCCGCACAAGCACATCAACGAGAGCATGTTTTGGACCGGTACATTTTTCATTCGATTTTTTTCATCCCTGACGGCACCGAAAAAGACTTCCTCGCTATCGTCGCGGCATTCGGATGTGGCATCTCGTCCGCCATTACCCTCGTGGTGCGTCCTCATCTCATCTCGCCCGCATGACTATAATAATGGTATCATATTTCCCTTTTGACTCAGATCTTTTTCCCTCGTTCCGTGGAAGCGGAAATCGCTACCAAAGATACCGCACGACGCCTCCGCGCATACACCGCCTCGAATCTTGCCCTTCCTTCACTACCAGACGACGTCTCTGTATCGCACTATGGGCCACGACGCCGGCCCAGCAGTCATTACATCCCCGCCTCCCTCGCGTCGAACAAGCAGCGGTACAGTGACATCTCCAGCCAGGATGGCGGGCGCCCTGGCACTGGCGGGACCGTCGTTCCGCCGGACCCGCTGACGGTGTTCAAGCAGCCGGTGAAGGAAGAGAGTGAAATCCAGCTGAAGCCCAATCGGCGGCCACGGAGCGGTGAGATGCGCGGCGCTAGCGGTGGGATCAATCCGCTGGTGCACAAGTTTACGAGTCCGATTGGTATGTCGTTTCGTTCGTCCGCGAATTCGACATCTGTTTGCTAACACAAGAATTGTGTTCCAGATCTGTACGGAGGTGGAGAGAAGGCTCCGTCCCAGCTGACTTTCACGCAGCATTGAGAGTGCTTGGGGAGTGATTTGTATCTTGTATTTCTACGTATGGCCGTTTGTAAAACATCTGCCGCCAAAAATTGAACGTTGGTGCACTTATTATGGCGTGAATGTTCCTTCGAAAATGCTGGGCTCCACAGGGTCGAGGGAGTTTCAGTTTAAGAATTGCAACAAGCTTGGAGATTCCACGTCACTTCGCATACGGTGGAATGTACCCATCATTGAGCCCTTATTCTAAACCCGCAACGTCCACCTCGGAAATCTTACTGCAAAGAGCACGACAGCCGCCAGCAGCGCGAGCGCGGCGTTGCAGAAAAACACCATATTCGGATGTCCGATGTCCGAGAGGAAGGCAAAGAGCGCGCCGAAGAGCGCGACGGTCGAGATGAGCGCAAGCGTCTATATAAGTTCATAAACCGAGCGTCAGATGCAGTTTGATTTAAAGGGGAGAAAGGGGAGGAGGGTAAGCAGGAAACTGGAACAGACCTCGACAAGAGCGATCCCCGCGAGAGCGTCTGCACGCTTCGCCTCGGGCACCATGTCCATCAGCACACCCTTACACGCCGGTGCGGTGCCCGACGCGAGGGGCAGGATCACCGCCGCCGCCATCATGTGCCACGAGCGCGAGCTGAGGCCGACGATTGCTGTGAGCAGCGCATCGGCGAGCATCCTGGTGTGAGCAAGGATTTGAGGATCCAAACGGGGGCCAGGGGTGAGAAGCAAAGGGGCAAAAAGTGGTTGAACGAGGGAAGAAGCGAACAGGAGCGATGGAGTAGTGAGGAAGGGGAATAGAGATTTATAGCAAAACGACGCACGACCATCTCACAAACGCCAAATCAAATCCGCTCCCGTGCGCCTTATCTGTCCCAGTGGGAACGAGGGGCGGCTCCTCAGTCGCTCCGTCTGCAGACGCGAGCGTTGTCGGCTCGAAGGCGCTGGCATCCGTCGGAAACGCGTCCGACTCCGGATCTTTTGGTGTCGCCGGCGTGCTGGGCGTGAGCGTCTCGTCATCGCTGGTGTTCGTAGTTGTAGGGGAAGCAGTCCCATCGTCGCGTGGGGTCGATATTGTTCCGTGTTGAATTGAACTCGAGAGCCGCGCGTCCCAGGAAACGAACCACCTCCGGCCGGCGCCGATGATGCGCGGGAAGGCGAACGTGAGGAAAAGCGCGCGGGAGAGCGAGTTTGTGGCCATCCTTTTATGCCGCAGGGGATCAGTGTAAGATGGGGAATCGATGACAAATGTACAGGAAAAATGGGGCGAAACGAGGAAGAGGAGGTTGGAGATGGAAAGAATGTTGCCAGGGAGGGAGAGTACGTGTGGGATGTTACGCACAGGAATCCATTGTCGGAAGCTTTGTACCCGTATTGGTTCGTTGCGGTTAACTGCAGCATGAGGGGCTATTAAAAGGAAAGAAATCGAAGTCAGTGTGCTGCGATTCTGGGTCGTTGATATTGTGAAATAAAACAGCAAAAGGGATAGCGAGGAATAAAACTCACAACATACGCCGTCGCCAACACCCCACCGAACGCGCCGAGCCCCAGCAGTGTGAGCCCCCAGAACGTGCCGCTCCGATGCGCGTACTTGGGCGGTAGGAACACCGTGAGGCACGCTAGGAATGCGAGGACCGACTCCGGGCGCTTCTGGATCGGGGAGCCGTCGGCATTTTTATGCGCGCTTGTCGCAGCGGGTGGAATGTACGGGAGCAGCAGCGCAGTGTAGAGCGTGCTCACGACAAGGAGGCAGAACGTGATCTCGAATGGCGCGGAGATATTGATGAGGTCGTTCGCGAGCCCGCCTGCCGTGTAGCCTGAATATAATTTGATCAACCTATACATAAGGATAAGACTTCAGAGCCAATGTAGAAACGTACCGACGGCGGACCCAAGCATCGACATTCCCGCCAGCACACCAAAGGCGGCGGTGCGCTCGACTGGCTCGACGACCTCCGCGATGTACGAGTTCGCGGAGAGCATGTACCCCGCCCCGCCGCCCAGTATCGTGATCAGTTGCGTGCTCTGCATAATCGTTATCCCCAATCGCCCCCCGACGAACGCTAATAATCCGGGCTCAGTCAGGATGACAAGTCAGCGCGAAATACAGCAAGAAAACGACGTGCTGGCGTATATCTGCGTGAGATTGCGGAGCGCTGGCCAGAACGTCTGCTGCACTATCGCGGAGCGGAGGCCCCAATTCCGGATTTGCCAGGTCGTCAGGAGGAGGTTGGCTGTCCCGCTGAACTGTAAGATTTGAAGTAATAAACAATCAATGGGATCCTGTTTTGTTGTGGGTAGGGGTAGGACTTACCGTGGAGAGGATCACCATGACGCTTATGTCTTTTGCGGTGGACGTCTCCACTGCGGTTATAGCGCACGCATCCCCGGTCCCGGTATAAGGCGGGTGTGTGAGATCCGCGTAGTACTCCTCGCAGTTGAATATGCGGTACGCGTACATGAGCGGCGTAGATGTCTATATGACAGAGAGAGGTTGAACGAGGACGCATGATGAGAGTCGCCCAGATAATCGGTGGAACGACACGTACAAACCAGAAGGTGGTGGACAGCAGGAACGTCGCGAAGAGGACGCGCCGATAAGGGCTAAAAAGGCCCTTGCGCTTCAAGCTATCTGCGGCGCCTTGCAGCAGGGGCGTACTCTCTGAGGGGGGGCTCATGGTCGTCGCTGTGAGAGGGAGAGAACGGCGTGAGAATCGCGAATGATGACTGATGTTGCATCTTATCGCCATCCGATCTCGTAATCTTGCTGCTAAATCGCGGGTTGCATCCGAGGAAGTGCGCACGGATTGGGTAAGGAGACAGATTCTGCCACGGACTGCGACGATTGAGGGCTATTGAGGGCGCCCAAGCTTGGTATTGTGCTTGACAAGCGACAAATTTGGTTCAAATTTGGTTCCATCTGGGTTCCTGCGCTCCACCTTCGCCAGAGACACGGATGCGGTTGATCGGATGGCAGGATCTTGGGCTCCCGAAAGCAAGAGCAACGCACTTGCTTGGGCATGAGCCTGGCCCGCAAAAAAGTTTACGGATCTTGGCGGGAGGAGGGGTGTGGCCAATGTCGCTCATCAAATCAAAACAAATCGAAAACGATGTGGTTATGTGTATGGTGATGAAGAATTGACTATCAGACGCAGCAAGAGGTAGGGGCACTGACGGATCGCATTCTGGATGAATACCATCAAGGTTTTGCAGGAAATGTGTTCTTGTGGACGGACATTGACTGGTTCGCGGAGAAAGTGGTGGTTGGTAACGGATGGGCGGAATTGTATGGTAAAAGCTCACGAATGAGGCTAAGCTGTGCCTGAATCTCTATGATGCATCATAATTCCTGGTAACCTCCCAGACTGGCAGTGAATTGGGCGACCGACGACCGTCAGCGAACGTAGTACCAGTGCCCGAGCATGACGCACGGATGCGTTTTCACTTTGGCACGTAACAGAGTCGGTGCGCTGAGGAGCTGGACCGTATTTGAGACTTCAAAACTCAAGCGACATGGTGGTTACAGATCAAGAGAGTCACGCAAGAGTCACAGTAAAAATACTTACTTGGCCATACTTAGGTGATGGGAACAATGATGGGATCGATTTGCCTCGTCTTCTGCTCTCCACTCTCATGGCAGACGCCATTCCTCATAATGCTTTCAAGGCCTTCGTGAAATTGCCGCTGCTTGCCATCTCCTGCTGGTTCGTCTTCCAACTGATCGAATCCTCTTCGGAAGTCTCTGCGGCGCGCTTGTATCATTGTTTTGTTCGGCCCGCGCATATCGCTCCTCATTTCCTATGCCTCCCCGATTTTATCGCATTAGCGTAGATACCGAAACTGATGGAGATCCAGGTACCGACTGTGCATTGCTTTTGATCGCCCTAGTCGCCCACAAAGCGATATACCGATCAACCAACTCGCGTGCCAGCCTAACTCAGACTGCAATACTCGGCAGACCTGCCCCGTAGGCCAAGAAATGCTGCTATTTCCCGACGGGTCTGTCTGGCGGAGTTTTTTAGGCCTGTAAACGCTGGAGTATGGACGCAAAATCTTTTCATCTACCAGTCGCTGCAGGTGCAATATTCCTCTTTCTGTGCTGCCGAGCGCAGAGTATTCCTGGCAGATGAAAGGGCGTGAGACCCCCTTAGCTTCCCCGGTATTAACAGCTTTCGCCCAGCACCAAGCGTCCATCAATCGAATCAACTGTTTCTGGCTAGTCTTTCGGCTCGGACCGCTCGCCTTGTCTGCGTTAATCCCGTATGTTTCGGAACATAGCGCAATGCCTCTGCCGCATGGATCACTTGGCAAGATGAACGCCGCTCCCATATTAACCGCTCGGCGCGAAGACTACATTCTAACATTCGCACTACACCACGCACACGACGACAGCAATGTATGCTCCCGTCGAGCGTGCACCCGACGAAGTTCTGGCCCTTATATTCAAAATGGCAGCAGACCGGCCGCTTTGGCGTGCCGAGTCTCCACCACCGTTGATAATCTCCCGAGTCAGCGAACGTTGGCGCGCTGTCGCGCTTTCGAGCCCCGAAATTTGGACGACCATCCGCATCTCTGCCCGCCGACCCATCCATGAGGCCGCCTTGTTCCTCATTCGGTCGAGTCCTCTTCGATTCCGACTCAGTGTCAACACAGAACACCGTACTCGTCCGCTGGATCTCCACCCTTTGCTGGATATTCTGCAAATGCACATACAACGTTGCTCAGCTCTCGCGCTATGTTTGAGCGACGAGGATATGTGCACATGGTCCACCGTCCTCGGGAGCGAGGACACGCTGCGCACCCTCCAATCCCTCAGCATAACCATCCACTCATACGCGCCCGACGAGCTCTGGGGGCCGCCCCACTCGATGTTCCACCTGATTAACCCCTGCACCACTCTGCAGTCCCTGCGCCTATCTAGCGGACCAACCATGCATCTGCAGGACCAGCTGCACGCGCTGCAGCTAACCACCTTGGACGTACGATGTACCTGGGACGGTGCATTTGTGCGTCATGTCTGCTGCCACTCGCTCGTCCTGGAGACGCTTGTGCTGCGGGATTACTCCGCATCTGTCTTCGACAGTGAAGCTCCCGCGTGTCTCCCATCCCTCACGTCTCTCATACTCGAATACCGTGACGCCATGCTTGCCGAGGGCCTTACTAACCTAGCCCTCTTCCTGGACATACCCAACCTCTCCCATTTGTCCATCAAGGGCAGCGGCATCCCGGACGCGGGACATTCGTTGCGCCACTGGCGCCACCGCCCTCTTCCGCGTCTGCAACAGCTTCGTTTGGATAGCATCGTTTTCCAGCGCTCCATCGACATCAGCGTGCTGCAAAGCCTCAGCGCTGGAATCACGCACCTGCAGCTCATAAACGTGCATGGTGGTATCTTCGGCGCCGTGGACGTTCTCGGGGCGTATCCGAGTCTCCGCGTCTTGGAAATTCCCCGTGGACCCGAGAGGCATTTGCCCACGACATTGCCAAAGACAGTCGTTATCCGCCACATTTCTTCAACTCCCTCTCCGTCATTATGCCCGGAATTTGATTTCTACGGGTGCTTTGACGGATCTGCCACAGAGTTCGAAAGGGTGTCGCCGATGAATGCACTGTGTAGCTGGCATACTATGTTTGTTAACTTGTGTTGAACTGAACATATAATGCGCTCACGATAAACCTTCCGACTCTAAAGTATGACAGCGGACCGTAATACTGAAAGCCCTCCCTACTGCGCTCGCTGTGTGCCTGTTCCGAAGTTTATAGCGCTCCGTCCACAAGCCACATGCCTGCTGCTCACATCGGACGAATATCCACACGATCAATTGACCCGAACTTTGTTTCCAGGTCTCGTTCCTTTATCTGTTTCACGGCATCTAGTCCTGTTGAAGTCATGAATGTCTTCAAGGCCCGGTCAGTCTCTTCCCGCCGGTGGACGAACAAACGCCCGCCACGACCGTGACTACACCGGACGCCCACAACGGTGTTTAAAGCGTTGGCGCCATCGAGGATCCGACGCTGCGTGATTGTGCCTGACCAGGGTTGGTGAAAAAGAGTGCTGGAGAGTAGATTTGCCCAAAGCTCCAGGCCAGCATTCATTTCATGGCAGGACTACAGAAGGATAACTCGGACGTGGTGTGCGGCGCACGCCCGCATTCGCTAGCAAGAGACAGTGTGGAAATTCAATAAATGCGGGAGATCTGGGTTCGACCCCCAGCATTTGAGTAAGTACTTAGTGGGACTGGATCCTTTTTCCAGCCGTCCCAAATGAATGGTCAAAAGATAAAATCTCGATTTTCGTTCACAACATTCGTTTCTCCATCCAATCGCAAAAGAAGACACCAATGAGACTGAAAGACTGAAAGATCGCCTCCGCCACTCAGCCCTCAGAACGAGAACTCGAATGCCCACGTCGTGACCGTGTCCGTCTGGAAAATTGGGAACGACAGCACATTCCCCGTGTACGTGTGCGACACGAGACCCAGATCGGTTGGCGCGCCCTCCTGGCCCTGCGTCCCTGCAAAGGAGAACTGGCGCGTACGAACAGAGATAGTTCCTGCTGTGGCAAGGCCAAGGGCAGAGAGATTGTTGATTTGGAGAGTATAAGTGCCTGGGTGGAGCGTGAGTGAGATGTCCATCCTCACAGTAAGAGGGAAGGAGACTGCAAAGCGAACACGTACCGGTGACCAGTCGCCCACCAACAAGGATGCGCACGATATTCGTCCCAACAACGGCAAAGTTGTCCATAAGGCGGTCTGTGGAGCCAGTCGTCGCCACACGGTGCCCAGTCATCGATGTCGCGTAGTAATTGTAGACTTGCCATTCTGCGTCGGCAAAAAAAAAGTCAGCTTCAATTTCGCGGTAAGGATAACGGGAACCCGCCTCCGTTAGCAAAATACGTGCTGCCGCTCTTCCATAACAAGCCGGAAAGGTAGTCCTGAAGGTTCGCGCCAGAGAGCCAGTTCCCGCGCAGGCCAGACATATTGAACCGCTCAAAACGGGCGATCCACCACGCGGCGGAGGACGGGTTCTGTTCCCCGACATTCGCGTATTCGTCAATGACTACCAACAATCAATCCAGTTAGTCGACGACACAAGTAGGTGGTGCACACACTGAATTCGCCGATCGTGAGTCCGAACGAGTTGAGCAGGTTCACCATCGCGGGCTGGCTCGTCTGCAAGTCGTTGTTGATGTCCGTGCTCTATCGAGCCACATTGAATAGTCAGCTTCAGCGCCATGATAAGAAGGAGACGCACGCTGCCCTCATGATGCCAGGTGTAGACGTCTGGCGCTGTCCCGTCGGCCTTGGCGCGCGTGAGGAAGCCCGTCCACCAGGTGTTCGAGCTGGATGGCATGTTGGCGAGGGCAGGGCCGGCGATGGGGACACCCGGGAGGTTGGTTCTTGAATGTGCTTGTCAGCATGGGTGTCGGAAAAGGCGACACGATAATTATATCCTACCTGAGGAACTTGACGGCGTGACTCCATGTGGCGAAATACTGCGCCTGGGCTAGTGGAAATCGATATCTCAGGTGACCTGTTGGTTCAGGAATAAACGGAACGCACGGGCATTCCAGAAGATAGTCAGATCCGGTTCGTTCCAGATGAGCAGCTTGATGTTCGTGGTCATTCTACACAAAACTCGTCAGATCCCATTCTGACCACACAAGAGCGAGGGACACACCCGTTCGCCTTGAGGTCTTTGACAAGCTGCGTCAAATACGCATCATACTCTGTCAAGGTGCTTCAGTCGGCTTTAAAACCGTACAGTGAGATCACGATACCGGTAAAGTCGCCGTTGGCGCCAGGGTAGACGCCATTCGAGCCCTGCGTTCCGTCCGTTCCCCACAGATCACTCATTTTGAGGATGAACTGCGCGTTGAACTGGCGTGCTGTTTGAAAGTTGGACAAGACGTTTTGGAACCGGGCCTGGCCATTGCGTATGTGAGCTCGATGGGACAGAGAAAGAGTCATTAGATGCATACAGTATATCCGCCGAAGATCCAACCCGTGGCCCCAGTAAACTGGGCTCCGCCGGCGCTGAGGTAGTTGAAACCCATGCCTAAATGCACCGAGGATGTTTCAGTAAAGAGCAACTTGGTTAATATGCGACACGTACCGGTGTAGAACGAGGACGGGATTTGGTTTTTCGTGTTCGGAACTCCATAGAGAACACCTATCGAATATCTATGGGGTGGCTATCTGAGATACAACAGGTGGGTGCGTACCAGAAGCGCGGTGTACGGGAGTGCCCCAGTTGACCGAGAGGTCGACGGTTGTGATCTGAGCCGCAGTCTGCCTGGACTCGAGATCCACTACCGCAGCGGATGTAAGGCCAGCCAAGAGAAGGAGAGGGGCAATCATCATCGCACGCACAAGGTTTGAAATTCACGGGGCGTTGTTTTATACCTAGGTTGAGCGGGGGCCGGCGCAGATGCAGGGACACCCTTTGAGCGAATGAGATGAACTGGGTGACCTCGTATGCGATGTATCGCATGTACCCGCCAAGCCCAAGATTTGCGTCCGCAGACCCAGTCACCCGTGCGAGTGTTTGCTTCGAACGGGCAGAACTATTGATTCGGAGGGATGTTGGCGGGCCGCCGTATACCGTGACGGGGGATGGCACAGCGCGGATAAAGTCCGCATTAGAGGCCCTTGTCAAGTGATGACCGGTCACCCCGAGAGTGAGAAAGATGCAAATCCGAGCAACGGAGTTAGTCTTCGAATTTATCCGCCCTGAAGGTACGCGAAAGCTGCAGAAAACCCTGGGGACGAACTTGAAGGGATGTCGCCACTGACTCGCCAGGCTTGCGCCAGGCGCTCAGGGTCGCATCGTCGACTCCAGAAGCAGCTCGAGGCAGGACGAGGGTATTTCAGACTTTCTCCAGGGTAATTTAGAAAGAGGAAACCCCAGGTTTTGAGAAGGATAAGACTCAAAGACTTGCTTGATGACAATTGAATGAGAGCAAGATGGGAGAACCACGTGAGAGGAGCAAGCACGTGCGTAAGACACGCTGATGGTTCGTCACCAAACAAACGCAACCTCGTCAAAACCTCGTCTCCCCGCCACAAATCAAGTCTCTCATTACAGTAACTGGCCGCGCCAAAGTCTGGGGATCTATTAATGGAAGTATCATAGCCTCCGCACGCTGGAAGACTGGCTGAGGCTGGCGGTGCCCCTTGAGTCCAAGTTCGCTACTGCATGCCACCGAGATTGGACCGGCGACGGCCTGTTGCGCGTCGGCCATACCGAGACTGCACGAAAGCTGTTTTTCAAAAAGCTGAAGAACTCTTGCCACGTGCTTTTATGCGATATTTTGACTTCGAAATGCAACCTCATACACGGGCGCGATAGAACCGGGGTTGGTTGCGTTTCTTGACGGTGCGGCGGAAGGATTTACTTTGTCTTTTTTTTGGAGGGACTGCCTGCTTCGCTTGCGGTAGAGGAGGGAGATCGACAAGGTGGCTAGCATTCGATGGTTCGGTGGTTCCAAATCTCGGTCTGTAGCAGGATCTACAGGGTACGACAAAGAATTGTCATGGCAAATTGTAGATAGACGATTAAATGACTTTGAAGAGATTCTTCGTGGCATTCAAGCAGGCCATCGAAACTGAAACCCCATTCAGTGCTCTAAGCCGCTGGACATCAGGCGCCTCCACGGTGCGGTCGGACAATCGTAGCTCCACCGTATCCAACAGAACACCCCACGCCCCTCGTGATTCCAACATTTCCAGCAATTTTTGGTCGCGAAAAGCATATCGACCATCAATGCGTAAGCGCCTCAGGTTTGGAAGCAGTGTGTTGCCACCGGGATAGCGAGTGAGCGGCTCGAGAATCTTGTCTGTGACCGCCGTGCAGAATCCATCGACCACAGTGAGACTCTCCAACCCCGACGATAGCTCGAATATTGCCTTCACCTCTGCAACGCGCATCGAGCATCCCCTGAGGACGAGGGATTGCAACTTGCACTTCGATCGCTCGATGAGCCCCGCAAATCCAGAGGACTGTCTGAGGGAAACGAGCTCTAGGTTTTTAAGTGCGGGAAACGTGAAGTGTTCGAAGCACGCAATAGAAATCTGTTCGGTCGCAAAGTCTAGTGACCGCAGGTCACCGGTTCCGAAATCCAGCTGCAAGGTGGTGACTTTAGGCAATGTGGTATGCGCGTATTGCCAGGCACCGTGATGCCACCGTGTTAACCTCCAAGTCAGAGAGGTCAGATTTGAGAATCTGTTTACGTTGAAGGGCGTGCCGCGTTCGAGGTATAATGAACGGATCTGGGAAAGCGAAATCTTGTTCGGCCCGCCCGACGCTGAGAGGAAGATGGTGAGCTGGAAGGAGCATTACATGAAACTAACACTCACTCGTTGACAATCGACGAAGGCCGATCTCATCCCATTCTGTCCCTCGGAGTCGAAAACTGTGAAAACGGGTTGAATGGGCATCGATGAGGTTAACGGCGGCCCGCAATATGGGTAATCTATCCGGATCCCTCGGGTTGGGATTCGATGTCGCATCGACCTGTATTGTCAACATGACTGGCACTGATTTTTCGAGATGCAACTTCAGCCACCGGATCGCCCCAAGATTCAGATCCTTGAGAGAGAACGCAATGGACGCCCAAAACAACGGACGCTCGTGCGTGACTGCCCGCCATTGTTGGCACACCTGCGTCAGCGCTGGCAACATCCCTTTGCCAAGCTCCTCAATCGCGTCGGATTTCGCGGCAGCAAAGATTTCAAGCAGGACGTCGCCCGGAACGCGGCGGATAGGGGCGGCTCGAAATAACTCCATTGTGAGCGGATGGAGGAGCGCCGATTCCCTTCGCTGAAGTACCTCCCGCCGTTTGTTTAGAGCCTCCTGCTTTTCCTTTGTGGCCTCGACATCACTTGCTTTTGGCGTCAGTCTCGATTGGATACTGCTCAGCTTCGTCTGGATGCTTCCCATTTTCGTCTCAATGCTCTGCAGCTTCGTTGAAATCTCCGAATATCGGTCACGGAGACTCGCAAGGCGTGTGAGGACTTCTCCTCCTCGACCCATGTCAGCTATCTGGCCCTCGAGGCCCAAGATTTCAGCGTGGGTTTCCGCAAGGAGAGCGTCGCTTCTGCATTGGTGTTTTAGGAAGAGCTGTGTGTCCATCGGTGATTGGGGCTGTTGCATCGCAAACACTGAAAGCTTTGGGATTAGCTGTGGCACAACATATAGCAAACGCGCACACCAAGGCAAGGAAAGTAGTTGTCTAGGAGTATAAAGGAAAAGCGCAAGTAGGGAGTCAAAGGGGAATTGGGAGACATTAGGGGCTTGATCTGTCAATCGCCGATCGAGAAATTTGGGTGTGGAAGACGTTGCCAATACTACATTTGGCGGCTGGTAGGTAGAATGGGAAATCGGGTACTTGAACACTGTCTGGGACGTTTTAAAATCAGACAGAAGAGACACAGTGGGAAATGCGCGACGCTAGCTCAAGTCCCTCAATCCTCGGCAGTCCATCTAAATCGTTAAAAATAGTGCAACCACATATCATGCCGCATTCAGTGACTGCGAGCTGGGACTTGAGGGTCGAACGGGAAATATTCGGTCCTGTACCGCGTTAGACCGGTAACAAATTTGGAGAAAAGGAGCGTGCTAACTGATCAACAGATTGCAAGCCCCACTGAAACTCTTCCGCACGCATGTCGTTGAGCGAAGGAAGCAGATCCTCGACATCTTTCCATAGCATATGATAGCGGACTTCGGCCAAGATGTTTGGATCGGCAAAGTCTGCTTCCGAGTCGCCGGCGTCCTCTCTGTCAGTCGCGATGCGGTAGAGGCTAAAGAAAGTAGCAGAGATCCACCGCGCAACGTCAAATGCGTGCAATATCGGGGACTGACCAACGTCCAAGGAGACGAGTGCTTCATGCAGAAGCTGCTTCCGACAATAAAGATCCGCAGGGGGCATTGGAACTGAACTGGCGTCAAGTGACATCTCTAGAGTGTGCAGTTTGGGGCAGTGCTTGGCGAGAGCGTGAAGAGCCAGGAGTGTCGTAGAATGCTGGCCGTGTTTGAATCGCAGCTCCTCGACCCGTGGCCACGCCGCCGAGAGCTCTGAAATCATCGCGTCGTCGAGGCGGTACCCAACGGGGGCTGCGATCGACACGGATGCAAGATTCGAGAAGCAAAACAGAGGTCTGAACACGCCCCCCGGGATCGCATTCAAGGGGTCTACGGCCGAATTGACCTTCATGTCGAGAGTGTGGAGGGAGTCGTGGGAGCAATGCTCTTTGAGCGCCAGACAGAATTCCTCCGTCGCCTCCGCCGTCGGAGGATAGCACCACTCCACCCCGAGCGAGCGGAGTGGAGGACTGGACCAAGTGCGGACGAAATCCGTGACAGATTTCGTACCCTCGTTTTCGTGACACCAGAGTTCAACGGACACCAGGTTTCGAAAGAGGCCGCGATCGAGTAAACCGCTGAGTGGTGTGGTGGCGGATAACCCGAGACGCAAGGTTTCGAGTGTTGGTGATCGGCCGAGATGCGTGATTGCGGCAAGATTGAGGGTGTTAACCTCAAGGGATGTGACGCTTCCCAATTGACTAACAAAAGCCGAGGTACAGCTTTGTTTCGAGGGTGATTCGGAGTCCCACCGCTCACCGAGTTTGACAACGGTGAGCGCTGGAAATCTACGCGCCAAAGGGGTGAGGAGGGAGAACTGGAGGACAGAGTCGAAATCGGGAAGGGAAATTGAGGTGATCCGCGGCGCGAGGAAGAGATGAATGAATGAAAAGGTCTCAACCCCAGGCTCCCAGGAAAGGGCCTGCAGATTTGGGAGGAGATAGTCCCGAGGGATGCCGAGGGCGAGGACGCCATATACGTTGGACATACGTTCGTTTTGCAGGTAGTGTTGGATGGTCAGGGACCTGATCCGGTGTGAATAATGAAAGGGGCGGTCCCAATCTGCTGCCTCGACGGGACGACTGAGCCGCTGCGGAGACGTACCATATTAAGTAAGACCTGCTGCACCTCGCCGAGCGGCGCAACTCACCATTGTTCGTGCTCCAGTCCCGTGGGTGGCCCACAGGTCAGCTGGCATGCATTTAACCAGGTTCATTATCGTGGTTTGATGTCGCCATAAAAAATCGAGTGCCGGGCCATGGAAGATCGTACAAGTTCTGGCCAAAGAGGCGAGGTCGCTGGCATTGGTACCAGGGTCTAAATACGACACGATTATGCGGACGATCTCGGCAATATGCAGGGTTGGGTGCATTGCTCTCGGCTCAGCGGTAACCGTGACTGCTGGATCACCCACTTCTGCGGCGGGGGAGTCGAGTGTCTTGGTCAAGTCGCCAAGCATAGCCCTGATGTTATTTTCGAGAAGGGTGTATTCATCAGGAGTAAAAACCCCTCGATGCTGAGGGGAGTGAGAAGGTACAATAACGCAAATGATGCAGATACGTACCAACACGGCTGCGCGCCAAAACTGAGTCACTTCGTCGGCCTGCCGAGCGATTTCGGCGGTGCGTCCAGCCAACGTGCGCAAAGTGCGTATCACATTGCGGTTAAGCACCCGATAAGATGTTCTGAACTCGTTCAGAATGAGGCTATCGGTCATGGTGGTGGCAGGAAGAGAAAAAAAAGCGATGGCAGCCATCAATGTTTCAATCAAACGATCGTGATCAACGCGACCACGTGACTCCTCTAAAGAGAATCGCGCCGTAATAATACTAATATATGAGATCGAGCAGCCAAGGCAAAGCCAAGGACGACTTGAAAAATTAACGTGACGCCTGATTCATTGTCTGGTCAGAATTCAAAATGGCCGCCTCCATGCCCCAGAAGCCTTATTGCCCCCGAGGAACGTGCTACCCAAGTGCTACCTGAACGCAGAACTCGCTGGGCACACGTACGTCTTGGCAAACACCAGCCTGGAGGGAAGGGAGATGATAAGTTGTGCCTGGGGCCGTAGCGCTATAAAAGCAGACTGATACCACAGATTTGAATCATACTTACAGCCAGTCTACTTCCCTTCGTCATGCAGTTCAAAGTCCTCGCCCTCGTCGCCGCCATGTTCACGGCTCACCATGGCTGCTGCCAAGACCATTGCGTGAGTATCGAGACTTGAAATCCTGAAAAATTCCAACTCCCGTTTCTGGCTCACCAGTTCTCGGAGGCTCTGGATCCCCGGTCAGTGCTGTCGAGACCAAGAGTATCATTTCCGAGGATAGCAAGAAATCCTGCTCCCATGTGAATCAATTTCTGCGTGAGCACGCAGTCTGCACGCCACACGTTTGGAAACCTGAACAACATTGGCGATTTAGCCACGTATTGCCGCCGTACTGACAATGTGCAGGCCCATGGCGGTTGAGTCGTATGGCAATGGGCCGGCGTCCCCCGTTTCGAAAAAGCGGCGTCAATCAAACGGTATCCCTCAATCCGTCCGTATGGCTGTAATACTGTAACATTATTATTTTCTACACTTCTTTCGCAATTCTACACAAATTGACACAGCTTTGAGTGAATTCAGGAATTTTTACACAGCCCGTCCAGGATTCAATTTTATACCAATACCGGGCACCATGCAGAATTGCACAACCTCCGACGTGGACCAAAAAAAGACACTGGTTGGGATTTGGACCTGATCGTAGCTCCGATCACAAATTGATTGCCTTCTCTGTGATCAATCCGGCGCCAGTCCCAGATCAATTCCCATCAGAGACTGTATAGGTCTGTATGACCTACAGCACGTCATATACAAGGTCCAAGCCTTTGGTGTTATTGTCGTATTTTTCTTCCTTGCGCCCTGTGGGATTCAGGTCCCTTGAAATATGGAGCCAAGTGACTTAGAGTTGTCTGCCCTGTTGATCCGGCTTGATGGACTTCAACCGTGGGACACTGGACGACCAAACAAACATCGGCTGAAATGACAAGGAAGGGCCTCCAGCAGTGTATTTTTTCCTCCAAAATCTGCAGCAGTGTATATTCCTTAACCTGTGTTTCTGTAAACTACACAAGGATGTGTATTTTTTGTCGAAAAAGTCAATAATAATGTTACAGTATTACTCCCATACGTCCGTGACCGTGTCAGATTGTATACATCAAACTGAACAGACACACCTGCGACGGCGTTCCTCGATGTGTAAGTCTCCGCCGGTGACTTGAGTGAAAACAAGGATGATAAGGCGTGCGATTAGCATATATATTGGGGTGTTACTGTACCCACGTCTTCATGTTCTTTGCGCCCACAATCGCTATGGACCTCGCTGGTCTCGTTCCAAAGTCCTATCCAACCCACGGCCACACGAGCATGCCCAACGTCGTTCAGAATTATGCGCCTTCCAAACGCGAGATCGCTCTGAGTGATCCCAAATCAGAAGCATGGAAAAAGACTTATGGCGGCAGGTACGTACCCTCGTTAATGGAATCGCTGAGGAGACTCTTGGAGACTGAGTCATTTAAATGGAACCAGGTTTATCCGTGCAACCACCTGCACACTCCTTTTTCACAGCCAGCGTCTGGTGGAAGCATTGGCCAGAGATGGTTGGAAGAGCGTAGAAGGCCGTGTACTGGTCCTGTTCCTGTTGTTGTACGCCGTGCAATTTCTGGACGATTGTCACTGGCAGCATGTGGCCATCGCAGTTGCGGTTGAATGAAATTCCACAGTCAGCTCTCAACTAGGAGGATTCTGAAGAAGAGCGGCTATATACCTGCGGAATCAGGTTCATTCTTAGAATCCGGGCCAATCGTAATCTTACCGACTGCGCAATGCGCGTTGGGATTCTGCCCGTGGAAGTTGATCCGCCTTCGACGGTAAATATTCTCATGTTGCAATTTGGTCGGCCTCTTTGTAAGACGACCCCCCATCTTCGTACGAATCTATGCCCAGGGACCAGCACGCCCGGGTGCTTAAATCGAGGGAAAGAGGTCACAAGCCTTTGTTGAAATGCAGTAAGTGGGAATATACGCGTAATCCGGAGATGCCCAATGCCGTTTCAAACGGGTCGCGGAATCAAAAGTTGCGACCCTGGACCAATGCAGTGCTGACCAAAGATGCTTACTATGGTCCTGCGCCTCCTGCGGCCTCTTGCTGCCCTACATAGCATCCAGGAACGCCCCATCTTGCAGATACATCCGACTGGCCGCTCACCGCATTGATCGCTGCGTACTTCCACCAACTACTGCCCACCACCAGTGTTGCGGTTAAGGGTTAGGCCCTAATTAAGGGTTAGGCCCTAATTAAGGGTAGCCCTTAATAAGGCCTTAATGTTAGGGCCTAATACCAAGCCGAAAAGTTGTGAAGCCCTAATTAGGCCCTAATATTTTCATGACGTACTTCTCACGTAAGATCCGGGCCACCACCACCACCACACCTCGCTGTCCAGATGGATCCAGCGCACAGTGAGGCGGAGGCTTTCCCGCCCTCCTTGCCAAAGGATTTGGAACGCGCTTTGACCGAAGTGGTCTTGAGCGAGTGCAGAGAGATGTGCGGCACAATGTCACTAGTTGCTTACCGATTTTATGCCTGGTGAGTCAGAATCGATCCACCACCTAAGCGTTCGTTGACTGTTTGGCGTAGGACACAGGCGTTCAAGTTCGGTGTTGTAGTTGTACGCCCGCACGATGATTGGATGCAGCGAGTCCGCGATTGTTTCCTCCCGAACGCAAATTTCATCCGCACCTTGGTCCTTGATTTACCTCGCACCAATGACACGGATCGGTGCCGACTTTCGGACCAGGAGTCGTCCCTCCTTCAAAAACTCCTCAGTGCTTGCGGACGGCTTCGACATCTCGCCGTGACGTGGAACATCTGGGCAGAACTACAACACGAATGTTGCGCACTCCAGCTCCAAAGCCTGTATCTCATATGGGATTCCGCATCGAATGTTGATGCCCCATCCCTGGACGCCCTCCAGTATCCCGCCGCGTTGAAGGATCTCACCTTCTCCGCGCCTGGCGAACTCCGCGACCCACCGATACGCGGCTTCGCGAACTGTATCTTCCGCCTACAAAGCACTGCGTCTAGACCAGTGACTGGTCTGTCTATGGAGGCAAGCCTGTCGATAGACAGACCAGTCGATCTGAGTTTAAAATCCCGATACAACTTTTTTTGCCCAAAAAGGCTATTGCGGACCGCGTTTCCGAGTGGGTGACGGCATAGGCCAAACAACAACAAAACATGATATTTGGGATCTGGCGCACTCAAAACTGAACAGTTTGGGTTCAAATAAGCCGGGATAGCATCCCGAGCACCACACAACTACGCCTATGTAAAAATCGTTGTGTAAAATCGTGCAGGAATGGCAATATTTGAATAGCCTTTTTGGGAAAGAATTTTGTACTGAGGATTTAAACTCAGATCGACCAGCCTGTCTATCGACAAGCTTGCTTTCATAGACAGGCTGGATTCGAGCCTACACTGCGTCAATCTCGCGTACACAACCTACGCATCCGATCGCATGCCGTGCCCCAATATTCGGAACGTCAACCGCGAGCACACCATTCTCCTTCTCATCGGAGCGGACGACGAGGACATGTGGATCAATTCGGATAAAAGAAGATATCCGAACCATTCGACAGGGTTCTTGCAGAGCTGGGAACGGGTCCTGGTAGAGTGGGTAGCCAAAATGGAGGGGCGGGAGAGCCTGTTAGTTCCCGGGCCGTGATCGTCGTCTATTCGAAAGTGAACTGTGATTGCGCAGGGGAAAATCAAAGAAAAAAGGTAACGGGCTCATTAGCTACATCATGGAATTAGATATCTTGCATCGAGACTGCGGGAAGCTGAAAGCTGTGAGCAAGTCCGGCGGATCATCTGTGAACAACACTGACCAATTGCGATCGCCACCAGTTACACGGCACTGAAACTAGTGTATGTGATCTACGAGGGAAGTAAGCGGTCAAAGTCGCACCTCAACGACGGCATGCTAAGAATCTGTCGTGCGGGCGTTGGCGCGGGGCCCAGAAGCCCTGGAACGAGATATCTGCACGGAGACCGGTAAGGACTTGAAGGAGGGTCGCTGCGTCGACTCGGATCGAGTGATCTCCCGTTAATGTCGGGATACATCCCAAAAAAGAAAGGCGACAAATGGCCAAGGTGTGCGTTGCTTTTTGGCAATGAATGGGTCAGCCACAGCGTAGGAGTAAGCGTGGTAGGAAGATGTTGGCTGGGGAGATGGTGGTGGAGAGCAAGGTGACTCCGGCACTGCCCGATGAGTCACCGCTTAGTAGTCACAGCGCTCAGTGAGCACAACGAACAAACAACGAATTGAACACAAAACACACATACTTGAGCATATGTTGAGCATATGTACATATGTCTTTTGCCCACAGATTATTTGTAGTTTGAAGGGCAAGACGGATGTATAAAAGTACAAGTCCATTATAGTACACTATTACACTAAATCTTCACTTCTCATGCTTCATCACATTGCTTTTCGTGGGTCTAGTCATCCACCGTGCCTCACGCCTGTCCGCCCTCCACCTTCTCCTTCCCGAACAAATTCCCTCTCTCGCGCTCACTGTCCCCATCGAAGCTATCATCGTCCGGCTCGTACAGCTGCTCCGCCTTGACGTCCTGCCTCAACACAAACTTGCGTATACCGTACGGGATCTGCCGCAGTCCGTACGCCGCGTGCGCGCGCGCGGGGAGAGCGAACACCTGATCGAGCTCCTCGAGTGTGCGGCCTTTAGTCTCGCGGACAAAGAGGAGGATGAGCACCCAGAGGACGCTGTTCGATACAATCAATACATTACTGGCAACTTAGGGCAGGAGTGGACGCACCAGCACCACGCAGCATAGAACCCAAACGCGCCTTGCGGCTTGAACGCAGCGAGCAGTGAAGGAAATGTAATCGACAGCACGAAGTTGAAGAACCAGGTAGTGGCTGTGGCGAAGCTCATCCCCAGCTCGCGGATGTAAAGTGGGAATCTAGTAACACCCGCCATAAGCTCAGGGGTACACGGAGTGGTATAAAACCCTTACGCCTCAGCGGAGTATGTGAACGGTACGGGTCCTTCACCGGGTGAATAGAACACGCCGAACAGGTCTGCAAGGATAGCACGATGTTGAACATCTAATAAAGCTCTCTTGGGGAAGGACATACAGATTCCGAGCGATACTCCGGCCAGTTGGCCTTTCGGCGTCGGGGACCAGAAGGAGAATCCGGTGATGAGAAGGCAGATGGCCATTAACGGGAACGTGCACAGGAGAAGATTCCTAACGTCGTGAACAAGATGAGTAGCTGATCGCATTTAGACGCGCTTGCGACGCACCGTCGTCCGAAGGTATCGATGGTGAAAACCGCGGGGAGCGCAAAGAGGAAGTTGATAGCCCCAAAGCCGAAGGACGATAGGAGTGAGGCGACGCGCGAGAATCCAGACTGGAAAAACACAGTCGACGAGTAATACGCAATAACATTGACCCCGCAGAATTGTTGACCTGTCCCACTGACCATCAGGATTCCCTCCGCCGCGAAAACTCAACATGCAACGCACCAAACATGACAATAAACGCCGCGACTGCAGCATTTCGGTTCCGCGCAATCGCCCACATCTCCCACAGCCGATTCCTCCCCGACACAATTTCGCGCTCCGCCTCGAGCAGGACGTGGATGTAATACAAATCGCGCGCGGCCTGCACGGAGCCGAAGCGCAGGCGCGTAAGCTCGTTGTACGCCTCTTGATAGCGGCCGCGGCCGATAAGCCACCGGGGGCTCTCCGGCGCGAATAGGACCTGGCAACAGACGAGGAACGCGGGGATCCCGGCGGAGCCAAGCATGAGGCGCCAGTTGAGGCCGGTGATATGGGGTTTATCGGGAACGAAAAAGAAAGCAACGTCGACGAGGTCGCCGAGCATTATGCCGAATGCTGGGGGCGATGGATAGAATGAGTGGGCGGGAAAGGGAACGGGAGAAGAGAGGACGAACCAGTCCACATCTGCCACATCATGACCAGCGCACCGCGGAT
This sequence comes from Mycena vitilis, assembly GCA_029203975.1. Taxonomy (NCBI): domain Eukaryota; kingdom Fungi; phylum Basidiomycota; class Agaricomycetes; order Agaricales; family Mycenaceae; genus Mycena; species Mycena vitilis. The sequence goes on from JARGYF010000082.1 coordinate 229,854, forward strand.
GTTGGCGGGGGCGCACTCCGCAGAATAGACCGGGACGGTGGCGGATTTCGGACCAATACCAAACCCGCTGAAGGATTATGTGAATAATCTAAAGATAAGAGTGGGACAGAGAGAGACGGACAGGAAGAACCGGGCAATGAATAGGTGCCACCACGTATTAGTAAACGAACTCCAAACACAGGTCAGGAAACTGGAACTGTTGTTAAGCATGGACGACAAGCATGCGGCACGACGTACCTGATTAGACATGTAACGAAGATGGTCTTCTTCCGACCAAGGGCTTGGTTGAGCGGGTCTGTAAGCCAGCAGCTGATGAATGCGCAGCACCTGAAGAAACAGAGTCAGATTGTAAGCCTCACCAACAAGACAAAAACGCACATGTAAGGTGCCGAGTTGACCAGTCCGACGATCCATGTATCGTGTTCTGGAGAATGCAATGAGACGATTGGTTAGGATGCGTCTATGGGAATGAACGTACGGCTTGTGGACCCAATTCCGAATTGTTTGGGGTAGATTATCTGGGCACCATTGATTACCGCTTCGTCCATTCCTTGGACAGCGGCGGCGAGGGAAGACATCACAACCATCTGCGTCAGGGAATCAATGTAAGTATCAACGTGTGCCGATAACAATAGCGGAGGCACGCACGTAGTAAAGAGCGGGTGTCTGACTGTATCTATGTGTGGTTTCCCGCCGAAGGTGGTATTTGTCGTCCTCGTCGAGGATATCGATGCTTTCGAACGCTATGTAGATGTTGGCAGTCAGTCAGCTTGCGATCCTGAGTTGGAAGTCAAAAACACAAACCCAAAGGATCCCGGGCAACCAGCGCTCCCTTGCGCAATTCGGTGGAGAGGTGCTTCAGCCCCTTTTCCTCCGCAAACCGATCGACATCAAGCAGAACTTGCTCGCGCGATATGCCCCGAAGTGGGTTGGCAAGTTTCGCGTTTGCCGCCCTGGACCAATATCAGTCTCATCAGGGCTGCAACAAGACAGTGGTACGTACGTTAGCTCTTTCAGAGACGGTTCAACATGAGAGGAACGTCGCGAGATCGTCTGGTTTGTCGTTGGCGTATATCGTTCATGGTGGTCGATCTCCGGCTTCTCGCTGTATTGAGCGTGACCGGGTTGCGACATGTTGGGGCAGAATTGGAGTCGCTGTGAAGAAGCGGCGAGCTTTTATAGCGGACGGAAGTAAAAGATGGGGATGTTGCGTCACAGTGTCCAAATTTGGGAAACCGAGGTGGTGCGGAACTCGGCCCGGTGGAGACTTGGGGATTTTGTTTGGCCCGTCGGAACAAGCTGTGGCAATGGTTGGACGAGTCTGGGATGCCTTTTACAGTCGATTACAATGAAAAGAAATGCACCAGCGAGCCACCTCAGTTCGAAATTGAGGTTGCGTCGAGACTTTGGTGTGCTCGAGAGTTTCATCGGAGTTGATGTTGGAGTTATAATCAGAGGCTCCATAGGATTTCGGCAAAGACGCCCCACTTGCCCATATGGTTGGGACAAACGGTGACGCCAAGGGGGTGTCCAGCCAGGGATGCCGTCCGCGGTCGAGTGTTGGGCCGAATTACCAGTGCCAGGAGATGGAGTCAACGGTTGATCGTTCGGATCGAGGACGGTTTTGAATGGCGTTCTGACGAAGTTTAGCAGTGACCATCGAGTGTCTTGTGGAGTCAGACCCATGCCAGGACTCCACGTTTAACACCAGAAGCAGAATTAATCTGATTTATCTGTTGGGTCCAACCGAGAAGGATGGAGTGCGATGAAAAAGTGAGATGCAATGGCCACACCACAACCAGCCCCGAGCTCAACTCGAGCAAGGACCTTTTGCGAACAGATGCTAGGTATGAAAGCGCATCGGGACTACTCAGTCGCTTGCCACCGGTGTCAAGGCGGCAGCAGAGATGCACTCCTTTTTTCTCCATGGCGCCGCCCGCAACAAAGGAACAGAAGGCGAAGCTGTCAAAACTGCATCTTGTTGTGAATCGCACAACTCTGTGCCTTGATCCCAATTCTTGATAACATTGGGACGTCGTGGCAGGGTACTGAGACTACGCACAATTTGGCCACCGGCCCATGATATGCTGGGACAAGATTGGGCGGTGACAAGCGAGAGCAGCGAACGCGTTGCTTCCGGCGATGAGGGGGTCAGTCAGGGTACCAGAGGCCAGCGGGGGGAACTTGGGAGAAAGGCCTTTAGTGGGGGGAGATGGCGGCAGAAAGCAAGCTTGAAGGTGAAGGGTCACGTATCAGTCACGTGACTGCGACACACACCAAGCATGCGTAAATACTAAGCACGGTCCGCTTTTTTTTTAGCCTCACCATTGACCATCACGATCGTGGACAGTCGCTGTTCCACCCGTGCTGGCCGCCGTCTGCCCTCCGAGTTGGCTGGACTCTCAGCTACCTATGGTCTCTCTTGGCTGTTACGAGTTTCCCCTTTGCACGCCATCGTGGCACCGTCACCCACGCCCCATGTACACCACGCCCAGATATATCGGTTCCGTGCACGGGTCCTGACTATTTCCGGTCAACACTCGAACACGACATCATACGAGTCCAGCTTCACTAAGCAGTAGGATTTGCCATCTTGGCTTCCATCGCTCACGAACTCCGGACAAAAAATATACGCCCCGCTGCTGCCACCGCGCGCCACAAGTGTTTAGAACAATCAACAACAGCAAGCGTCAGTGGAGCACCAACGCCGTCCAACTGCCTCACCAGATCCCTACAATGGGGAAAGCCGTGTAAAAACTTCCGGAATAGGTCCAGCGTTTCGACATAAAAGTCAAGTATTCATGCGACGATTGCTCCGTTCCGAGGTCATACCAAGCTTCCACCGGACTGCATAGAATGTTGGCTAGCAATCCGCATTCCGCAAGGGAGAGGCGCAAGATATGTTCGGTTCCATGTGGCAAGAACCCCAAATAAACGTTACAGTCTGTTCCAGTCTTGTCAAGGCTTCTCGCCGAAACGAGATACGCTGGCAGCTGTCGTTGCTTTCTTCCCTCGGGATGAAGTGTGGCTCCGGCTTGTGCTGTGCATTTCATCAAGCTTCGGCGCCGTTCGATTTTAGAGTCTCTTCCGCTGGGAAACACCCGATCAAACTGTCCAAAAAAGTGAGTCCGATTCGCGCGCTCTTCCATGATTAGCTATCAAACTGAGCGCGCTCCGCTTCGGGCGATCTGCAGGGTTCTAAGTTCAATGGCTCTGATCTTCGATTTCTTATCACAACCGTAGCCAAGCACAGGGCACATACCCGGCGCGATTGGATGCTGTAGCCAGAACCACTGCATGGCGAGGTCTATCTCAGTTGGTTTGTACTTCGCCTCAACATGATATTGGTGAGTCGCATAAAACTTAACGGTCGACCGGTACACATGTAAATCCGCCTTATGTTTCCCCAGCTCGGGTGCTCGAGGCTCACCGTGACAAGAACTGACACTGTAAATGAACGGGGATCGACACTCATTGAATCCAATACAAGGTTCAACGCCTCGTGTGAGTCGTGTCACGAAGATCCAGGAAATTTCTGATCGAGGTTGCTGTTTCGAGTCATTCATATCAAGGATTTTCCCAGACATTCTTCCACAATCAATACACAGTGCGCATTTCATTTAACAAACATATGATATTCGTGTCCAATTGCCTCCGATTTTTCTTTAGCACCGACTACCGGCGGAGACCGCAATAACATGGCCCGTTTGGGGGACAGTTACAAAAACTGTTTATGGTTGTGAGCATGCACGTTGAGAACAGCTTCAAAAACTTACTACTGCGATTGGCTCGGCACATTCCAATCGTAGGCGCAATTGTCATAGCCCTGGGGATAGCCTGGATTTATGGGTTGCTGGGGCGGGGCGGAGCCAGGATACATCGCAGGTGGCATACCACTCGGGTACGGCATCCCTGGCCCCTGCGGTTGTGCAGGGACTTGATAATTCGGCACCGATGGGTAGATGTTACTTCGATGGTTGGAGGGCCTGTGTTGCGAGGCCCGCCCAGAGTTGGGGCTGGTACCGTACGGGTTGCCGCCCATCGTGGGAGTAGCCGACGGCGTGTAGCCTCCCCGCGATGGGCCGTGGCCGCCATACGGAGGGAATTGCTCATAGCCGCCCATGTTCGGGGTCGTATTGGAGTTCGGTGTAGGGAATGGTGCCGTTGCGGGCGTCCTTGGCCTCGGGTGCTTGCTGCCCGATCCGCGCGAGCGTTGCTTCTCCGTCGAAACGTATTCGCAGATCAGTCCGTTCTGCTCGCAACGCATGCACGGTTTCTGCTCAGGATGTGCCATACACTGCTGACTCTCCGTCAACGACCTTGAAGCATACGACCGGTGCATACCTTGACTTTGCGCTCGCGGCAGTTCAAGCACGCTACTGCGACTCGTCTAGATTGCTCGAATGGATCAGACATGGAAGAGGGCTTGGCTGAGTGGATTGGGTTCGAGTGCGGAAGTCTTCGCCTTTTATCTCGGCTCGCGAAGGCTCATTGAATACATGGCGCCTATTAACCAAACTGCAAACTGGAGATCCATCCAATCTTGGTAGTTCAACTCCGAGAGGCGAGAAAGCATGCATTGATGTGGCCGCAACGTCGCTGTAACTTGTTGAACAGCGTCGTAAAAGCAACTCGTCTGAGTAGCGTACTAGCCGAGAGCAATGCCGTCTTACCACCATCTCTGAATTGTGCAGATCCCATAGAATTGGGCGCCAGAAAGTCAGTTTGACTCCTCCCCCCTCATCATATGTGTGATCTTCTTTGTCGATGTTCTTCCGTGTCTGGCCGTGCTACCCATTTATCGCGCACGGTTTCCTGGGTCAAATACCACCGATGCATCATGCGAGCATCAGTGACTCTTTTTCGTATTTTGTTACCCGTAGGTACACACAGGGTTATGCAGCCTCATGCAGCACTAAGAGCCCCCACTTTGTTACAGGTGCTACGTAGCACGCCCTGGGGCCAGAGATTGCTGATGAACGAACATCTCGAGGATGTTGCTCTGGCAACAGCCACAATGAAAATCAGTATTTTCGGTACTTTACAGTCACCAATGGCGTCTATTTTATTTAATACAGGTATGAGTACCACCTGTCTTGATTCATCAGACGCATAGCGAGCGATGAAACAAGGGCCAAAATAAAACGGCATGTCTCAAAAAAATCCTTGACTCGAAAGGAGTGCTCACGTCTTACGGAGCAAACTCGAATGTTTCATACCATCTCGGGCTTCCGTTTGCCTTCAGGCACAGAATCAGGTGTTGAACCCAAGTTGAACTCCGTCCTTTGCCCATTTTCAAGCGATCACGTGCATCACCATCCGCCTTCGGAGCCGACGGACAACAAATACAGCCAAATACAGCGCCAATTCTTTCTTCTTTCTTCCCCTCATCCATCCAGTCTCGCGAGCCGATGGCCACCCTCGAATGCTTGCCTGAAGATGCCGTCCTGCTCGTCCTCAGCTGCTGTGGTATCTATGCTGTAGTTGCCACCACTGGTCAGGCGAGTCACCCCAAGGGCCAAAACTGCGCAGCGGCGCTCTGCTGAGAGTCTGACTCACATGCTGCAAAGGGTGATAGCTATCTTTGCCGGTTGTCACTTGAAAGATTGGTCTGGGCGGCGTTAGTGCAAGATCTACGCCAACGGGGCTTCATTGCCCAATGGTCCTCCACCGGACCACCGATATTCAAAGCTTGAATACCAGCGCTGGTAGATTTGGCAAAACGATAATTAAGGGGAAAAAATCCTGGCCAGGTGAAGAAAGGCAGCCACCGGCCGACTTCAGTTCTCGGGTCTTTGGCAAACAGAACTAATGGATCTAACGTTCATGCCATTCCGGCGCCGTTCGACAGAGCCTGCCCCTCAAATCTCGAAGCAACTCCATATTTATCCTGCTTTTCGGTTCCCCGACTGGATCAACTCAACCACCTTACTCCGCGGTGGTCGATATCATATTCAGTGGGTGCAGAAGTGTTCACTGCTGGGTCGTACATACGGATAGTCAGCTGTGGAGCTACAAGACGATCGTTCCAACGACGTTGCCGTTGTGCTGCTCAGTGCTTCAATATCTTAATCTGCTTACAAAACCGTCTGCGGGACAGGTACGTTGTCCGCACTGTCTGTCGGGATCCTGCTTGACCGTTGTACAGTGTCATAGATGTCGTTGATTCGGATCTAGAGAGCTCAATATTACGACGCAACCTAACAACAACTGGTCCCAAATCCACATCCTACGTCAATTCGCGCATTTGTGGCGAGATCATTGCCGGCACCCTCCGGCAGGGAGAGAAATACATCTTACTGAACTGACGCACGGAATCGTGTTGTGTGATCAGCGTCCGCTCTGTGAGTCCTCATTGTCGTGTTTTTTCGACTCGACTCAAGTCGGCCTGAAGGACTGGAAACTGGAGCTGCAGCTCATTCGCGATCATCCTGTTTTTGTGGAATCCAGCCCAGTGCACATGGCGCATATCAAATTATGCGGGTTGAAAGCATCGTCCTTCCGTTGGCATCCCATCGGAGGATTCGGCCCAATCGACGAGACGATATCCACGTCTGGCACTGTACCTTACAACCGACGAAGCTACGCTCCATCTTCAAAGCACGGCCACGGCGCAAGCCAAGGGACATTTCAAGCATGACACCTGGTATTCTGTGTCATAGGCTCACGTACCAGGATGGGTATCGCATCTCCGCACCGGCGGTTCGGCTGGGGGTCAAGAAGCTCGCTCTGCAAGGCTGTCCCAGACTCTTGGATGTGTCACCGTACAGTGGGGGACTCCTGTATGCGACCCTTGCCGCCATGGTCATCACAGATTTTGAGTAATTGTCTGCAAGGCGCATCTCCCTTGTATGTTTATGTGCGCCCTTAATTTTGTTCTTTGGCCACCGACTTGAACATGTGTATAGTCAGACCAATGCTACAAAAGAGCATCGCATAATTATAACGGGGGCGCGTTCGACCCGGCTCTTCAGGTACTACCGGGCACGAGCCAGATGGAGCGGAACTGCTCGATCGCTGCTTCCAGTTTAACGGGGTCGATCAGAGGGTCCGTAACCGGCTTCTGGGTTCCTCCCCCTCCCCCTCCGCCTCCCCCTCCGGCGCCTCCTCCGGTGGTGGTGACCTCCGCGAGCGGCGCAAGGTCAATACTGACCGGCAAAATTTCGCTGCAGTCCGTGAGGTCCGTCACATCCTGCCCTAGCAAACTCATCTTCGCGTGAGCGGCGGCATAATCGGTCGTCCTAAAGATCTACATCAGACTCCGATCTGTGTCTGTTAAATTAAGACGCCCACCAAATGGTCTGCGCGCCGACGAAGCGGGTGAAGTCTGGTGAGGTGCTTGGGTCGGTCGAAAACGCGACGTCACTGTCGAGTTTGAATGTCCCTAGTGGAAGCACGTCAATTCTCGTGTGGGAGACTCCCTGAAATCGACAGCATACCAGGCAAGTCGGTTGTGGGGTCGTCGGTCTGCGTATCTGCAATGTTCAGACATCAAAAGGTATGTCTTGTTCGGCTTTGCGATTGGATCTGCTCACAGAAACGAGTGTCCCAGATGTCTACTGTGGTATCGAATGTATTGTTCGCGACCGATGTATCGACGAAGCGCTGCTTTCCTGTGGTATGGGCACCGATGAGGGCCATCATCTCGCGGACGGTGAGGCCCATGTCCGCAAACCGCGCGACCAAATCGGCCACTGGTGATTCGGGATTCGGAAGCAGGCCATCTGGAGCGATGTTCCTCGGCGCTGGGCGACCGACGAAAGCAGGAATTACAGGACCGCCGGGACATGCGAGCTATCAGTTGAAAGTGAGTAGGGGATCATGCGTGTCTGTGCAGACTTACGACCGCCAGTACGCCGGCGAGCTAGGGACAAAGGCTTCAAGTTATTGACGGAAGACCCGCGGTGTATCGAAAACATACGTGTACAATATCGCCTGGGGCGACACCGAACTGTGCGGGTAAGGGCTGAAGGAGGCCCACGATGGTCTGCAGTCCGTTGTTTTCCGACCGCAGAACTTCGTTCGGATCGGTCAACATGGATCCATCTGCGCCGCCGTTGGGCAGTGCATTTGCTCGCAACGCAAGGGAGAATGTGCCTGAAAAGTGAGTTCCATCAATGCGTAAACGCTACCGTTCCGACTCATGTGCACGCACCTGCGTCGTGAAATGACAGGCGGACCGCTGCTCGCGCATTGTCCCCACATCTCCCTGCCAAAAATCAATCACAAGCCCCAGTTTCTTAAACAAAAATGAACCACCCCACCTTCGAAGATCCCTCCCATAATCGCGTCACGAATCCCGTACCACGGAATACACGTCGGATTCTGGGCATCGGTCACGTTTGGGATTCCGCTCCCGGTGACAGGGTCTCCTCCTGCTGGGTTTCCTCCACCCTTACCGGGAACGCCGCCGCCGCCACCACCGCCTGAGGCAGGGATTGCGGCTACGGTGGCCTGTGGCATAGCATGTGTATGAATCCCGAAGAGAGCTATCACGACGAAGGAGAGTACGATGGACCGCATGATTGAAGACGAGAGCTAACCTCGATGACTCGAGACGAGGGAGACCACGGGCCAACGTACCTCCTTTATAATTGGGACTCTTATCCGACGCCAGGTACGAAGGTGCATCATATCAGTCGTTCCATTACCCCTGGCACTAGTTTGTAGGGTTAACTTTCTCAGCGTAGTAGATTCTCCAGGGGCAATGACTTTCTCTCTCGGCGGTCGGAACCCGACGGCCCGATGTTAACCTTGACTGCGGTTGTAAGGCACCAACGGGAGTTCAGTCGCTGAACACCGAGGAAATTTACCAGATTTGTTAAGAAGCTCGAGTGTTTGCCTGAAATCAACGAAGAAGATAGCTCATATTCTTGTCATATATTTTGAGATTCAGTTTGTGGATTGCATTGTAGTGATTGGATGTACCCGCCGTTGCAAGCCAAGGGGAGCCACGCTGTCGTATTTGAACCAGCAGTGCCAGAGCCCCGGCCGATGGCACAGGAACGATGTCCGTAATTCCAGGACGCAAACGAGGAACATTGGGAGTTTTCCAGGGCTTTATTCTCGGATGAACGATTCATTCTGGCTACGAAGTTTATTTTTGCCCAGGGCGTGCGTCTTCCGATCCTTCTTACCCAATCAGACAGCGTATATTCGGATATTCAGCAACAAGGAATACGTTGGGATATACTCGCTCGAGAGGAAGAAGGCCGATGGGCAGGGAGACTGAGGGAGTAGAAACTCTGCTCCGTCAATTGCTCCGTCAGAGTCCAGACGTGCCACCGAATCAAAAATCAATTACATTCCCGGGCTCATTGTGCGGGGTCAGCTATTTAGTAATAAATACACTTCAGTCTGTTTTCGCCTGATTCCAACGTGACACAGGCTTTGGCCAATGGCTTCACCGAGAGTTGAACTGAAACGCGGCAAACCGTCGGTCGGCAAAAGGGGCGATGGATGATGTAATGGCTCGGCACTCGGCAATGTTAGACGCCGTCTGGCATCCTCGCATACCACCATCGTCCAAAATGACAGAAACTCCCTTCAGGATTTCTGTTTCAGACGAGCAGCTGAATTCCTTGAAGCAAAGGCTGGAACTGACCACTTTCCCCGACGAACTGGTCGATGCTGGCTGGAGCTATGGTGCCCCACTCGCGGATGTCAAACGCTTGGTAGCCCGCTGGAAAGATGGCTATGACTGGCGCAAACACGAAGCTCTTCTCAACGCGGAACTTCCCCAATTCACGCGCGACATCACAGTCGACGGTTTCGGGGCGCTGAATATCCATTATGTCCACAGGAGGAGCGAATTGGAGACAGCCATACCTTTGCTCTTCGTGCATGGATGTGGGTTGCTTTCTACTCTCCGCTGCCTTGGTTAACCGTCACTCAGGGCCGGGCAGCTTCATTGAAGCACGCAAACTTGCGCCGCTGCTGACGGCGGTTCATCCTGATCAGCCTAGCTTCCATGTCGTTGCGCTCAGTTTACCAGGCTATGGATTTTCCGAAGCTCCCACAAAGAAAGGATTTCAGCTGTCTCAATACGCCGAGGTAGATATCTCGCGCTTATGAAGTCCCCATAATCAAACTGCTGTAGGTTTGCAACAAATTGATGCTCGCGCTTGGATATTCCGAATATGGTACGTTAGATCTAGCCTTCGCGTTGACAATGGCTTATGCTCCGCAGTAACTCAAGGAGGAGACTGGGGCTCCATGGTATGGCGTTCCCGCTTCTCACGCTTCGGATCTCTACATAGTGTCTGCAGATCACCCGCAGAGTCGCTCATGTCTACGGCGGCAAGCATAGTAAAGCATGGCACACAAACTTCCCCGTGTACGTTCTGGCCGTTACACCTTTGAATATCCTTGACCTATATTGAATCAGAGTTGGCCCACCGGAGTTCAGTCTGAATCCCTGGCGCCTCTTCACATCGGTCTCAATGATTTTCCAACTTCTATGGCTCTCAGCGGGGGAGAGAGCCGGCCTCAGACGCTCCCAAGACCTGGCGCTGACGGGCCTCGGATATCTGCGTCTCCAAACCACAAAGCCCCAAACGCTCGGGTACTCGCTCACTGATTCGCCTGCTGGGCTGCTGGCATGGATATATGAAAAGCTCGTTGGGTGGACGGATAAATATCCTTGGGACGACGACGAGGGTTCGTATTTTGTAACTATTCATCGCTGGCATTGAGCGAGTTTTTAGTGCTCACCTGGATCTCAATATTCTGGTTCTCGCGAGCCGGCCCTGCGGCGTCTCTGCGGATCTACTATGAGGTCTCCTCCGAGAATGCTCTTGTGCCGAATATAAACGATGTTCATCCCACCATTCCGCACGGACTCTCTTTCTTCCCTGGCGAGATGATCAACCTTCCCCGAAGGCACGTCGCTTCAATCTCTCCTTGACACCTAATCTTATCTCGCACGTCGTTCAGCTGGCTCCGTCGCACAGGCAACGTCGTCTTTGAATCGGAGCATACAATGGGCGGGCACTTCGCGGCGCACGAGGTCCCCGAGCTCCTCGCGGCTGACTTACGGAAAATGTTCGCGCACGGGGGCCCGGCCTACGGGGCTGTTCCCGGACGAACGGGGTACTAGGCCGGACCAGACCACACAGTATACGAAAAAAAGGGTATCCATGCAACACCAGCTGTTTGAACATTAAACGTGTACACGAGGCAAACATCTTCGCCTGTCCTACTCACCGCCAACCAGTCATGAGGGCCTGAGCTGCAGCAAGGGTCGAGGCGATACACGCACATGAGAACGACGTAAGGCAGTAAATATCATCCCTATTTCTAAAACACTAATGGACATGAAGAACCTTTACGCCCGGTAATTAATTTCGCGTGGATGTAACTGAATTTGAACCGAAATGAAAGCCCTACCCATCGAATCGGATCGAGTTCTCTCTCAGATTCAACACATAGGTATGCATAACTCATCCCGTCAATGCGCGCCGGTCGGTTGTAGCAGGTTGTAGCAGGTTGTATTGTATTAAAAAGTTGAACAAAACCCTTGGAGCAGCGTACAATTTGGCCCAAGGGGCATGTTGGGATGCCCAGGCCCCACAGAATTTAAAGTCATGGAGCCACGGAATGGAAATTTACAGCAGTTGGTGCGCGGCAATCAGGGCAACGGCCTCCGTTGGTGGGCTTGTTCGGGTCGCCGTCACAAAGGCCCGGGTGTATCCATGGCGATGAACGGCGTGTTAAGGAAACCTGAGGAAACGGTGCGGCCAGACGCGGCGCCCCAATTCAAAAGACTGGGAAATGAACAACACGATCAGGTCGGCCGCGGAAAATCCGGCCCACTGCATCGCATAAACGAATTGAATTGAGCGTTAATTTGAAGGAGGTGGGGCTGCGCTAAGTACCCTACTCTATCGGCCGCTTGTTGTAATCTGGACCGTTTGGTGCAAATTCATACTAGGATGGTGCGGCAGTCATGCATGACGCTAGGCTAGCTAGCGCTAGAGGGCAGAAAACGGGGGTTCCGCCACCCGGCGATACGACTTGGCAACGGAGACAGTGAATACTACCTCAAATTCATGGACGGACGACCCTGGTTGTCGCTCATCTCCGGAGGATGAACGTTTATGAAGATAAATGCGGGGTTGCGGCGACTGCACAACGATAGGCAAACCAATACCTACTGTAACCTGTCATTGAATTGGACTCTTGCTGCGGCCTGTCAACGACTGAAGACTTGACTCGAAGTTTCGTATGAGTAGGAAACAGTCAAGGATGGGTATCGGACCACGACTCATGGTGTCGCCGTCGTGAACAAGCTGCACATCAGCTCAACATCAGCTTAATCGTAACCCATGCCGCTCATCGGCCATCATTTGAACACTGATCTTTTCCACGAAGGGACTCTTTCGGATGACCGCAACAAGAGAACAACCCACGCTAGATCCGAAAAAAATCCGCAATTCCGGATAAGAATCAGATAACAGCTCGTAGTATCTCGACATAGGATAATTGTCTTCGCGCCTCTTTACGCTCAAAAAAAAAAAAAAAAATGATGTTTGGACCGCAGCGCATCGTCTCCAGTACTAGTTCCCTCGGATCGTGTGGAAACGGAAAGTGAAATCGTGTTTAGCCCCCGCGGGAAATGCTCAGTCTGAACGCTCGTTATCGATCCATCGGATTTATCGTCAAATGACTTGATGCACATTTTCTGGGATGCCTTATCCATCCGCGATAGGTGAAAACATGCGCCGACTGACGTCCCATGCTGTGTTTCTAGTCCACGTTGTTGTTGTTGTTGTTGTTGTTGTGAGGCACCGGGCAACCCCAATAAAGGTTTCTCTTCCAGCGGGGACGTCGGTCGTCTCTCCGATTCATTTTCTTGCTGTGCATCAATGATACACGTTTTTACAAGGCTCTGACTCCGTCTCCGCCTCGAATCCATCAACAACAAATATAGGTTCTGACTCCGTCTCCGCCTCGAATCCATCAACAACAAATATAGGTTCCTCGGCGCCCCAAGTATGTAGGCGCACTGTGTGTGCACTACATACAATGCATTGCTGTTGGACTCCCGCAGCTGTTGTGACTCGATTTCCGTTATCGCTGTGCATCACTGATCCACGTTGTTTTCGACGGTACCCGTCCCGCTGCACAAATAATGGCACCATTTGAAACCTTCACGTATGTTCAGTCCAACTCTGTTCAACTTCACTCGATTCGCTTACCCTGTGGGTCCCTTTGTCACTGACGTAGGCTGATCATCATCACGATCGTCAAAAGCTTCCTGCCCATGGCTTCTTTTGTCCGCAGTTCCATTTTGAGCGATCACAACGCCCGCCCCCGTGACCAGCTGTCCCTGCAATCACGATGGAGACCGAGATAAGAAAAGCACGCCACGCACCCTCACGCAGCGCTGAATCGGATAACGGACCAGAGAAACCATGCTCTGGCCCGGTGCGATGCAACCATGGGCCCAGGGCACGTTTTACCTTGGCGGAACTCCGTCTTTGAAATGGTTCAAATGCGTCCGGACTCCTCAATTTAGCACCGTGGGTGATTGCACAGCGGCCCGGGCAGGTGCAGCCTCGATTACGGCACCGTAAGGAAACGGTTAAAAGGCGAGTAAACTTGTCTCCGGAGCCTCACAACTTTTGCCCTCGCCACTCATCTCACCCATACACCTACTCTTGCTCTCATCCCTCTGCGACACTATGTGCGCCACTCCTACCACAACATCCGCTGTCCAGCGCGTCGACAAGACTTCCCCCGCCACTGTGCCCGGTCAAGTCAGCGTTGAGACTACGCCCGTAGACAACTCTACCAATGGTCCCCAATGCTCCGCATGCGGCTGGCGAGGTGGAGGACATGCGTACGTTCCCCCCTGCGTTGTCTCGGCCTATGGCTGACTTTCTTTGTGTGCCTTCTAGGCCGAACTGCCCCTGGAGTACGCGTTCCCGCGGCCTTTGTTCTTCTTCACGTTCCTGACCGTCCCTCAGAATGATCGGTGCCTCAATGGCGCGACCCCGCCCAACTCCCGGCCTCCTTGTACAGTAAATCCATCGCTTTCCTGTGTTCACTTAACTAACGCCCCGCAGCTCATCGCTTTCGACCTGCTATATAACACCCTCGCGATGCGCCTGCTCTCGTCTAATCAATCCGCCGTGTAATTTGTATTTTCTGTGATAATTCAATGCGATTTGAAATTGGGAATGTGTTGTATTGCGTGAAAGGAGATAATTGAGCCCTTGTTGAACCATAGCAACGCAGCTCCCTCGATCACATCACCGTCCTCCGGATCTTAGCTGTCGTATCTGGATTGAGAATCCGGGTACTTGATAAGGTTCGTACCGCAAGGCGTCCAATGTTTGCGGTGCGATTGTTGCCGGTTGGCTCCAAGTTCAACCGAGTTCAACTTTCCTTTTTCTTTCAGCGTGAGTGCGGTCATCTGGTCGGGAAATTGAATATCCAGTTGGTCTTTGATGGTTGCGATGCAGTTGGTTTGCTGGTTTTGTGGAGCTCTCCATTTCTGCAGGCTGTGCAATCCGGGAATTTGCGGTCGGCTGGCTTCGGCACGAGGTTCGGCCGAACGAAGTTGACTTCCACGCTTAAATTATCGGAACTCCACGGTTCATTCTTCATGGGCGATCTCCGCAACTTCTCCAAAATACAAAAACGCGGGGCCTGGGGGGTTCGGGTTCCAAAATACACCGCCAGCAGAGGCAACGCCGGCGCCGCAGGAGACCGGAGATAAGTCCGATGAGCGTCGGAGACAAGTCCGCGCTGAATTGGTGGAGTGTAGAGATAATCCAGGCACCACCTGATCGTACTTTGCTTCCGTCGCCGTTGTGTAAGTTCAGGAATTTGAAGTTCCTAAATCCAAAATCCCAGAACATGATAAATGCGGCTCGTTAAGACGCAATTCAGAGAAATTTGAACCTTAGACAGTTACACGACGTACTCAACGTTGACGCGGGCCGTCAAATGTTCAATCGTCAACTTACCCCTGAACGTCTTTGAGAAGTGAACGTCAATCTACGTCAATCCGGAATCGAAGCGGATCTACCGCCTTTGTCCTTGGCATCTCTGCATCCGTTCAAGTCAGCTGGTAGACCCCTCGTAGAAGTCTCGGCTTGTACCGGTGAGGGAAAATAGCGTTCAGCCAGGTTGAGAACTTGAGATTGGCTGCTCCACAAACCCGAGTGAGCAGCTGTTTATAAACGGTTAGGTGCCGGGTAGTTACTTCATACAAACATCATTATTTGCCTCTCGTGATTTATCGGGTGTGGTTTTGAAGACGAATCGCAGTCCGCGATTCTGTAATTCTTTTCGCGAACTCTATCGAGCCAGAGATGCACCCGGGATGCACCAAGTTGAACAGTTCCCGACACCGTGCGAAATTGAACACGCCCAGTCAGTGGCAGTGCTACATCAGTTGACCTCTCACCTTCCCACTTCGATGCTCCCGTACATGCCACAGGAACTCGTGGAGGCTATCGTCGAGGAAGTTCCACCGTCATCCTTGGGTGCGTGCGCCTTGACGACAAAGTCCTTCCTCGACCCCAGCCAGCGCCGAATTTTCCGTTGTCTCGATTTCTACACGCCATATCCCCCGGCCAACCACCAATTCGACGCTCTGTGCTTTCTTCTCTGCAATTCACCGCACCTTGCTCCATATGTCCGCGCCATCGTCATCCGCCTGCATCCCAATCTATTCTCTGGGATGGCGCGTCTCCTGCGCGTCTGCTCGAGATTGCACTCCCTCGCCATCTGCTTCACGACTCAGGTGGCCGGCCTGGACTCCTCTAGCTTGCCTGTAGATCTCATCGATGCACTGCTCCGGAGAATGGCGTCGACTTCCCTGGACCGTCTCGAAATTTGGGGGCAGACAAGTCTGCTCATGCCCCTCTCTATGTTTCATTTCGCCGTCGCCTCGGTCCGCACGCTAGCGCTGCGTCGCGTCAAGATTAAACCAGATACCGAAAGCACAGAGGGGGAACTCATCCCCAGCCATCCCACCCCCGCCCCTGCGTGTCTCCAACACCTAATCGTCGACCTTGTGGGCCGACTCTCTATCTCAGCCGAGCGCCTCATCGAATACCGCAATTTTGGATTGTTGGACGAGCTGCAGAAGCTTACCCTCGTCTCGTGGTCCGATCGATTCGCGCCTCTCCTCGAGGCGACCGCCAACACGCTTCGAGAACTCCGCGTCGACCTCGCAGCTGCCTTATGGCAAGGCGGTACGCATCAAATCGCCCCGCTCATCTCCACTTCCTTCTGATCGCTTCGCACCAGATGCTGAATTTCCGCAGTTCGCGGCGTTGCGCGTTTTGGAGATTAGGGTGCCTGTGGACGATCCTGAGTGGGACAACACGGAGGCGGCGCCGACGATCCAACGCTTGGTGGGGTGCACGCCCCTGCTCGAACGGCTCACTATCTTTTACAACCCGCGCTCCGCCGCGGTGTTGCGCCCGCGCACTCCGCCCTCGCCGTGGCCCGTGTTTGACGTGCACCACCCGACCCAGCAGCTCACGCGTCTGCGCGCGGTGACATGCTGTCTCTGTTTCCCTGCGGTCTTCCAGGGCGGACAAGCGGTCGCCTGGGACAGCTTTCCCATCTGGGTTGAAGCGCAGATGCCCGGGTTGCGAGCCGCTGGACTTTTGACGTGCTCGCAACCCGCTCCACCTCAGTATGCGTCCTGGGATGCGTGGCCCTGATTTTTAGCGTCCATTTCGAAGGCTGGGGGCTTACTTCCCCCCATCGGCACTTACCATCATGGGACAGTCCATGTTTAATACGCGTAGAAGCGCGCCGATACGGAATGTGGGGTAGAGAGGAATTGGGCGGCGCAAAAATGAGCAGGTAAATCTTTTTCATCGTAGTATCGACTCCAACATCGTCCAATTGACTTGCAAGATAACCAGACATTCCTACTAAGTATCTCTCCCATTTTCCCATTCAACGCCTCAAGCCGATGCTGTTGTTTATCCCTGTCGGTCGGACGAAACTCCGGGAAATACGAAATGGGACGCACGCTCGGTAAGTTCGAACACCTGCCGCGGGTTATGCTTATCGTACTCCTCAAGCGTAAGCTGGAAGGGAAACCATGTACCCGTATCAGGTGAGCCGAGCATCGGACGCGGAAGCGCAGCGAAATTACTGACGGGCGCGCTTCGGGCGCTTCCTTTACCGCGGCCGCTGGGCCATGCGGTCATAGCCAGCCTGCTTTCCTTTTCGATGAAGCTACCAAAAAAAATAGTAGGTGCGTAATCGAGTGGGGGAGGAGGGGTAGCACGGAGGGTACTCACTTGACGGAGCCGTTGCGGTTTCCCTTTGGCATGGGCACGACGTCCCAGAAGGTGCTGACGTTGGGGCTCCCGACGATTTGGGTGTGGATCGCGGGGCCGCTTGGGGCGATGCCGACGCCCGCGGTCGTGTAGGACAGGATCGTGGGCGCGGCCGCATTGACGACGCGATACTCGTTCTCGTCGCCATTTTGGGCGTAGATGAATAACCACTGTGAGTTCGTCAGCATACAATCGCGCAATCAGGGGGGAAAGGGAGAACTCGCATTCTGGGTCTTGTTCTTCGTCTCTGCGGCACTCTGGATCGGAGTAAGAGGCGCGGGGCTCCCGCTGGTGAGATCCAGCATTCGGCCTTGGTAGTCTTTAATCTTGAACGTCAGGATGTCCGCCGCATGCGCGGTGTAAAGGAAAGCAAGCAGCAGGAGTGACTTTGAGAACATGGTCGGGCAATGGGATAATAATGCGCCAGCAAGCTAGCCTTCGCTTGTTATAAGCGATGGTGCGCTTCGTCTTTGGTGTTGATGGACATATGCATGTAATAACTGGAGCTTGTTGACGTACCGGGGCGTCCGCATCTGCGCTCCGGTATGAACCGACTATCGTAACTTCGTTGAACCCGACCGGGATATATCTGTTTCCGTGCGCTCAGTCGGTGGGAGCACTGAGCCGGCTTTCATTGGGGCACAATAGGTAATGCAAAGAAGCTTTTAGTCTCTATCTTCTGCTCATTCATATTCGGTGGCGCGTCGGATGCTGAGCGTCCGACGTCTCCACTTGGCGATAAGTTCAACTACGGTAGATCTTGTACAGTTTTTTCTTTTTTGAACTGGAATGTAGAACATTACTCGTATGTGAACAAGCACTGGCAGAAGCGGACAAGCTTCAGTGAACATTGCGAATCGATGTTCAACTTGTGTTCAACCCTTGAACCAGACGCTTTAGTTTTGTCGTTGTGGCGGGAGGTGGATCCGGATTTGATGCATCTCGCACTGTAAATATGGGTCAAACGAGGAGACGCTCAACATTGGCTCAACATCGAAAGTTCTGGGTCAATAGGGGGTGGCGGTGAGCAGCGGTTGTTCGATGTTGCCTTGTTGATCAATTGTTGATCGCGGCATCGCTTCCTCCTTGCTTCACAACATCAACACAACATCGTGTTTTCGGTGGCGTCTAACAGTGAGTATCCTGCTGCCCTACCGCAATGACCGAGCTGTGGCCATGCGAGTTATAAATGACCGCGCCAGCATCGCAGCATCTGCCAACCTCGCTGATCCGCCTGCCTCTCTTTTTTTACCTCTCACTGCAGATCACTGCCTGGCAGTGCAATTCGGGGCTCTCGGTGACCGCCTTAGAGCGTCAAAGCGCCGCGGAGAACGATTTTGATTCCATACCGCACATGCAGTGAGGTGAGGTATACGCCTGCGTCACTTACGGCTGGAACACTGCATGCCAGCAGCGGAGATCACTTTCCAGCCTGCGAGAGCAGCGCAGAGTTGGGCGCCTCTTCTGACATGCAGTGCATCCACGCCGTTGGGTTATTGTTCGCCCCCCGGCTTTTCAATGGACATGTGTTGCTAGCGACGCCGCACCTGCTTTCCTCCTCCCCCCACGACCTCACGCCTCACGACCGCCACCAATGTCCCAGTCCCTCTTCGTCGAGCTGCTGCACCGCTCATTCAATGCATACGGCTACGTGCCCACACGATGGATATGCCTCTCGTTCCTCACGCTCTTCTCCATTTCGTCCCGTACGGCCACTCTCCCCGGCTTGCCCGCCTGCATTCTGCTAACGATAACTCCGCTCTGTATTCAGTCCTGCACCTGGGCCAAGCCATCCGTTACCGCGTCTGGTGGCTCCTCCCGACGGCGTTTACGTCCGGGCTGCTCGAGATTCTGGGATGGAGTGCGCGACTGTGGTCCAGCTTCAATCCGACGAAGCTTCTGCCCTATGAGATCCAGTGCGTCGCTCCCCTCCCTTGTAAAACCATCTAATCAATTCTTCGTCGTGTGCCACAGAGTTGTGGGTACCATCATCGGTATGTCACCTCGCTCCGTGAAGACCGTACCATTCACCGAGTCATCTGTCTTGTGCGCTGGCAGGTCCTACGCCGCTCATCGCCGCAGACTTCATGATCCTTGGCCGCATCATCTCCCGTCTGGGCCCGCGCTACAGCCGCCTGTCGCCGAAGCTATGTACGTCCGCCGAACACTCCATGTGTATTCCCGTCCTGATTCCCGCCCTTCACCAGATTCGATCATATTCTGCAGCTGTGTGAGGACGCTATGTACCGCTTATGCGGAAGCTAATCCCCAACTCGAAATGCAGGATATTATTTCGCTTACGGTGCAAGGGTACGGAGGCGCGTCCGCCAGTCTTGCGGTGGGGAAGAGCGAGAGCCCCGACCACGTACGTGCCGCTCCCTTTCATTCCATTCCATACCATCCAACGCGGCTGATGGCTGACTCCGCGGTATGCAGGGTGCGCACATCATGCTCGTAGGAATCCTCTTCCAGATGGGTACGTCCTCTTGTCTCTCGTCTCGTCTCGTACTCCCCGCCCTCCCGCCCGCCCGCCGCCAACTATAAGTCTATAACTCAGACTGACCCCTCGCAGTGACGATCTCGGTGTACATCCTCCTCGCGGCGGAGTTCTTCATCCGGTTCTTCACG
Organism: Mycena vitilis; assembly: GCA_029203975.1. Lineage (NCBI taxonomy): Eukaryota > Fungi > Basidiomycota > Agaricomycetes > Agaricales > Mycenaceae > Mycena > Mycena vitilis. The sequence continues at coordinate 249,800 of JARGYF010000082.1, forward strand.
GACAAGCCGCTCTCGCGGAAGACGACGGCGTACCACGCCGTGGGGACCGCGCGCGGCGGGCGGGGCCCGCTCGACCCCAAGCTGCGGGTTATGATCGGCGCGCTGGCGTTCAACACCGTGTGTTTGCTGATCCGGTCAGTCTTCCTCTCCATGCTCATCATCCCTTATCCCTTATTCCCTATTCGCACACCCAGCGCGATCTACCGCACAATCGAGCTCCTCGACGGGTTCTCCGGCCCCATCATCCAGACGGAGCGCTACTTCAACGTGCTCGACGGGGGCATGATCGCGCTCGCGATATTCACGATCAACTTCGCGCACCCGGGGGTCTTCCTCGCGCCGCAGGACAAGGACGAGAGCGAGGTGGAGCTGAAGCTCAAGGACGCGGGGTTGTTGTATTATAGGCTTTGAGCGTTGGGTGTGGGGTTGGGTGTGGGGTGTGGGGTGTTGGGTGCTTCGTGCTCTCTGTTGCGCGTGCTGTTTTGGATTCGTTGATGAGTTGAATTTGTTGATGCGTTGCACGTAGATAGTAGGATGGGACGCTTTAGTAGATGGGACTATATATATTGCATATCCTACTTGTCTTGTGCGGTCGGTAGCTAGCTATCGCTCAGTATCAGCGCCCGTGTATTTATTCAAGCCAAAACTCACTGAGGTCCGCCTCCTGGTGGCGGCTTTTTTGGACACATCACTGTTGCATATATATTACATGTTAAAGCTCCAAGCTTTCGTTTCCCTATTTCCGTTACCGCTAATTCAAACAGTTAGTATGATAACTATATGTTTTTGTTTGTTTGGACATCAACTCTCTACATCGTACCACCACCACTGCTGGCACTCAGGCTCCCTGCTCAATGGCGCGAATCTACTCTCCTTTTGAGGCATTCGGGCTAAGTTTTGTATTTTATGGAGATCGCTCATTGTTCTAGCGGCAGCCTTGGCTTGATTCCCATTCAGCGACATCGACATTCTGCCCGCCAGCACGACTTCCTTTGCTCGCCTGATCATGAGGACACGCTCTCTCGTCAACAAAGTTTGAACGAATCTCACCCTTGCCGCCATGATCCGCCGATCTCTGGGATGTTATCGTATATGTCTGGCCGGGATACGAATCCTCAGGGTTGGGAATCTTGGGATATCCGCCCAAAGTCAGTAATTTTCCTTACTTACAATTTTTACGGTGCAGGAGCTTTCTGGGCTAACGGCGCATGCAGGCAATTTCTTCACTTCCCATTGAAATCCTGACAACGGTTTTCCATAACGCTGTTCCCTCAGATAATTTTCTGTGCGCCAAGCCGGCCCGGTGTCCGTGTGTAAAACGTGGTGCGTTCGTACTCTCTTGCCACCTATACCTCGTCAAATCATTGAACTGTCTTGCTAGATGGGAATATTTATGTTGTATCGCGACGTGACGATCTTCTTGCGATCTTCGACGACCGCAGTCTACATGCCCTTTGGTGGACGTTCCACGAGAGATCTCCTCAACCTTGTACAAAGCCTGTGCTTTATGTTCGCCGCCGGCTCAGCGTTACCCAGAGAATGCTATCGTGCGGGGGAAGCTGAGGGGGATACCTTCCAGGTGATGGCGGATATCCAGGCAGCGCTTGTCCCCATGTCACCCGCGTCGACTTCCTTCTGTACTCCGAGCTCCTTCAAGCCCCTCTCGCCCAGTGGGACTACCTCCCCGCTCTCCCGTCCACTTTTCTATCCCTTGGAATCGGCTCTGCTCAAGGATTTCGGCGGTGGCATGCTCCGGCAAGCATGGAATCAGCTCCGCGAGCTACGTGTCTCCTTCGACGGACACGCCGATATATAACGACTTTCAGTCGTTCCATCTGTCTTTGCCACTACTGCACACAATACAGCTCACCATCGATCTGCGACGGGCCACGATATCCACCGCTCGATGGACGATGCCGCAACTTAGACGCGTCACCTTCCGTCTGCGTGACGGCGATATCTGGACCGAATTGAGCGTATTTGAGCATGGGGCGCTTGGCAGGGAGCTCGCCCGCTTTCTAGGACGCCATGGTACCCACTGGGAGTACCTCGAGTTCCCTAGTCACGTTGTGACTAGCGAGAGTTTAGAATGCGAATTCGGACGCCTCATCGGGTTATGTCCCTCGACGTGCAAACATGAACCTGGCAAGTTCCACGACCGGCAGCGTTGGCCCAACGTTAAGAATTGTCGCCGGTTAGCCCGGAAACTGAAGAGCGTGACACTCGATGCGCCGAGCGCCTTGGACCCCCACGCGCGATGGGACAAGACGGTGTTGCCCGGGGCAGCGCTGCTACAAGTAAGGAGCCAGGTCTGGCAGTACGATGACATTACTGTGAGGTTGGATGGCTAGAGCATATTCCGGGAGCCCGAGCTTTCAACTTGATTTCAACACCGTGACGAGAGCCCATTTTATCTTGTCTTTGATACGTATGCGGCTTCTGTAAGTAGTACCACGATCCCGAGCCACGGCAAAATTTGAACAGGTGTGCTGTATTTATACCAAGCAGAGGAAAAAAAAGACGCAGTCAAGGTAAACCCGGCAAGCCCCGGACCAATCCCGAATATATCCGAGTTGCCGCATTGGGACGAGAACAATGGAGACGTGGCTGTGTTGTTAGTCCTTGCTTGACGCCATCACGCTTGGATTTGGCCTTGTTCTTTTGTCTATTGTTCGCCAAAGCGGGACGCATATAAGTACCCGGTGACGGACCAGTAGATCTGTTTCTCCTCCCCTCTCCACTGACGCTAATTGACAACAAACTTTCGAGTTTTCCACCGTGCCTTGAATGACCATGTCTGCATTTCCAAGTAACTTGAAGTCGACTCATCCCCGTAAACGGGCACGAGTGCGTCTTACTTGTACTTCTTGCCAGATTCCCCGTTCCTAACAAGACTCTCGAGCAGAACGCTGTACAAAACGGAACGTCCGGCACTGCTACGGCTGTTATGGCTTCTGACGCTGCAGCTCAGCGTATGCCTGACGTATATCTCGCATATTATACTCCGACGAATTTGGCTGACGACTTGTTCAGGAGCTTTTGGTGACTATATTCAAGGGTTCCATGCCACCAGACCAGTTTCTGCGCCCTCGTGGTTCCCATCGAGACATGCACTCTTGGCGCGCGTCGACGGCGTCTAAACGCGCCCTATTGTCCGTGTGCACGAGATGGCAAGGGGTCCGTGCCACCGAAGTTATTGCATCCCTCGTACTGACCGACCATCGTAGGTGGGCACCTCTTTCTTGTACAACGACATAGCCATTGGCGACGACTACACTCTATGGGCCCTCTGCCAGACGTTGAGGAACAAGCCAGCCCTACGCGAACTCGTGCGCGGGTTGACCATTCACATCGACGTGACACACCATTCGAAAAAGTCGCGCGAGTGCATCACGGCCATTCTCGCGTGGTGCGTCAAGCTCAGGCGCGTCGATTTTCTCCCGTACGGGGGCCGACGCCCTTTCTCCCTCGAGTCTCAGGGCATCTTCCCCGTGCTCCCCGGGACTGTCACCTCGCTTGAACTTGGCTATGGTATCATCATCGCGAACGGCAGCACCCTGCTACAGCAAACGTGCACTAACCTGCGAGAACTGCGTATTGACCTCGACGCCGACGCCAACGTTCTCGCGGCCGCTCTCGACTTCCCCCAGCTTCACACTCTGCAATTTACGCATACCGGCGAGGGTCCGATGCCCTCCATGCCTCACCTTACGATGCCCAAGTTACGAAGCGTCACTTTTGGCGGGACTGGCCTTGGGGAGCACTGTCATGCATCAGCATACGCGTTTCACGAAAGCTTTCTCGCTATGCATGGCCGAAAGCTTTCTTATCTCGCCTTCCCTGAAAGTAGAGGGAGCGTCTGGGATTACTACTACGACGCGCTTCTCCTGGAGTGCCCAGTGCTCCAGCACGTTGTCCTCCCCTCCCACGTCCAATTCCGCAACATCAAGGTCTATCGCTCCATCAAATTGGTCGACGTATGGTGCCCATCATATACTGTGTGGTCGTTCCACGAGTCGGCGGCCCAGCTTGCCCGGCTGGCGCAGGCTTTTGACTTCAATGTTACTCGGGTGCGCAGCCTCGACGTTAGCCTCCTCAACGCCATCCTCGACGTCCCTCTCGCGGTGGACATTGTGCAGCCCCTTGTCCTCCACGACGGCCCCGAACTCTTCCCGCCTGCGCACGAGGTGCCTCGGGAGTGGATGGACATCGTAGTGGACTACGACGCGCACGACGATAAGACGCAACTGGTGGAGCTGCGCCGCCCGGGGATCACCCACGTCTGCGACCTCTCCCGGTACCAGCGATGTTACCTCTCACTGTACCAGAAGTCGCCACAGGCGGCCCACGATTACCGAATGGACGGACCGCGGCTGATAAAACGCTATAACGCGATGCCCGTGGCCGTGGAGACTGACGACGAGGACGACGAGGACGAGAACCATCCGTGTAATGTTCTCAAAAACGCTCCCCCGCTCGACGGTGCATTCTGGGACGACAATGCCGGGTCCGTGCCCGTGGACGCAGACATTTCCGACCCGAGCACTCACTCCGACGACGGGAACGATTCCGACGAAGATTCCGACGCCGACACCGAGCCGAACGCAGACGCCGACGCCGACACGGCCAATCCCATTTTCCCCCGCCTTAGGCCGGGTCTGCGCCGCTTCCTGCAGGCGACGGTGCCGGAGGCCCCGCAGCGAGTATTCAAGCGGCTCGGGCGTGCGGTGGCGGGGATGATTTTCGAACTGCCCGAGGCGTAGATGACGGTGCTGTACGAATGTTTACTTATTGTTAAAGTAATTAGCCTGTTCCTGTTTTGTATTGCTCGTACCCGTTGTATTTTTGCGTCCGTAGATGACGCTGTTCCGTGGCTCCTCTCTTTTTCACGGCGGATGCTCTGTATCTGCGGTCGAATATCTGAACCGGTGGCGCCAAAGATGATTTCCTCCCGACTCCACAGTTGTGTCCTTACTCCTGTACGATGTTGTTCCGCACCCCATTATTCCGCATCTGGTTTTGCAACCTAAAATTGCCTGTGCACTCTGACGCGAAGAGGAAAATAGCGCATCCGGCATTATCTCGGCTAAGCGACAGCTGACGCGCCTTCCTCTCACCGAAAAAATAGCTTCGGTCGGGCGTAGTAGACCACGGATCTGGGGAGTTCATATGAATACAATCCATATTGCAGGCGTTGACCCACCTGAGTCGCAAGCCGCCAGAGATTTTCCGGGAGGAAGGACAGCGCGTTGCGACGAACGATTTCTGCGAGAGGAAAAGGTCAAACAGGAAAGTTTTGAAGCGCAAATATATGCAGACTCACACACGTCAGCCTGAGCCTATTTTCCGTGAAAAGGCTATGTCAGGTCCGACTCCTTGAATTCACAAACTCCGCAGGCGGCACTGCCAGCAGTCCGGTCTCAGACGGTGTCCAGTTCTCCAGGCTATTTGAAGCTCCGATTTTCTGGGGATCTTAAGAAAACTCTGTGGGCGTGCTGGCAGGCTTTCGAACGGCGAGGAAGGAAACGAGTCAGGTAGCAGCTGAGGCGGTCTGAGGTCGCGGGGAAGAAGAAGAAAATTTCCCCATCAGTGGCTGTACCATGCCCCGATTGGGAAATCGTCCCTCTCCACCACCGTCCACGTCGAGGTTCTCGCTGAGCCTCAGTCCCCTTGTCTTCACTTGTGCTCCTGGGGCAGGCTTCGGTTGAATCGCAAGCGGCGTGTTTAGCTTCCTGCACGGAAGACCGTCGTGCCCTGGATGTTCCTCTGCTTCCGAGGCGCGTCATGAGACTGACGGCTTTGAGTCTGATTTTCCCGAGGTTATGACCGGTAGAAGGTGAAAAAGGCTGCCCAAGGGATCCCTCTCCAAGCCTCCCACATCCACAATGGCCCAATTTCCAAGAATGCTCCTCGTCTCCGTCGTCCTCTTTCTCTGGTCTGGTCTTGTATCTGGCCTGACTTCTACGCTGCAGCAAGTCACAAACTTCGGTAGCAACCCTACGAATGTCGGTATGTTTGTGTATAAGCCCACCACCGTCACCGCCAAGCCCGCTGTGATCGTCGCCATCCACTTCTGCACTGGCACGGCGCAAGCGTACTTCACCGGGTCGCCATACGCGCAGCTCGCGGATACCTACGGCTTCATCGTCATCTACCCCAGCTCGCCCAACTCGGGCACCTGCTGGGACGTCTCCTCAAAGGCCACGCTCACCCACAACGGTGGCGGTGACAGCGGTGGCATCGCCAGCATGGTGTCATATGCGATTGCCACCTACGGCGCCGACGCGTCGCGCATTTTCGTCACCGGCTCATCCTCGGGCGGTGCGTGCCCTCCCCTTCTTCCTTCAATCACTGACGGCGTAATACAGCAATGATGACCAACGTGCTTGCGGCGGTCTACCCCGAGCTCTGGCGCGCCGCGACCGTCTACTCCGGCGTCGCCGCCGGCTGCTTCATGTCCAGCTTCGGTGGCGTCGACGCCTGGAATTCCACCTGCGCCGAGGGCCAAGTCTCCGCCACCTCTGCCCAATGGGCCGCCGTCGTGCGCGCAATGTACCCCGGCTACACGGGCGCGTACCCGCCCATCCAGGAGTACCATGGCACGATCGACACGACGCTCCTCCCGGAGAACCTCGGCGAGGAGGTCAAGGAGTGGGCGGGCGTCTTCGGGTACAACGCCGCCGCGCCGACGCAGGTGCTGCAGAACACGCCGCTGGCGGGGTACACCAAGTCGATCTACGGCCCGAATCTGCAGGGCATTTTGGCTACGGGGGTGGGGCACACCGTGCCGATTCAGGGGAACGAGGATATGAAGTGGTTTGGGATCGTCCCCGGTGGTGCGGCGCCGCCCCCGAGTGGACCTGGTAGCAGCTCGACTGGACCGACGAGCACCACGACAGTCGTGACGCCGCCCACAAGCACCGTCAGCACCCCGATCAGCACGCCGACCAGCGTGTCACAGCACTGGGGTTAGTCACATTCTATGCTCCGTCGCTTCATTGTTACTAACGTGTGCCTCCAGAACAATGCGGCGGTCAAGGGTGGACCGGCGCAACTGCCTGCGTTGCCCCCTTTACCTGCACTGCCCTCAATGCATTCGTGCGTTGTCTTTTTTAAATCATCTTCACCAGATTCTAATTGGACTGGATTCTAGTACTCGCAGTGTCTGTGAGATCTGAGTGCACTCAGTCCGATGTTGTCTCCCATGAATCGAAATGCATTATCTATCGCTATAAAACGCATTGCTGGATGTGGATTTTGCAGGATGAATTGTTTGAGCTCGCCTTCTCGATTCAATGCGGATCGTGATGAGTTGCCTGTGCTTGCTGAGTGGTCAACTGACTGGCTTGACGGGTGCCTTTCAGCCAAATCTTTACCTCGTCCTCCATTCCCTCCTTCGTCTGCAGTAAGAAGTGATCATATCCTGTCCGCGAATTGCAGCCCACAGTTCCGATTGCCGGGATTCCATTAATGCTGACAGATGAAGATGCTCTGAGGTTGTCTTCCATTCCTACCCGAAGCTTTCACTCGGTTTTCGGCGACTAAAACCTGTCAAAGGCAGGGAAGTATTTATTTTCTCTGGTGTCGGATTAGCCCGCAAAATTGATGAATAGCGAATATATAATCGATTTAGCGTATATATAATTGACTCTTGCAATTGTGTTCACTGGAGAGAAAATCAGCACTTCGTGGATTTCACTGCTTACACCCACCCAGTCCGCATGAAAGCGAAACACGAATCAGTCTGAATTTACATGCGGCGAGCCGTGGGAATTTGAAATGATCCGACATCAGCCGCTTGCCTGCTTCCTCCCGTCATCATCTTCAAGTCGCCTGCGTCAACGCGTCGTGGTTTTAGTGTCTCGTTTCTTTTGTATGCCTCATGAACCCCAATGGACCCTAACCAGGACCATCTGAATCACTACCAGACCTTCCTTCCCCCCGCCATCGTCTTGTCGCCTTTTGTCAACGCGTCGTGCTTTTTGGTGTGTCGTTTCTTCTGGATACCCAATAAACCCTGATAATGAACCCCGCTCGAGGCAACCATGACCATCTGTACCACCTTCAAAGCGTTCGTGCCCACTCTGTGCCCACTGCCCAGCAAACTGCCAAACACGCATCCTTGGCGGTTTGTAACAAATTCAAAACCGGCCGACGAATACGGTACATCCGCCGGAAAAGCCTCAGCGACTTCTCTTCTTTCCAGGCACATGAGCTCTCGCCAAGCTATGGAGAAATTTAGCGATTGGAGCAAGAGATAGTGCGAAGAGCCCGGCGTGCGCCAAATAAGCTAGAGGGCGCATACAACGTCTATCGCTGTCATCGGCTCTAGTGCGCCATTGGCTCGACATTTAAATATGCGGGTGTCTCTATATCTCTCTTGTCACACACTTATGCGCCGCGGCTACCCTCCGCTTTTCCTCCTCGCGCGATGCGTTCTGGCTTCCCCCTTCCCTACTGGCCTCGAGATACAGTTTCTGACGGCGAAAGCAGCAATGGAGCATCCAACACAGCTGTGGTCCTTCGCGTTCTGGCAAAAAATCGCGCTCAGCATGTTCCTAGTCCTGGCTGGCGGTGTATTTGCTGGGTGCCATACTTCGCTCCATCCACCTTCTTCGTCACTCAAGCATCTGCTAGATTGACGCTTGGTCTAATGGGCCTCGACGAGCTACATCTCCGGGTTCTGGCAACGGCTTCGGATGACCTTACCGAGCAGAGAAACGCCAAAGCTGGTATGCATCTCGATCCCAGCGGTGTTACCTCCTCATTTCTGCCTAGTCCTTGCATTGCTGGACAAAGGGAGGCATTGGGTCCTTGTCGTACGCCTTTCTGTTGTATCAAATCGAGTCTCGCTCAACAACACGGAACAGGTTTTATTGCTCAGCAATGTGGTGTGTATTTACTAGAATTCAAAGCAAACAATCCTCATCCAGGTGTACAGATCATCAACGAAAGTCTACCCATATTCCTTGACAGTGCTGTTCGTGTCTTCATCTTCGACACTCTATATCTCGGACTGACTTGGGCGTTGTCAGATCGGAGGCGGTTTCGCGGCAATCGTACTCTCCACCACAGCGATAGGTGAGAAAGCGCGAGTCCGACCACGATACCCTTGAGACTAACCTTCTTTCAGTCATCTTCGGGTTAGTACCGATCCACACCAAATTATGCTCACCCCGATTGATTTCAACTTTCAAAACAGCGAGTACGTTCCCTCATCGAAATCCCTGTTGCTTGGCAGTTATGTATCTTACCGCTCATAGGATCATCCCACAAGCAGTCAGTGCCCGCTATGGTCTTTCCATTGGCGCTGCCTGTGCCCCGTTCGTTCTCTTCCTTATGTACCTCTTCTCCCCGATCGCGTACCCCATCGCCAAGCTCCTCGACGCAGTCCTTGGCGCGGACGAGACGCACACGTACAAGAAGGCGGAGCTGAAGAGCTTCTTGCAGTTCCACAAGACCGGCGAGGAGCCACTCATGGACGATGAGATCAGCATTCTGAACGGCGTGCTGGAACTCAATACGAAGAAGATCGAAGCGATTATGACACCCATTGCGGTTTGTGCCAATATCTGTGAGGGGGAATCCGATAGACATTTGACTTACGCGTCCTTTTAGGACGTTGTCAGCCTCCCTGCCGATGCGGTGCTGGACGAGGAGCTGGTGGATATGATGTACGTTTCAATCACGCTAACCACTTCTTTGCACGGCAGCGGTCTTACTCAGGCTTCATCCAGCCTCCGAAGTGGCTATTCCCGCTTCCCAGTCCACGAGCCCAAAGACCCAGATGCATTCATCGGCCTGCTACTTATAAAGAAGGTGCGCGTCGTTACCCATCTTGTTCGAAGTATGATACTGACACGGCGGGAAGCTCCTCGGCTACGACCCAGCGCTGAGACGCCCCGTCTCGAGCTTTCCCTTAACCATCCTACCGGAGGCACACCCCAGCATTAACCTTTTCCAGGCGCTCGACTACTTCCAAATCGGCCGTGCACATCTGCTGCTGATCAGCGAGACGCCCGGAAAGCCCGCAGGCGCGCTTGGCGTCATTACGCTGGAGGGTAAAATATCTTCGCTCGTCGGTCACGTGAACACTCATTTTCTCCCCTTGTGAAGACATCATTGAGGTGCGGTTTCCACTTTGTGCCCAAGCTAATTGTCTGACACCTTATACAAGGAAATTCTCTCCGAAGAGATCGTCGACGAGACGGATCGCTACGAAGACAATGTCACAAAGCAATGTGCCCGACGCCTGACGACGCCTGCGATGTTAGGGTATGGCTTCCCTTCACTCGTTGTTGAGGCAGCCTGTTTATTGATTGTATCCACGTTCCATTTTCAGGATCGTTGAGCACATTCAGCGCCGCGAGGAGCCCGAATCCCCGGCAATGTATGAGCGCACGCCATTGATTCAGCGCACCCAATCCAAGCCGAACTTGAGTAGTTGGAACAGTTATGGGACTGCTGGATAACTGTGAGAGGGGAGGCGTCGACGGAATGGCGCTTCCTCTCTGGTGAGATAGTCTATCATCTGCTAGTCTTCGTGTATACTCAACTCAATGTGTAACTGTATCGTTTGGATCTCACAGCTCAGATTGGTGATTTTGTGCGTTCTAGGAGCAATGGCGGATGTTTTCCTGGCGTCTTCAGTTCAATTTCCAGGCACCATTCATTGGTCATCTAAAAATCTCTAGCTCGTCAACTGTCCGGATGGGCCTTGGAAAAGCCGTTGGTGCGTCTCTGTGCCTTTCCTTTCAACAAGTGCACGATTTTCGCGGGCGAACTCCAAGCTAATATGTGTCTCGGAAATAACATCTCCCTACACAAATATCGGATTGGGTTATCCGTGCCAACTTCCCCATGCAATCTTGTTGATTTAGCCGCAACGGTTAAATGCGAATCTGGAGTTGGTGTTTGCCACTTCATATGATAAACCAATTCGGATTAACGAAGACCTAAATGTTTCAAGAACGAGCGCAGCCTTTCTCTCCGAACAACCACCCTCAACAAGAAAATCAATTTGCTCAAGTGTTAGCCACGATAAACGCGCTCGCAGTCGGCGCGTCTTCGTCGTAGTTCAAGTGCTGCGCGGCGCCACCCGACCCCGTGCAGATAATATCTACGCAACCAGGGATATCAGCAAGGAACGAGCACGGCGGGGGAAGGACATACCGCCGGTGTGGCAGAACGAATCCACCTTCGCCGCCGGAACCGTGCCCACAGGGGGTAAAGTCGAACGTCCCACACGATCCGGATCGCCAAAAAGAACGACTGAGAATTTGTCAACGAGATGAAACCCAATGCATCGACGGAAATCTCACCCGCGCTAATCCGGGCCGTAACAGCGGCGGTGAGCTTGGCGGCAGCGTTGTGTACAAGCTGGGCACCCTGGCTGTAGCCGCCGATCACGATGTCTGTGCTCGGGCACTTGCTCGCCGCGGTGTTGATCAGGTTCAGCATCGTCGTACTACCGGCGGGATCGCCTCCCTCGAGATAACCTGGGCAGCGAATGAATTGCCTTCGTTTATGGCATGGATCACGACATACCAAGAACACTGGCGGAGTAGTTAACACCCTGCGCAGCGATGCCATCGGTGCCCAGTGAAGCGCGGAGGTCGGCAATGAGAGGTGCGCCCACGTCCGCCCCGACGTTGCCGTCCTCGTTGGTCCCGCGGGCAAAGATAAACTGAATATCGCTCAGTACGTTCTTGCCGTCCAGAACTGTTTCCGGATACTCACCGTGACTGCTCGGCAAGCTGGGCGCAAAAGAAATGGTCAGCACGGATACAAGGTCATTGAGCAGCCCCGATACATACGTCCAGCAAGCTGATCTTCCTCTGTGTCACTTGCCGCCTGCGCCGAAGGCACAGGGAACGCGTCAATCGCAGGTACAACTGGCGCCGGCTTTGTCACAGCCGCAGCTGAGGCAAGCGAAACCCAGAACAGCGACGTGAGTAGGGCGCTGGACTTCATCGTAGTCCGGGGGGAAGGCGATTCCTAACGACCGCCCTTGGCCCTCTGTACTTATAACATACGGTCCGACATTCATATCATGTGAAAGCAGTCTTCGAAACACCCAATCTCCATGTCAATCAGTGTCAGTTCCGGTTAATTCCTGGCGCGTGGGACCCCACGAGTTCTTCTATGGCGCCCTCCCCGCGGGCCCCACACTGAAATGGGGAAACCCTGGGAAATCGCCTTCTCGTTGCATGCGTATAAGATGTCCACAAAGAGACTTCAGGCAGCTGACCATGGCTCGTGACGAATTTAGCTTGGCCTTCAGCAACACTGTGCAAGGCTTGTCAAACCCAGAGTCATCGTTCCTCACGCCGTTTTGTATAGCGTACATGAACGCTAGCCTGCCAGTTTCACCACCACGGGAAACAAATGGAAATGAACAGGTGGAATGGACGCCCGAGGACACCGAGTTGATTGCCGATCCCGGCTTCATGTTGAAGCATCGTCTCTCAGACGACCATGAGTGTCCGCGGCCAGGTGCGACCAGATGAACGGCACAAGACTCCAGAGAAAAGGGTGAGTTATGTACTGCAGCACATGCTTTACCGGGAGTTAACCCGTTCGCGTTCGCCCAATTTTCCTGGATTGTTTCACAGATTCCCACGGTTGAGTTTCGGGGTCTGTGGTGAACTCATCCTCCAAGTGCCGTCAAATTCCTCAGTGCCGCAATAAACTGGGGAGCGGTAGTTGAGAGCGAGCTAAGAGCACGAACTACATGGAGATTCGGAACCCATGTGGGCGTCGGGCAGATTCGAGTGAAACAGATTTCTAGTGCATTTATGTATATGTGGCGAGTGTCGAAAGCCCGCTTGCTCACAGCTTGAGTCTGGCTGCCTTTGGTACAGTTCCGTCATACAATGAATTCTGATTCCCATCATGAAGCAGTCCATACATATATAATTTCTGTTAGTATACGAACCGGGGCAGTTAGGCCATCACAACTGCCACTTTCATTGGCCGCCAAGTCTATTCGTTCATGTGCGTGCCGGCGGCAGCCTGCCCTGACGGGGAGGCATATAAGGTTCGCTTTTCGCGGGAGCTGCTGTCCCTGTGACCTATAACCATGTGAGCCCTCGTTTCCATCGGCCGCCTGGCGAAATGGCATCGCGTCTGACTACGACAGGGGTTTAACCCGCTGATTACTTAATCAGGAGATTGCAGGTTCGACCCCTGCGGTGGTCAATTCTTTTGCCTTTTTAACGCTTCAAACTCTTCTCATTCGAACGGGAGAACCACAGGAATTTCCCCGAAATTTTTGGATACATCGGAAATGGCCAAAAACCACTAAGTCGAAAGGGGCACGGACTTGTGGTTTTTAGACAAATTTTCTGAGCCAAGAGAGAAAGTCAATGAAAAGTCTAGAGAGGGAGGCAGTTTGTGGAAAGAAAGGGCCATAAGTTGAAAGGCGGGACCCGAAGATTTGGTGCCGATTTCCCTTTGGCCTTGTGATTTTTTTTTCAAAGCCATACTTTCTTTACCACGCTCACCGCAGGAATCCCCCGCAAGCGTAGCTTTATTTAAATTGACCATAACCTGAGGGACGGAAGACCGTTCAACTCGGGGTAAGGTATTATGCAGTTCGATCCCCCTTTCTCCTCCGTTTTGTTCCACCGATTCACCTGTCATTCCCAATTTTAGGCTGATCTCCGTATCATGCCTGGGGTATGAATACCAACACCGCCATATCCATTACCCGGCCCTGAAGAAGATGTTGCGCTAAGGGTTCACATCGGACTTCAATCTCAAGCGAATGCAGTGAACACGGCGACGCGACGCGGGAGACAGTGGAGACATTCATGATGATTGGCAATACGACTTGTAATGAACCTCATTTCGACGCAGTCGAGCCTGCCTCCGTCCGCAAAAATGTCCTGTAATCCTTCAACTCGGGGTACTGCTCTCGCAGGGCAGGTATATCGACCTTGAAACCAACGTCGTTGAAGAACTGCAACACCACGCTCAGCATCACAGCTATAATCCTCAATGCAGACACGGAACACACCTTGAACATAAGGCGTAGCTCTTTCACACCCGCCCGGACAGCCCATGCTAGAGCCGTTCCGCCGAGCATCTTGGGGCGCAGCTCAACACCAAACACATCTCGCCAGCCCGCGTCGAGGTCATCTCGAGTAAGCACATCCCCAGCGATGTCCACATCCCTCCCGATATACCTATGCGAGATATCAGGTCAACATGAAATATCCCAACCAGCCTGTTGACGCACCTTTCCGGGTTTGCGAGAACAAGCGCGGCGACGCCGCCGATGTCACTGCAGGCGACAAATTGTAGGTGCGTGCTAGGCTTGAGTTGGGTGAGAAACATGATTTTGGTGATGCGTGCGAGGGCCGAGTCGGGGTCCGCATGGAAAAGCTCGTCCATGAAGGTCACGGGGCGCAAGATAGTTGTGGGCAGATTGGGATGGGCAGATTTCAGGTGAGCCTCAGTTACGCGCTTGGATTCAAAGCTACAATGTATCAGCTGAGGAAATACACTGGATCTTCGTGACTTACTGGGGGACATATGTGTTATCCACGCCACCGAGATTGACGCTCGAGTACACAAAGTGCTTCACTTCGTGCTGTGCCGCCGTGTCCGCAAGTGCGTTTGCCTCAACGATCTCTTGAGCGACGCCCTTGGGATTGTCCATGCTTTGCTGCACGGAGAACACCGCGTAGACCGGACCCGGTGCAGAAGTGAAGAGCGCCGCCGGATCGGTGGGAGTGCCTTTGTGCAGACGCACACCGCGCAAAGATTCCAGCGCTCTACTCTTCGCAGAAGCTGGGTCGCGAGTCTGCGCAAGGATGAGCCAGGGAGTGGCAGCAGATTCATTGGCCTTGGCGAGGGCTGAATATTTGCTCCGGGTAAGCGCAAGATCGAATGGTGAGGAAGTAGAAAATATACCACGCACGACTGCTCCTCCTTGCCTTCCCGTGGAAAGCATGACGAGGACGATTTTGCCGGAGGATGGACGCTCTGACATGTTGAAGCTGTCGGTGGAACGGTAGTGAACCCGGCTGTCAGTCTCCCCAGCCTTCTTATACCTTTTTTGCCCTCGCTCTTCTACCCATCTTACATTCTCCCTTCCGTTTTTCCGAACCGTGGTAATATTTCCCGCGAAATCGGCGGTTGCTCACAAAGCGCGCTGATTTCGGGAAATCAAACTGTGATGTCTCACTCAGAGTGATGGACCCGAAACACTAGACGTGCCCACAGTAAGTTATGCCGCAACGAAAATGTTGGCGCGAATGGATGCCTGTTTTGTGACCTATCTCCCCAACTAGAACTGGATCTACGTTGGCCGGCGCGACGCTGCCTTTGCGGTGCGTAATGACTTGTCATTTTCAGCAGATTCCTCCGTCAATCCGAGGACGTACCACTGGCAGCACCATTTCCTACCATCCCTGGCCTGTGCCGCGATGAAAGTATCATACGATTATCAACAAGACCATTACCCCACAAAGGAAAGGATACATCTGCTTATTGCTTTCAATCAATCGAGAAATTACGTTCACCGATATGTGCTACGCACCTCTCGGCACACGACGCTTCGGGCTCCAAATCACCCTCAACGGTGAAGCCAATAATTCTGAAGCTCAACGTGAAGCCTATCCGCATGGCTTGGCGAGTTACTCGGCTCTCGAGTGGGGAGGCGTATGGCCATCTGGTGTGAACGAAAGGCGGGGATGAGAATTATAATTCGCCTCTGGCAGCTTGAGGCCCAAAGCTCATCGTTCTCAATGAGTTGATTTCTCCAAGACTTGCAAATTGAGGGACGCCGAACTCCACTGTATGCGCAGATATCAGATCATATGGCGAAAGTTATGAATGGTAGCATACCGTTGAATAAAAAGACAATTTGGGAATACCGTTGGCATACGCCGTCAATTCTCCTAAACTCACGCAGCCCTTTTCTCAGACTTGTCCGCAAACTAATCGGACTTGATCCAAATTCCTCCTTGGGCGCAAACGGGAATACCTTGATGTAATCCATGGTCCGTCTCAAGCAGAAGAGGTGAACTGAACATGGCGAATGATAGTGAATACGCTCTGTTGGTATACAAGTCATGTGGAGCGTGGTTTTGCGTTCGACCCTGCCTCTGTCCGCAAAAACGTCTTCCAATCCTTGAGCTCCGGATACTGCTCTCGAATATCGGCGTTGAACCCGACTTCGTTGAAGAACTATGCTTGCAGCAACTTAAGCACCAGGATCACAGCCAAAATCGCAGACACTGAACGCACTTTGAACATAAGCCGCAACTCTTTCATGCCCAAGCCGCAACTCTTTCATGCCCATGCGCAACGCCCGTGCTAGGACAGTTCCACCGAACATCTTGGGGCGCATCTCCGTGCCGAACACCTCCCGCCAACCTGTCTCAAGGTCACTCGGCGTCAGCGCATCACCAGCCAGATCCACATCTTTCCCGATATACCTGAGTGATACAATCGATGTTATTGGACCTGGATATTCCCGGTCGGTGTACGCACCTCTCTGGGTTTTCAAGCACCAGCGCGGCAACACCGCCAATGTCGCTGCATGCGATAAACTGTAGGCGTTTGCTGGGCTTGAGTTGAGTGAGGAACAAGAGCTTGGTCAGACGTGCGGTCGCCGATGCAGGGTCCCCCATGACAAGCTGGTCCATGAATGTCACCGGCCGCAGAATCGTCGTGGATAAGTCGGGGTGAGTTGCTTTCAGGTGGGCCTCGGCGAGGCGCTTGGATTCGAAACTACAACGTACATATGAGCTTGGGTAGATCGCATGAGTTTGAGGGACGCACTGCGGAACATATGTCTTATCACCCTCAGCTCCCCCGAAATTGACGCTCGTGTAAACAAAGTGCTTCACGTCGTGCTTCGCGGCGGCATCCGCAATGGCATTCGCCTCGATCGTCTCTCCCGCAACTCCCTTTGGGTTGTCGACGCTCTGCTGCACAGAGAACACCGCGTAGACCGGACCCGGTGCAGAGGTGAAGAGCGCCGCCGCATCGGTGGGAGTGCCTTTGTGGAGACGGACACCGCGCAGAGACTCCAGCGCTTTGCTCTTGGCAGACGTCGGGTCGCGAGTTTGAGCAAGGATGAGCCAGGGCATTGCGTCTGACGGAGCGGATTCGTTGGCCTTCGCGAGGGCTAAACATTCGTCGCGCGACGCGGATAAGTGCGAGAATGGGCGCTGAGGAAACGGGGACATACCACGCACAGCTGCCCCGCCTTGTTTTCCGGTCGAAAGCATAACGAGGACTATCCTGCTGCAAGACGGCGGCTCTGCCATGTTGGAGATGGTGGTGGAGAGGAGGAGAAATGGCTCCGGCTGTCAGCTTCTCATGATTGGTTCCGAAATCTCGCACGCTGACATTGAAAAGAGGTGTCCTTACCTCGAGAGGCGTAGTTCTTTCCCGCAGATACGTGCAATCATAAACGGGTCAACAGTACATGGAAACAAGATTGATAGGCATGGAAAACAAAACTCAGTTGAAAGGAAAAGGGTTGGATCGTCGCGACGCTGTTCTCGTCAAGAGCCCTTATAGACTGCTTCATAACCACTTTGCGATCGGCGGATAGACTGCGATAGCATTGACCTGCAAACAGACAATTATTACTGAACAAAACAAAAACCGACATAGCAGCACACTTACGTCGGTTATTAATTTTTGGAGGCTCCGGATGTTGAGTTTGAGCCCGTCAGCCTCCACGGCGCGCAACGCGTCCAGGCCCCGTTCCACCGACAAAGGGGGAGCGGGCTCCCAGTTGAACTCCCCCGCCATAACGAGCTCAAATGACTCGAGCCGCGAAGTCCCGTCCCCGCACTCCTGCCGACGCCACGCCAGGAATTTCGCCAGGTCCTCGTAAGGAATCTCCACGGCGCGACAGAGGTTGAGGGACAAGTACCGCACGTTGGGGAGGAAGTCGGGCTTGCCGAGGGCCCGGAGAAGTTTAAAGATGCTCCAATTGAAGTCCGTCAAGCGAACTACAGAGAGAGTCGGGCACGCGCAGAGACACTCCGTTCCAATGATCGTGCGGGGCCATGATGGTGATCGAGCGCAAGGAACAGCCCGAGCGCGTAATGAATCTGGTGAAGAGCGCTGTTGTACGATTTTCTGTTCCGAACTCGTGTTTCTCGGACATCGCCAATTCAAGATGCGTTAGGGCCGGGAGGGTAAGATGATCGAGGAGAGCCAGGTCTCGCTGGTTGAATTTGAGCGTGTGGACGTGTTCCAACCGCGCCGGCGCAAGCTGCACTGACTCGGGGGATATGTATTCCGCAACAAGGATTTCGAGACGTGGGGTCTGGTGCAGAATCTCGGTACATTGGGCGGTATCTTGGCCATTGAGCTCGAGGCGCGTGAGCTGTCCCCAAGGGAGAGCAATCCAAGGCAGCGCAAGATGGCCGAGTTGCACCGCGCGAAGCTGGGGTGCGTCGTCGAAGGTAGTTATGCGGGAGGGTGGTACATCGTCAATTCTCTGCTTTGCGAAGGTAATGTTGAGTGTCCGCAGCAGTGGGGTGCGCCCGCGAAATAAATCATTGGGAAACGTATCTGCAGAGTCCACGGAGCACGAGAGGACCTGTAGTTGGGGGAGATGCGGTGCAAGAGCGGCACACAAGATATCCAACCCCCGTTGCCCGAGATCCACCTCCAACGGATGTTTCCCTGTACGAGGAAGCCAACACTGGAGAAGCTTCTCTGCAGACGAGATGGCGTTCTCCGTTGGCACCATCCTGAAATTGGACCAGATAGGTTGAAGCGAGAGCGCAATTCTGCGCCATTCACGGCAAATGCTGGCCAACAACAGAGGGCCGCAGGGGGGTATACCCAGAGGATGCACTACGTTTGGATTGGCACTCCCTCCGATCTCTGCGTATGTACAATACTGCAGGAAGATTTCAGCAGTGACTTCGACGGGTAGGGTGAGCACCGGGTAGACGACACTTTTCAAGGCCTCGACCAGCGGTTTCCTCTCCTCGGCGAGGCAAACGAGCCTAGCCCGGAGGTTGGCCATTTCACCGTCAATCTCGGCGACCCGATTGCGTATAACATTGGGGGAACTATTTGCGTCAGCGGAAGAAATTTCGCGGCGCTCCGTTAGATCGTCGTTGTGAGTTGACATGGAAGAGGAAAACAGGAAGACCGACGATGCTTTGATAAGCAGGTAGTGCCGCCATGTAACGGGCATGGCCGGATCAATTCCTACATGCCCGTTACATCGCTTGTACTAATTCATTTAGCCTACAATATCCGACTTACGATACTTATGCATACATACACCAGCATACACCTATCTACCGTTACCCGTAGCACTGCCTTGCTCCTGTACTTATATCCCCTTGGTTCGTCGGGGTTCGCCTTGTCGAATCAACGCGAGTTTTCGGGGCCCAATGCCCTCGAGCTTTCCTGTTCTCAGTTCCTTGTTCCGGCTCCGCCTCGGGGGCTCCCGCCCCGTGACACGCCACGCATCACATGTCTGATATATTGCTGATATAAGTATTCGCACGCCAAAATTGTTGGATAATCAAACCCAACTCCGCCGCGACCTCGGGCGCGACACCAGATTGACTTGGACAGCTTGTGCTGCGCCCGTTTCCTTGGGCGCAGATTCCTACGTCTCACAGCTTCGACTCATCTCCCGAGTATCTCTATTTATTGTGCTCATACTTGCTCATATGCGCGCTGTTCTCTGACTCCGATTCCCTCTCATGTTGCACTCACTCCCATGTTGTGTTTACTTGTCCCCGCATGTAGTTATGAACTTTTCCTGTCTCGGTAACCCAGACGTTTGGTGTGATCTTTATCTTATCAGCCACGGATTGATCCGGCGGAGTTTAAATAAATGATAAGGAAAGATGGCCGGACCGTTCTAGTGTGATTCGCGCCCATCTTTTCTTATCATTTATTTCTGTCAATCACGGATCATTCCGAAAGTGATAAGATAAACAAACAGCAGTGAATAGCGAATCACACAGAACGTCTGGGTTACCGAGACAGGAACTTTTCTTGTATTGAAAGTGTAGTACAACTCTGAATTAACTCAGTTCTTCTGCGAACATCGTCCCCCACTCAGTTCATTCTTCAATAAAAATGTGCCGGCAATTCTCTGGGCTTTTTCGCTTTACTCGTGCTGCAGAGGCTCCGTAAGCCCGCGTCTGCTCTTTAATTGCTGTAGGTACGAGGAGTTGGTTAAACTGGACGCGTTGTTGTTGCTTGTTAGGTCGGCTATGGTCACGATGTCACGTCGTGACGCGCTTAAGCCTTCACCCCAACCGTCATCTTGATTCTCTGGAGAACTGCTGGCTGGCTCTTTCTTGCTCTGTCCAACCGGGGAACGGTTACAACAGGCTCACACTTATAACCTACTGAGCGACTGACTGAAAACCTTGCTGCTACGCTTCAAGTTGCAGGCGCATCCCGCACTCTGGAGTCTGAACTCGCCAGCACGCTGCACAAGCGACATCCGTTGTGGTATCTTCTTGGCTCGAAATGCATACAAACTCTACCTATTGTCGTCGTTGGCCTACACGCACGACCGTCCAGATCTGCGACTCAAGGCCAAGTTCACCTCGAAGAGTCCTGGCTTCGCGCTATCTAGCCAAAAATTGTAGCTCGCTCCCAATATCTTCCACGTCGAGCACACCGTCTATCTGCTTCGCACAAGCTCAGAGTCCTTGAGCGCGGATTTGCCGCGCTATAGATGTGACTTTGGAAATAGAATTCTGCGATCCATTCACGGTCAGCATCGTCTCGACTCTCCCCTCGTCCCAGCTTTTCCCATCCAGTGACGATTCAGGAAGGTCCTCCTCAGCGAATTAACATCACTCAATCTCCCAGATCTCCGCGACTTCTATTCCTTGCTGTTGGGCTCTGCGAGATTATGTTGCACGGAACATCGCTGCAACGAGATTTACACCGGCCCGGGCTGGGCCCGCGACTGGAACCGCCCGTGGAACTCCCACGCCAAGACACCCCGCTCGTCATCGATGATCTCATTTTGCCAAGCCGCCGCCGTTGTTTTTCCCTGCCGAAGTATAAAAAGAGTGGGTAAACGATGCGGCACCCGTTTCACTCCTTTCCTGGAAGAAACACCAACACACCCACGCTTACACACTCACACTCACGAACCTCACGAAATAATGCCGAAGTTGGAAGCACCGAAAGCGCCGGCGACGGATGTCGAGCGCAGGATGGGGATTACCTGGGATATTCCGTGCGTCTGCTCAAGATATATTCGATGACTTGCAAGTTGGGGCTAATTTTTGGGGCAGAGTTCTGTTTGGAATCATGTTCATACTCGCGACGGCGGAACTGGGGTTCTGCGTCGATACGTTCCAATATAAGCATAAGACGCATACATGGGATTCGAGCACGGAACGCTCAAGGTAGCCATCTATTTCTGCGCGTTTTCATACCGGGAGCATCGCTAACTCGGGCACAGAATAGCGTTCTTGATATTCTCCGCCGTGCGCACGATGGCGCTATCGTCCGGTACGTATCCCCCGCTCCCCGGGTTCAACTCCCCTCTGACTGACGAACGAACGCAGTATACATCGGCTTCCACTTCGCACGAAAGATATTCTCGTCCATGTTCCACACGGTACGCCCCTTGCTCTCAAATTCTCAATGTCACCGATCGCATACTGATCGGTAACCCAGATATTCGTGGTCATGTCAACCATCTTCTGGATCGTCTCAGGGGTTCTCATCCACACCCTCTTCGGGCTCATTGAGTGCGGCGGCGTCGGCGAAGCGAAAGGTGGGCTGAATGAGTGCCACGAGCTCAAGATCATCGAGATCCTCAGTTGGGTGCTCGCGGCCATGGCCGTGGTCAGCTCGGTGCCCGTGGTTATGCGCGCGGGGGCACAGAGGAAGAAGCAGATGGAACAGAAGAAGAGGGAACATGATATGGAGAAGGGGACGCGTGCTTGAATGTGTATCAATCAATTGTAGCATATACCCAGCATTTATCAACGACCTTCATCTCTGCTGGTGTATTGTTTAGGGAGATCGTATGCACTGCGCAGTGCAACAGACACGGCCAAATGTCTGCGTGGAACAATCGCATTACAGAGAAGAAAATATGGGAATCGCGAACGAACTTGAAGATGAGCGGACAGTCTGACTCAGTCACTCATATCATGGCACGTACATTTCAATGATTCAATCACAGTGAACGCCTTGTCTTTGCGTCTCCCCCTACAGTCCTACCTTCCCACACTCGCAACTTCCTTGCAGCAGCTGTTCCGGGGAACGTCCCGTCTGGCCCAAGCGGGGCCTTGCTGGGACCACCAATCGGCGTCCACGAATGCCGGAGGAACAAAACCGCTGCGTGGGCTCCGCGGCGCCATGCACATTGGCTGTGGGATGGTAGTGCTCGGAATCGTCATCGTGGTTTTGTTCGTCCGCGTTCCGAAAAACAAGAGGGTATGGCGATGATGCTGAGACAGAGAAGACCCCGGTACTATGAAGCGCGATCCAGAGTGGGTTTGTACGCCGAGACATTGGGTGGCAAGGCAGACGGTTTGGACAAGGGTAGAAGCCAATTCGAACAGAATATATCACGCTGGACAACTGGAGGACATTCAGCGTTGGAAAGTACGGATAAGAGCAGAGCAAACACACCTATGCGTACTCCCATATCTCACTACTGGTGAGGCGGCGATTGCGATATTTTGCGCAACGTCGGACGCTATACCGATCGCCAGCACGGCTTGATAGTTCTTGTCGCCTCTGACGACACAAAGCTCGAGGCCTGCCTGTTGCATCTCAGCGACATGCCTCAGAGGCGCACTGTGCGGGAATCTCGCGCCTTTAGGTGCTGCTTCCCCGGGAGGTGGCGCACTGTGGCTGTACTCTCTGTGTAGCGCAAATTCCTCCAACCCAGGTGTGTTGATATACTGTAGGCAATGGGTAGTGGATACCGCGAAACGGCGGAGATTCGGGAGATGCAGTGAGCGGAGTCTTTGTGATCTTGGTGCAAAAGTACATACGACACTCGACGAGGTGCACAGCCTGGCGCAAGATGTCAAGATAATCTTCCCGTAGGACGATACCCTCGTATCGCGTAAGATAATCCCAGCTCGTCGAGCTGGAGGTGAGACCGGCCATGGGGGAATCGGAGGACCAATCCTCCACGAGGTACAGATGTCGTCTGGACACGGCGCAGAAAACTCATATACCGTGGCTTCCCGGTGGCAGTACCCTAAAGAGTACGCGCGTCGCAGCATGGGCGCGCGGCCACGGATTGAGGCGAGATCGTGAAACACATCCGTGCTGAGGGTTTCCCATCGTCCGCACGCATCTAGAAGCGGGCCTTTCAGTCGGCTGAACCCGCCTCGTACAGTAACATCCAATGGCGAATCTCCAGCACGACGGAACTGCTCTTGAAACTACACAGCCAGGGCTTACATCCAGCCGCCCCGCTTGTTGGAACCGAACAGACCCAGAATGATATCCAGAGGACGGGGATCCCGATAGCTATCTCGCGCCAGCGTTTACTAATTTGACCGAGATACCAGGGTGCTTTGGGGAGCTCAAAATTGGCCAGCGGCTTCCGTGCCATAACGAGGATGCGGCAAAGGATCTCTGTGGGAAGCTGCCGGAGAGGAGAAATGATTCCTTCGTGCGACCGGATGTCATGTGCGAGAAGATCGCGCGCCTTGACCAGTGTGTCCAGGATGGCAGCGACGGCCGCAATGTTAGAATCAAGGCCGTTGCACCGTTTCCTTGCGCCCGCAAGGAAGTCCAATATTTGCGCGGTTTCGGACTCGGCGGGTGGATCATTGTTGGTGAGGAGAGGATGGGTGGCAGGTAGGGGGTGAATTGGGGGGATACCATCGCGTGGTAGGCCACAGACACAGGCTTCCATCCAGTGGCGAACTACATGAGGATGAAACGGAAGAAAGTTTTCTGATGATTGATCGATGCCACCATTGATCGCTGGGCACGTGATGGAGACGCGACGGCCACGGTGGACCAAACAAGGCCAATCTACCTAAGTAATTAGCTGTGTGATTTTTTCCAGGATGTGCATCAGCAATAAGTGAAGAAATTTAATCCCAGACCCCTAAAAGGTAACCGCTCCGCACGTCTAAGAACGTCAAATAGAGGCGGCTCTTACTAGTATTCTCAGAAGATTCAAGAGATGGAATTTCAACCGGTTCACGAAGAAGCCCCAGGAGATTTCTTTAAACAGCGGACGTTGCAACACTAATCCCGGATTAAATCACTGCTTGTTTAATCAAGGGGGACGGTTTAAACAGCGGTTAAACCATGGTAATGGCTCAAAAAGGCAGAATGCGTGAGGCTCGAACGCGACATCTCTGGAGATCATGGTCATGAGGGTGCGAGTGCAAGCAACCGTTAGACCACAGCGGCAATGACTGCAGCTGGGTTAAATAGCGTCACCGAGGGGCTGAGTCTATCTGGGCCAGGCTCCGACTCTTCATAACCCGACAACTGATTAATCCCCCTGGGAAACTGGGTGTGAACATAAGCAGTAACATGTAGCTAATCCTGACTAATGGTACATTATGATTGCCACATTTAATCCTTGAGGAAAAAACCACGAGAAAAACAGATTAAATCCGCTCAATGGCTGTTTTGGATGATTCTATTAAAATTCTAAGGCTACCGGTATGCTCAGGCTGAGTATTTCATCACCCACTAACATAAATCTGGGGTTAAATCCAAATGAAAAACTTTGGGTTGAACCGGGATAAATATAATTGATCGGGATTTCACATGTTGTTCAACTTGTTTAAACCGTGGTCTGATGATCATTTATCCCGTTTAAACAGCCCTTGTTCCATTATAAACCAAGTCCACATGAGATAGAGCTCATTCCCACTACTGGAGAAAAAACACCTACTTAAAAAGGAACTGTTAAACAAGGGGTCTAGTGGCATCAAGTTGTGCCATGATCAATGCCTCTATGGTGTAGTGGTTAAGCCTCCTTCTCGAGTTCCTCAGTGCTGCGTTCGAACCCCTCGTAGCTTTTTGTTTTACTTGTTCACCACCCGGATTAATCAAGCAGTGATTTAATCCGGGATTAGCGTTGCAACGTCGGCTGTTTAAACAAATCCCCTAGGGTTACTGGTTCACGTGGCCTTAACGCGTCGAGGAACAGAACATGGACAAGTTCCGAGTCCGTGAAGAAGGATGGCACTGCTGCATGGCAGTAAACTGTAAGGCTACCAGCCGCAAGGAACCGTGAGTCAGCAAGGATCTCTCTTGTCTGTTATTCGCGTTCACGAAGAGATGCGGGCAAATGTCTTCATGGAACAACCGCACTAGATACACGACGTCAAGCTACGAGAATCGAGAACATTGGGCATCTGAGTTGCGAAATGGATCCAACTTTAGCAGACGGTTTGACTTATATCTCGCACATACGTTTCAATAGCGGGGAACGCGTTGCTTCAGTAATCTAGAGCCAGTCAGAAAAGCACTCAAAACCACGTATGGACAGTCCATACCTTCACACATTGACATCCACGCCCACAGCTTCTTTGCAGCACGAGGTGCTATGGTCGCACCTGTTGGGGTTGGAGACTTCGCAGGGATCAGCGCCGAGCGGAGCAGCAGAAACCAGGCCTAGGGCGGCGCATGCGAAGACGACGAGGGTGAGGACGCGGAACTGCATTGTTTGAGCTGGGATTGCTGATAGAGTTGGTGGGAGTGACGAGCTGAAGCCTGAAGGTCCGAGACCATGCTTTTATACTCATTCGTACTGATTGGCATAAAGGTGGAACGATATCGATAATCGGAGTCAAGGTGGCTCAGGAGTCAATATTACTGTGCAAAGTCCATTTCGAACCGCGGTGCAGACGATGGGCCGGTCGAGAAGAAAAGTGGTGGGGCGTCGATTGAACGGGAATGGATTTTGGAATCCTTGTATGCGCGCATAGACGGCGCGGAACTTGAATAAGAAATTAGATAGGGAGGAGAAGGGAATGGGAGGGATCTCAAAGGCAACCACATGCCCAAAGTTGACGAGAGGGAACCCGTGTTCATGCGTCGTTTCAGAATTTCAACCATCTCACGGCGTGAAGCAGAACAAACGTCTTCGCAGAACGATCTCATTACAAGCAGCAACTACGCGGAACTCAATGGATGATAGATCATCTAAACCGCAAAGTTCAGCAGCCTCGGCACATATTCAGGAATAACTCACATTGTTTGTAGCCACAGAGTTCACCCCTTCCTAGATCACGGTCCCAACCTCGTAGACCGGTGACTGAGTATGTTTTGGCTATCGGCACAGCTAAGTTTCGATGGACGGGATGGTTAAGAGCCTACCAACCACGCACCACTGAATTTTATCGTTAGGGTCAGCGTGGGCCGTAGTTCGAGCGGCTCCCTACTCACCCCGAACCCATCTCCGGGGATGATCGGGCATGCCCCGGCAAAAGTCACACAGCACTGGCTGTCGCGAGTGCAAAAGCCATCGTCGGGGACGCACTGCTCGTGCTCCTGGTGGGGAGCAGCAGAAATCATGGCAGTGCAGGCGACGAGGAAGAGGGCGAGGACGCGGAACTGCATTGTGTGAGCTGGGATTGCTGATAGAGTTGGTGGGAGTGACGAGCTGAAGCCTGAAGGTCTGAGACCATGCTTTTATACTCATTCGTACTGATTGGCATAAAGGTGGAACGACATCGATATCGGAGTCAAGGTGGCTCAGGAGTCAATATTACTGTGCAAAGTCCATTTCGAACCGCGGTGCAGACGATGGCATCAGACTTTTGACAAATAACTTGTGCCCTTGTACAAGGCCAAAAAAGGCCAAAAAAGCCTCGAAAAGGTCCAAAAAGCGCGCAAGCTGAAAAGGTCGCAAGTCTATGTCCCGACATCGCAAGGTCGAGAGTTCGACTCCGACCAATGACACATTTACGCCAAATTTACGCTTCTTTCCCGACTTGTTGTTCATGCTGAGGGGTAGCAGTAAGCATGCATGAGCAGGTTCAAATCATTTTTGGTGCTTGCCCAACACTTACAGACCCACAGCGAGGAGATACTTTTCCATCAAAAAGCCAACAAGGCCCGAAAAGGCAATAAGATCACAAGTTATTTGTCAAATGGCTGATGGGGCCGGCCGAGAAGAGAAGTGGTGGGGCGTCGATTGAACGGGAATGGAGTTTGGACGCGTACGCGGCGCGGAACTTGAATAAGAACTCAGAAATGAAGGTGTGTGGTGATAAGTGATAAGGGAAGGGAAGGGGTCTTGAAACGCGAGCGGAAGTCCAACATTGACGATAGGGGACCCATGTTCATGTGGCGTTTCAGGATTTCAACCGTCTCACGTGGCCTCAACGCGCCAGGCAGTCAAAGGAACACAAACAGATGGCTTCACAGAAAAATCACATCACAGGCAGCAAAACTACGGGAATCCGGGACGTTGGTGAATCTGGTACTCCAAAGCTCAGCAGACTCTCTGGTGTGTTCAACACCAACTCACATTGTGGCCACAGAGATCACCCCGCGTTCCTGGATCACGGTTGAAACCTCAAAGGACGCATTCCTGGATTATCCAACAAGTAATTCAGCCTAGCTCCAGGATCGTTAAAGGAAAACCTCGCTTACCCCGTCCATGCACGACTTGATGCCAAGAGCCTGGCAGCACTGGCCGATGTGTGTGCATCGCTGACCGACGACGCTACAAGTAGGAGGCTCGTGGTGGGGAGCCGCGGAAATCATGGCGGAGCAGGCGAGGACGAACAGTGCGAGAGCGCGGAACTGCATTGTAGACGATGACGATGCGCTGGAGGTGTAGGTGAATCCAACGCAGCGCACCCGCCTTTATGTAGCTTTCTTTTCAAGACTCCAAGGCGTAAACAGTCCCGGGGACAGATGGACCGAGGAAGAGAACCCTGTGAAAATCACACAAAGGGGGCGATTCAGCGAGCCAACGCATGGGAAGAAGGGCTATAAGATTGAAGAGGCACATGCACATCTCATTCGGGTGAAGGAAAACTGCCTGTGGTGCCATGGTGCCATCGGACAGGGATTCGCTCCATACAATGGAGTTGGACACGCGCTGTTGGCTTCGCTCAAGTACGGCGACTGCGTGCCCTATCGGGAGAAAATAGTCGAGACACGTACTCGTCCACGCGTCGGTGGTTGTAGATCGGCTTCGGTCCCCATAAAAGCAAAGCCAACACTTTAGGCGTTGGTGAAAGTCGTAGCACTCGGAAGTCGAAATGGCGTCCGGGAACAATCCATCGAAAATCGTCCAAAACGCGGTTTTGAGTACGAATGAAGCAGTGGTTGGGGTGGTTCTGGGAGCGGACGGACTGAAGGAAGGAAGAGAACCAAGTAGTAAGTCGTACGAGGAGGCCATCTTACGAGCCAACCCACGGGCAAAATTGTTGACTTGATGACAGGTGAATCTCCGATCCGGGCGGAGGAAAATCGTTTGTGGTTCGGTGGTGTCATTGAACAGGAAATCGTCAGTCTAACTCCGCTTTAGTGCATATCTTGAGCCCTCAGCACACGAGGAAAAAATATTCGAGCTACGCACTCGCACACGCGCTCTTGGTTCAACCCCTTTTGTTCCAAGCCGATGATGTTCGTACCGCGGCCCGGGACCGTCGGCCGACAAAGGAAACTGTGGTTCGATGAACTCGTCGGAAGAGATGCGATTCCTTATCCGGGCGTTTATCGCATTCGAATACTCCCGCGTGCTGCACAGACGTCTCGAACCGCGCAGAACTGGCTCCCATCCACGAGCCACGGCGTATCGTCCCGACTCCCGCGAGGCCCACGCATCTAGTAAAACGAGGCGCCCAGCTGGCAGCCAGTGCCCAACTTCATTATCAGGAAGAAACGAAGAAAAGAAACCTTCGCCACGTCCGGGCAGATGGATCCAGCTTCGAAAATGGACAGCATCTCGTTTCGCCGTTGTACGCTGCAAAACCCGCGAAAGCAAGGAAGGAGCTTCCCATTGCCTGGATAAACGCGGCGGCGGTATCGCTCAAGTATCGCTGATCAATGAGTGCATGATCTCCAGTATCAGCTGGTACGGCGTTGGAAGCACACATATTGGAGAAAGATTTGGGGCTTTGGTAGTCCCGAGCGGAGGCGAGCTTTATTTAGCTTTGCATCTGCAAAACCGACCTGGCTATACAGAGCTACAGAGAGCACAGTAGAGCGGTAGACACAGAGACATGTCCCCTAAATATAGAGGGCAGGCCCGATATATAGAGCCGTATAGAGCCCCGTTAGAGCCTTAGAGCCTTAGAGCCTTAGAGCGGTAGAGCCACAGAGCGCTGTATAGAGCCACGTCGTAACGGCATCATGATGACGGTTGCGCTTGATCATGAGCGGCGCTCCCAATCATAATTGTTTTGTTCCCATGCATTGGAAGAATAGGCACGAAAATGGGGGAAACCAGATAGATTCAAGCTGAGAACAGAGACTATGTAAACTATATAGGTAGGGATGCACTGGCCAAAAAGAAAAGAGGAGTTGGAGCGGCAAGTCGTTGCCGCCGGCAATTTCACCTTGATGATCATCAGATGAAAGACGAATTCGCTTGACGGCAATGATAGTGGAGGCCAGGTGCTTGAGTCCGACTTCCAGTTGACGCAGCTTGAAGGCTTGAGTGAATCGAGACAAGCAAGGAGTTTGAAGTTTTTTAACTGTTCAAGTCGGAGCTCCGGGACGTAAAGTTTTGATTGTCCCTCCGGCTTGCAATTTGTGCCGATTGGAGAAAGCCTCCGAAGCGGAAGGAAGAGGCAGTAGTCGATTTGGTACACCGGTAGATTGGGAAGGGGGGAAGGATGGTGGGAGGGAAGAAGGGAGAAACCGTGAGCACGACACACAGCCGTGCTTTATATACGTCTCGGGGGGCTCAGATCAGTTTCGGATGGCCAGGTGCTTGATGCATGGACATTATAGATGGCGGGATTGCAGGTAGAGCCCAGGGATGCATAGAGAGTCTGAGAGACGAGGTGGCAGCAAGTAGATGATGCGTCTCTAAGAGGCTCTATACAGGGACGTCGGCTCTATCGGGCTCTAACCAGACACTGCCACCTCTACCACGAGGGTCGGCCTCTAACCACCCAAAACCGATTTGCAGATGCTGGAGGCAATTTCGAGGAGAGAAAGAGATTGCGAGAGAAGAGAGAAATTACCGTCGCATATACTTATCAATCAACCACGTTTATTTTGGCTTCACATGGGAATGATAGGCACCGCACGCAACCGCTGGAATGCGAAGCAGCTAAGTTATCTGAGGCGCGAGAAGTCGTTCTTGAGTCGTGTCCGAAAGGAGCAATCACATCAGCTCCAAGCATACGCATACACTCGAAAACATCACTTTTCCTTTCTCTTACTCTTCTCACCACCAACCTACGAGTCCCCATGCCGCCCCGCCCCACCGCTGGCGCCCCAGACTCGGACTCGGAGTCCGACGAGGACAACGCCGCGCCCATCGCGATCCCGCAGACGCAAGCAAAGCGGGCGGTGCAGAGCCGCGAGGCAGCAAGGGCGGCGGTCGTGAAGGGCGAGAAGGATAAGAGGAAGGAGCGGAATCGGGAGCGGGAGCGGGAGCGGACGGCGCAAGCGAAGGCGGGTGCGGATGCGCAGGATGGGCACGGGGAGGAGGACGTCGAGTCGCGGATGGAGCGCGCGATGCGGGAGGCGGGCGAGGAGAGCAGCGAGGAGGCCGATGAAGGTACGGCCGGCGATGAGAATCAGGACGCGCAAGACGAGTCCTCCTCAGACGCCGCCACCGCGCACCACCTTCCAGACCACCTATTCACCTCCGCCTTCGCTGACAAACCAAAATTGAGCGCAAAAACAGACGCAAAGACGAGGGCGCGGCGGCGTAAGCGCACGTGGACCCCCGGGGCGAAGGACATCGTCGTCGGGTGCGTCTGCGTCTTGAATTTCTCATTCGACATCTCTTACTAATTTTTTTTTTCGCTATGTACGTTCAACTTCCGCGCATCGCTGACTCCGGAGGCGGCCCGGAGTTGCTCTCCCTCTCTTCTCTTCTCTTCCTCTTTCGTCCGCGTGGTCGGTCCCGGACGACTCGCGCCTCTACAAAATGAACGTCGTTGATCGATTGATATTCGAGATCGGAAGCCGTGGCACTGACACTACCTCCTCCCCTCCGACCGCGTCCTCTCCTCACACCCGCCTCCACCCGCCTTGAGCTTCTCCCGGGCTCCCATTGCCAAAAAACGACGCCGTCTTCGCAAAATCAAAATGACGCCGCGCTTCCACGATCAAAATTGACGCTGTGTCCGTCCTTGTTGAATTATCTCGCCATCCTCAATGCTCATCCAAAATGAAGTTGAAGTAGTTGATTGATTCGATATCGCAAGCCGTGGCTTCCCTCCTCTGCTGAATGGCCAACCGCACCCCCAATACCAGCGAGCGAAAGCAGAGGTGGGACACGGCGCATTGCGCTTGGGGGCGGGTGTGTGCCTGCCGGCGGCCGATTTTTTTTTCAAAAAGGGCTGAAAAAGGTCGGTGAGCATGCATCGGAATGTCGAGCACGAGAAGGGCTTTCTTGCAAGAAAACCCCCCTCGCGGGACGGCGATACGTCGTCTCGGGCCAATATTCGGTGCAGAATTGGCGGGAGGAGGAAAATGGCGGGAGGAGGAGGAAGGGAGATGGTGGTGGTGGGAAGAAAGGAAGGAATGACAGGTGGGTCATGGTGGTGGTTCGTATCCAGGTACGTACATACGTACATGGCAGCGTGGAGTCGGACAGAAATGAAATGTTTCATAGCTACAGATTTCTTCCGGTCCCCGGTCTTCCCCGACTTGGCTTTCCCTCTTCTCCCCTTCTCATTGAGATTGTGTAACCCTGTAACAATAAAAGCTGAAAGTACACACATTGAGTATCAATAGGGGACTGGAGGGATATGGGCCACTGCAATGGCAATCTCCGACCTAACTTGAAATATAGCCGAGAGAGATCTGCGGTGGGACAACTGTTGATGCGCGCGTCGGAATTGAAGAAGAAAAAGGACTTGTGCCTTCGAGCGTGCAGCCGCCCAATATTGAGTTAGAGGGTACATGTACAAATCAATAACGCGGCATTTGAAGAGGTTGTGGAGAGGGATAGCAGAAGGGTTCCTCATCTAGCTCGGAGTTTGACTCATCAAATTGTCAGCAACAAAACACCCGAGCCACGGCAGGCGACGCCGGACGGCGGGATTTACTTACCTCCGATGGGAATACTCAGGGTGGGAGGGTCCCACACTCCATGCCCCTTGCGCAGCGCCGGCGCTGCGTAACAGCGCAGTTGTTGCTACTGGTAAGCGCTGCCATGGGGTCGCTAGGCTATATGGCCCCTAGAATGGGGGCCAGGAACGGTCTCTCTGTGTAGCGGTTCCGCCGCGCGTTGCTCCGTATCCCACCTGCACCTTGGGTTCAACATGGCGTGCAGGTTTTTATTTCGCGCAAGTTCGCATTTTTTGTCGTCTTTTTATCTGTCAGTTGCGCATCACGGCGCCGTAATTCGGCCCCAGTATTAGCCGCGTTTGGCTCCTCTTCCCCATTTTTTCACCCCCAAAATTCCCTTCAACTGAATATTTTTTGGGCGTCGGAAAGCCGGACCGGAGTCAACGCTTTCGTCCATATATGGGAATTTCGGGTTGAAAACCCACTAAAATCGATTCTTGAGGTGCGTTGAGCAGGAAATAGATTACTCTTGGCGTGAGAACTTTGTTATGTGGAACTCTAGAGTGTTTCCAGAGCGGTTTGGGCACCGGCCCGTGCTCAGGAAGGCATGGAATTGTGTTTGTGTGCGATTTTGCAAGTTGATGCTCTTCTGCGGCGAGCCCTAGTCCAACTCACCCAAGGTATCACGTAATTGCTCTGAAACACGTCTAGGCCAGATCTGCAGAGTTCTGGAACGCAAGGGGAACCGGGTACACCGCAATACGCGAAACGGTGTTTCCCATGCATTCCGCTCCCCGAAGTTCAGGGAGCGCATGGGAGCTATTCTTATCACGGAGGAATCATTTTAAGGGATGGATTTGATTTGTTGGGGCCTGGAATCCGCGCTACAGCGCGGATTCGTTGCCTTGTCAATATTTTGGCTGAATTCACTTTTCAGACACACCTCCTCTTCCTTGCCCTTGTGCACAAATGTACTACCCCAGTACCCTGCATACCAGGAATCCAAATTTCAGACTGAAAGATGCCCTGTAGCTCACCCCAAACCAAACATACTTCCCAGGCACCTATAAGATCTCCGGTTTCGGAGTTGCATGCACGCATGGCCGCTCCACCGGTAACGCGGGAGCGCTCGCTTAAGGCTGACTCAGTCAGCGGCGCTCCCACGTCCCGGCTCACAGTTGGGTTATAAACCGCCGACCTCGCGGCCCTTTGGTATGTCGCCCACTTTTCGCCCACTTTTCCTCCTCTCCCTCCTTGCTTGCTTTCAGCCACCGGCGTGTTGGCATCAGTACACAGGACTACTTGGGGTGGGATCCGACACTTGCCTTGGCTTCACTTCGACCGCACCCTCCTCAATCCCCGTCCGAAGACGACGCCGGCATTCGCCGGTGCCATCAAGCCGTCTCGGCATCACGTTCGCACGGCCACGTCTTCGGTTCTTCTTCATCGACCACCACCACGCTTCAGCCCGCGGGTCGGCCAAGGTAAGCAGGGTGTATTTTACTCATTTGGGTTGCTCTGATGCTTCATTTCAGGCTCTTTCTACCTTTTCTGGGCCGTCTGTCCGGGTGGGGAGTTGCGGAGTTGTGGGGTGGGTTTCGGGTCGCAGGGTATGCCGCAGTTTTCTTTCTGGATTCGTTTGCTCACGATCTTTCAAGTCCTCTATAATCTGATTGCTGGGCGCTCCCCTTCCCTCCTTCCCAATCTCATCCCAACTCTGCTTCCGCTCGTCTCTTCTCAAGATCTCTGCTCTGCGGGATTTCAATGAGTTCTTGTCTCGTTAACTGCCGGCTCCTTCAAGTCTTCGCCACAAGATTCCCGTCTGCAACCTCTCATCGCGTCCTCTTTGATTCTGGCTCTCTTTGTCTTTCCTCAACCGTCTCTTCAAAGCTTTCTAGGGTTGTATCCGATGCTCCTGTATGGGCGGTATACTGTCCGTAAAATACCTCCAAAATCAGCGTTGAGACAGATGATGTGAGAAAAAGAAGCAACGGAGAAATCAGGGATTTGACGCAATCATCAATCGCGCCCACGTGCAGAAAAACACATTGCAGTTACGGGTCAGCAGAAAACGCGATGCAATGTGCTCTGGCAAGAAAACACAATGTGCACTTGTGCATATTCAGGTCGGTGACCGGCGTATTATGCCGGGCCCGCCGTGATGGCGTAGTCAGTCATATGATTAGTATGGCGTGCGTCGCTGACGTGTCCCCCGTCGTCTCCCGTCGTCTCCCTCGCCGCCACCGACAATGGACTTCAATGCCCGCGGCAAGTGCATGAAGCCTGACTGCCGCTCTGGCTGTATGATCTTCATTCCTTGCGATGGACCACCTCCCGCCCATCCGGGACTTGTGCGATGTGCCGTCTGCCCAGCAGATCCGGGCTGCTGTGCGGCCCAGCATGCCGATACTGCATCGGTACGTGGGGCGGATTTTGCACTGACTAACAGCGACTAAAGTCTGCCATCCAGGTCCCAAATCCGACCCCACCAATGCCCCCGCCGCGCACCCAAGGTGGTGGAGCGCCTTCGGCAACTTTTCACACCATGCATGCATCTCGAGGATTTGCTGCCCCTGCAATGGGACCGTCCGCAACAAATCCATTTAAAAGCCACGCCGACCGGCGGCAACAAGATACGGGAAGCAAACTGAACAATCCTCTGAATACGAGCGCCGGGGATCCAGGGAGTAAAAAGTTTTATCCAGCTCAAAAGGTGCGCTATTGTGGAATTATCCAGGGATTCAAATGACATCACTGCAGTCCCAGCTCGATGGCGACCTCAGTCCCCACGGCGCCAAGTCGAAAAAGCGCAAGCGCAGTTCCAAGTCGAAGAAAGAGGTTCCGAGTGAGGGTGAGCCGGACGACAAGCGTCGTGCTGCTGCTTCAACCAAGGGCTCCAAGCCCATGGCGACCAAGTGTTACTCAGCCACCCTCGCTGAGAACACTAAGGCCGTTGCGTCGAAGGACTACTACAAACCCTCGGCGGCGAAGTAATAATCACGTCCTCACTTTTCGCACTCTGACTCATATCCCCAGGCTCTCGGAGATGAACCGCCAGGGCCTTGTTAAGAGCCTCCACCTCCCTAAACGACCTACTGCGATGCAGATCAGGGAGGCAGTCTACACCGCGTTTAGTAATATTCCGGAAGTCGAAATCTACGGCTTTCGCGTCCTCGAAGTCAAGGTTTTTCAACCGAAGACCAGGAAAGGCAAGGACAGTAAGAAGTCAGTCTCTCTTCTGCAGCCGTCGACGGGTGAGCTGGGGATGGAGATGTGGGAACGGTAAGCTCATTACGTTCCCCTACTGATATCAACGGCTCATATCCACAAAATAGCGCTCTGGCTCAGACGACCGTCCGGGATGCAGGGCCAGGCTACAGAAACACGATCTTCATTGCCCTGAATCCTGCGGCGCCAAACCTTGCGTTTCCTGGCGTGGATTGTACCTTGGACGCTCCGGATCATGATCTGAGCAGCAGCGACTTTTCATGCGACGATGACTCTGACAGCTCAGATGACGAGGAGAAGAAGTCAAAGGTAAAGTCGTCTCTTTGTTGCAGCTCTTCTCGCGCGCTGATCTACGGTTTCCAGGGGAAAAAGTCAAAGGTAAAGTCGTCTTGCTGTTGTAATTCGAGCGTCGTAGCCATAATTCATAAGCTTCAGGCTGAGGAGAGCGACGGTGACAGCTCAGATGAAGAAGAGGAGAAGAAGCCAAAGGTAAAAGTGACGACATCTCTTTCTTACAATTTTCGTAGCAGCTCTGATCTACGATTCCCAGGAGAAAAAGTCAAAGGTAAAGTCGTCTCCGAGAAATTTCGCGCAGTTCTCATCGATGTTTCCCGGAGAAGAACTCGAAGGTGCAGTTATTTCTCTGTCACAATCTTATCGTTGCAGCCCTCATTCATAATTTCCAGGAGAGCGATGGTGAGGCGGATGATGAGGGCCATTCTCCCTTGTTTAGCGCCTCGGTACTTGTCTGATAGCCTTAAATTTGAACTCTTCATTTTGTTGACTGTAACTGTAGGAAAACGTCGACGAAGATGACCCGTTCGGAGCGCCAATGCACGAGGATGAGGTTATTCCTCAACCGTCCTCTGAATCCCACGCTTACATATTTACAGGGAATAAATCAGGGACACGAAAATGAAACCAGACCTGCCGTGGACGAGAACCAGGTTCGTTGAACAGTCCTGGCCGTTTCCGTGGCTCACTTAGCCGCAAAGGATATGGGGGGAGACTTTGTGTTCGAGTCTCCGGAAACGTACTTGTGGAATCCTTTCCCCGCGGCCCATGTTCGTGCGCTTCGGTTGACCAAGAATATTGCAAAGCCAGACGCTCCGCAAAAATGGGTAAGTCTTTGCTTTGAGCCAGATTGGATTCGGAATAATGGCCGTTTATAGTGGCGCACCACCGTGATGGCTCACCTCAAAGACTTCAACCTGATCCACCCGCTCATCGCAGACCTTATCGACTCCGCAGTTGCCGGTCATCTTCAAATAGATGTCTTTTTCACCAAAATCAACAAGTACGTTGTCAAACCACTCGAGTTCGTGAAAGATCTCGCGATCTGCATCACCGATACCGGGCCGGGTGCAGCGAGCCCGTCCGCGTTGCTTCGTGAATTCGAAGACATGTTCGGATTGGGACCTGGTGGAATCAACATTGTTCTGCCCATTCTCTCCATGCTCTATGAGGGCTTAGCGCGCCTTCGTGAGCAGGGGTTGGTGCCCAACTACGAATCCCACAAGGTGGAATATGGTCTCGACCAGACGTCCAAGGGGTTGGTGACCTGTCTTACCTACTTCCGCGAGAACTATCACCGCTCGCTTTGGGATCCGAAAGGCGGATTCCGTGAGCTAGCGTACATCTTACGAAAGCACGACAAGCAGCTGCCGGTACATTCCCAATTTACTGTCTTGCCTTTTAGAAAGTGTTGATTTTTTGTCGCAGGTGGGAACACGAGAGCATCCGATGCACGCGCAGATTGACGGTATAAATCTTCGCTTTGATTCTATTGCCAGCCTCCGGCAGTCGTTCCAGGACGCATTTGGGTCTGCCACAGAGGGCGGTCAAATGTTGCACACTGTCATCGTCGGAGGCGAGTATGGCCTCCGGCGATTCTATGCTGTTATTGTGGAGCCGCTTCTGGACAAAGTTGACCGAGACGATTACGGCGAGGTCGTCAAGCTCTGTATTGACTCCTGTCGCGCCCTTGGGCGCAAATGCGGGAATTATTTAAAGGTGCAACCCTTCAAGTCCCCCGCGTCGTTCTACCATGCTGATTGCTCATCAATCAGACAAAGCCCGGTCGTGGACCCAAGGCCCCTGGCTCGACGCCTAGCGCTGAGGACGAGGTAAGCACATTGTTTCGCAGTAACACTCACCTAACGTGTCGGCATTTCACAGGGGCCACGCACACGGGCTCAAGCCCAAAGCCGGGGTGCCTCTGCACCTCGTAACGCAAAGTGCGAGACTTCATGTTGATATCTTTTGTGCCGTTCTTTACAAATAAAACTTTGCTGCGTGTCGTTTAGGAGCGGTTATTTCAAAACACCTCGGGAAGCCAATGATCAGTTTATGTATGCAGACGAGCTCTACACCGACACTGCCGAAGGTATGTGGCTCGTTTTGAGGGGCGACTGGCTAGCCTGTACTCAAACTTGTGCATAGGATGACACGGATTGCATTGAGCTGTCGGCAAGCTCGCTCCACCGCAGCCGTTTCGACGTTAGGAAGAGAGTCTACTAGAAATTGAGATTCATTGGAAATTTGGTGGCACTCCATAAAGAAGCGGTGAGTCTCGTCGTGGCCTGCGTTGTCCATGGCGGTAGCGGATGAGGAAGATGATGTGTCACAAATGTCGAAAGATCGACGCTGTCAAATCGGGCCCGGTGTTCCGAGAGCAGTGCTGAGTGATGGATGATCAAGGATGGTTTCGAACTCCACCACTAAGGGTGCAATGTCGTTTTCTCCATGACACCTACATTGTGTTTTCTTTGGAGGAAATTGCGACATTGTGGTTTTTTTTTGCCGGTGTCTTTCAATGTGTTTTTTTCATTCACGGAATGACACGCATTGTTGTTTTCCTGCGTGTGGGTCGCTGCATTGTTGTTTTTTTCCAACAGGACAGGGCGGATTGTTGCGGAAAACTGTGTTTGTATTTTCCGGACACTATGTGTGCCATACTCCTGTTCAATATCTTGCGTCAAATCTGCACTGGGGTCCTTCAAAATTTGACTCGGAACTCTGGCTCGCAAGCCTTTCTGTCAACGCAGCTCAAAGAACACTTCAAATATTAAATTAGTCTTGGGTATTCATCCCTTCTGGGCTGCTTTCCATCGCGCCAAACTGATTCAAATCGTCATCCTCACTTCTTACCATCGCAATCTGACTGACTGAACAACTCCGTCGCCACTTGTTTCGCAGTCTCTCCAGGTAAGCCAATATTTTCAACGCCCTTTCATTACGCACTTACGATGGCACTGGTCTACTTTACCTTCTCTTTCTAGCTCGAGGCGGTAGCGTCGTTTCCGAGCTATCTGCGCGTTTCATTTGACTGACTTCTCTTCCTCTCCTTAGATTCACGTTCGGCTTGCCTCGCATCGACTTACACAAGTCCAGAGGTAAGTTTTTGTCTTGCCTGGACCTCGTTGTGGTTTTAACTAATCGTTTCAAAGATGCGTCAAACTGAAATTGTAGTCTCGTATATACTCCGGGTAAGTCAGTATTTTCAACGCCACTTCATTACCCACTGCGATTTGGACTGACCTTCCTCAGCGTGTCTTTCTAGCTCCAGTCTGCGGCGTTGGATTCAAGCTATCTGTACATTTCTTTGGACTGACTTCGTTTCGTTTCCTTAGATTTTCACTCGGATTGTTGCGTCGACTTACAGAAGTGCTAAGGTAAGGTTTCGTTTTGATTCGTCGGCGTTTGACTTACCATTCTATAGACATCTCAGGTTACCGTTGTCGTTGTATTACTTATCCCAGCGCGTCTCCTCGAATCAATTACTAACGCAATTCAGTTCAGTTTACTTTACTCGTGTCTCACGCACTCACTCGTCTCGCTCGCTCCCCACCTACATTACATCCACGGCACGTCTTGCTTCACCTTGGTTTGGTTTGGTTGACTCGTTGGCTGACACCACTCTCTGTTAGATTTTTCTTTCAGATTGTTGGGATCGCAGTTTTGTATGTTTGTCGCGGGCCCGACGCGTCGCGGTGAGGAAAGTGGGAGAGGTGGTGGTATTGGAGTTGAGATTGAGTTGAGTTGAGATGAGTTGAGATGAAGGTGCGTCCCCGCAACTTTACTTTACTCTAATGTTCGTTCATCTTCACAGAGCTTACAGGAGCTTACTCAGGTCCATTCCATTCACTCGTTCCATTCCCATCCCAAATTCCATTCACACTTTCATTTAGCTATTTATCTACACTACTCAGTCGACGCGAATCCCCATCCCCATCCCTCGGGCATCTAGGGCTCGGGCTCGGGCTCGGGCTCAACGCCGAGCGTTCATGAGAGTTCAATGATCGAGCCATACCTATACCAGTCGTGTCACAGTGCGGCTCACGGATTCGAATCCCTGGAGTTACAGTGTTCCTCGTGTATCTGTCTCTGCAACAGTCTACAGAACCCTCTTCTTTGAAAAAGTTGAACTGAAACCGAGCTGACTCGGCTGAGACCGAGTCGGCGGTGTCTGTGTCTCGCCGGTGAGAGGCCAATCTTTTTGGACAGTTGAAGACGGTGCCGCCGTAATACTAAGGTTACGAGTGGTAGTCTGTCTGGAGAGACTACCGTAATACTTGGTCCAATATTTCGAAAATTTGGAGCTCAGCATATCTTAGTACTAGTACTTGCGCACCACTTGCTTTTTCGTTCCTTGGCCGGCGTGCCGCCATGCTGTGTCCAAAAGGAACCATCACTCGGCTCCAAACATCCGCACACATCGCTTTTCCACCTTCGCCTCAAGACCTTCCCTGCTTTTTCTACGCTCACCACAAGCACCCCACCCAACTACGAATCCCCATGCCGCCCCGCCCCACCGCCGGCCCAGACTCGGACTCGGAGTCCGACGACGACAACGCCGCGCCCATCGCGATCCCGCAGACGCAAGCAAAGCGGGCGGTGCAGAGCCGCGAGGCCGCAAGGGCGGCGGTCGTGAAGGGCGAGAAGGATAAGAGGAAGGAGCGGAATCGGGAGCGGGAGCGGGAGCGGACGGCGCAAGCGAAGGCGGGTGCGGATGCGCAGGGCGGGGAGGATGGGCACGGGGAGGAGGACGTCGAGTCGCGGATGGAGCGCGCGATGCGGGAGGCGGGCGAGGAGAGCAGCGAGGAGGCCGATGAAGGTGCGGCCGGCGATGAGGATCCGGACGCGGAGATGTCGGACGACGCCGCCACCGCGCACCACCTTCCAGACCACCTATTTACCTCCGCCTTTGCCTCCCCCGCTTCCAAACAAAAATTCAGCGCAAAAACAGACGCAAAGACGAGGGCGCGGCGGCGTAAGCGCACGCGGACGCCCGGGGCGAAGGACATCGTTGTCGGGTGCGTCTGCGTTTTGAACTTCTCATTCAACATCTCTTACTGATTTTGTTTTCGCCCGCCCACAGCTCACGCACCCTCCGTCTCTCACACGCATCCCCGGCGCCCCCCGCACCCGCGACGCTCCCCTCGCGCAAGATCCGCAAATTCACCGAGCGCGCGCTTGCACTAACGGGTACTGGCGCGCGCAACGCGAGCGCCAAGGGGTGGACGCGGAGGCCTGGTACGTGCTAGTCTCTTTATCCTCCTTCCTCTTGTCCTTCTTTCCTCCATCCCTCTCTTGTGCTTTTATCCTTCATTCCGTATCTCCCTTGATTTTTTTCTCTTGGATGAGACGACGCTAACTGTGTTGCGTTTGTGTCGTGCAGCGAACATCGGCGTGCTGAGACGCGCGGTGCAGGGCCCACCGGCGGCGGGCTTCGTCCGCGGCGCGTGAGCGTTCGTCCTGCCGTGTGCTTCCACTTTGCTTTCATTCCTCGGCATCGCTACTTCACTTTGGAGATCGTTGCACGGATGCGTGTCGGGAAGGGTAGGGCGGGGAGCGAGGGAAGGGTAGGACGGGGAGCGAGGGAAGGGAGAGCGCGCACGCATCGCTCTCGGGTAGGGAGCAAGGGATGAGACGGGCGTAAACCAGACCACAAAAGTACGACTCAAATCATCTCTTATTCATCGCACGTCGATCGACTGCTCCCCGTGGACCAAACGTGGAACAGCTACGTTCAACTTCCGCGCACCGCTGACTCCTGAGGCGGCCCGGAGTTGCTCTCCCTCTCTTCTCTTCTCTTCCTCTTTCGTCCGCGTGGTCGGTCCCGGACGACTCGCGCCTCTACAAAATGAACGTCGTTGATCGATTGATAATAATGTTCGAGATCGGAAGCCGTGGCACTGACACTACCTTCCCTCCACTCCTCCCCTCCGACCGCGTCCTCTCCTCCAACACCCGCCTCCACCCGCCTCCACCCTCCTCCGGGCTCCCATTGCCAACAAACGACGCCGTTCTCGCAAAATCAAAATGACGCCGCGCTTCCACGATCAAAATTGACTCTGTGTCCGTCCTTGTTGAATTATGTCGCCATCCTCAATGCTCATCCAAAATGAAGTTGAAGTAGTTGATTGATTCGATATTGCAAGCCGTGGCTTCCACAGGGGGCATCAGCCCCCGCTTATGAAAAAATAAGCATTGGCTGTAAGCCGGGCTGTTGACTCGCTGTATTCGCGCTTATGAAAATTCGAGGATTTGGAGGACTCGGGGGGCGGTTTTGGTGCTAGTTTGGAGGCTTATGGGAAGTAATTAATGTACCGACTACGAGGTAGGTACTACGGTACTAAGATATGCTGGGCTCCAAATCTTCGCAATATTAGACCAAGTATTATGGCGGCACTTTCTTCAACTGTCCAAAAAGATTGGCCTCTCACCGGCGAGACACAGACACCGCCGACTCGGTCTCAGCTGAGTCAGCTCGGTTTCAGTTCAACTTTTTCAAAGAAGAGGGTTCTGTAGACTGTTGCAGAGACAAATACACGAGTAACATGGTAACTCCAGGGATTCGAATCCGTGAGCCACACTGTGACACGACTGGTAGGTATATGGCTCGATCATTGAACTCTCATGAACGCTCGGATCGTTGGTCTAACAAGCGAGGTACGAGCTTCAAATTGTTAGAGCGTCTGTCTACCGAGAGACTACGAGGGAGTGGGGAATTGGGAAGGAGGCGAAGTCTAAAAAGTGGCCACCCACGGGGATCCCTACGAAAGCGGATGGCGAATGTGTCATTTGCTAAGTCAAACTTTACTTGATTCAATGTGATTGAGCCAGATTCAACCAGCTCCATACGGACCGCGATGCTATGCTTATGATTTGTTCAGTGATCAGGAAGTTTCGTACGGTGTATACAAATCTCCTTGGTATACGGCTCGATTCATTGTCTTAAGGTTCGATTCACTGGCATTGGCCTGTTCATCCGAATCAAAATCCGCCCCGGGCTTTATGCAGCGAATCCATCTCCGTCTCCTGGGTAATATCCACGACTACCCCAACACTCGTGCTGCCGCTCGTATTGAACGTCTGTAAACCATTATTTATGAGGAAGCTGCGGCCGTGCGGATGGAAGAGCAATTACCGGCAGCTCCTGGTCCAGGTCGCGCGTGCGGTGTAGATCTTCTCGGAGAGATTCTCGTCGGTTGAGCGTCTTAGAAGTTATGAGTGCTGTACTCAACAAAACCCGAGGGTTGGGTGGTTACGCACCGACATTAGAGTAGTGCTGGGTGAATGTCATTGCTGCATCAGCATGCTTTAACCATGGTTGATTGGGCTGCTCACGTATATATGCGACCCATAGGCTAAGATACGTGTTTAAAAGAATCTAATCGTCAGAGAGTGGCGCTAAGAAGAAGGACACAACATACAACAGAAAACAAGAGATGAAGACCGGTGAGCGGGAACCTCGTCTGACAAACGTTAGGTCTGTGGTTCGTCCGAAAGCGTGCCAGGTGCATACGAAAGTGACCGCAATCATGATCTATTCTTGATCTATTCCTCTCATAAGAAACTCAACGTGAATCCCAGTGAACAGAAGCTTACAGCAAACAAAGTCGCCGCCGCCGCGCTCTCGATCGCAGACCGAATAAGGCGCGTAATCACAGTGTTCGT
This sequence comes from Mycena vitilis, assembly GCA_029203975.1. Taxonomy (NCBI): domain Eukaryota; kingdom Fungi; phylum Basidiomycota; class Agaricomycetes; order Agaricales; family Mycenaceae; genus Mycena; species Mycena vitilis. The sequence goes on from JARGYF010000082.1 coordinate 293,129, forward strand.
CCCTTTCAAACAAAGTCGATGATTTGCCGACCTGAAGTGCACTTAATACGAACTGGGGAGACCCGTACGACTGGCGTTCAGACAGAATACCAGCGCTACTCTGCAATTTATGATCAATTAGTGGCTCCGCAGGTGTATATTGGACACGTACGTGATGGACAGGTCATTGGCGACGCTCAAGCCCAGCCAGGCATCCGCCACAGGCCGCACCTCGTCGATATATTTACCAGTGAAGCTGGATCCAGCCAGGGTGGTAAGCATACCAATCGAGTGGAAAAAGTATCGAGACTTCATTGAACATACGTTGCTGCCCGGAAGGTGTAGACGCTAGTTACAATCCCGAGAGCTGCCTGAAAAGAGGTATTCGCATCGATTTTTTTGCGCGCTGGGACAGAAATCTACTCACCGTGGCAACCGTGAGTAGAATAAGCGCGGCAGATGTTCCACGCGAATTCGATAACGAATAAACTCGATACACCAGGAACATCTGGATCGGACCCGCGGATCTGGAATACAGCCTGGTGAGCACCGACCAATACGGAGAGGTGGAAAAAAATACATGGCGGTGAGACCCGGAACCGCCGCCAATGGCCACGGCACAGTTTCCAAAAACGCCACGTTCAAGAAATCGTCGACCATGTACTGCCACAGAAAGAGGATCGCGATTATGCTGTGAACGGTGTCGACGAGTAGCTCCCATGCCACAAGACATCTGTGGGTTGAATTGAGTAGAATGCACGATAAGGAGTTTGCGATGGACCGTGTGGATAATGAATCTTCCAGTCGCCGTTGCGAGGTGTAATAGTTCACGAATTGCATGACGCAAACGCCATACAGGAAGGTGTTGAGCTGAAAGTGGGGTCAGCGATGCTCCGAAAAATATTCTGCGCTCACAGATACACCGAGCAGGATTGGGCCCAGTAGGAGTTTAATGGTGGACGTGGACATGGAGGCGATCGGAGCAGTGGGGTGAATTTGAATATGCTGTACGCATACGCAGCACTTTAAATAAACAGAGTCAGTGCTACATAGTCTGCACGTAATTGTAGGTCCCGACTAGGTCCACCATTCAGGATCCCATGCGCTCCGCTCAATTCGAACCAAAGTCCCAAACATTGGTGGGAGAGCCGAGCCAAAGAAGGAGAGTGTGTCATAGTCTACATTCCTGCTCGGCGCTATACCAGGCGGCAGGGTCCCGAAGGTATGCGCATCATTTTGGTGATTCCACCCGACGCCTATCCGTATGATTCAACCAAAAATGTCACATGCAATTGGAGAGAATGCATCAAACGAAGTAGTTCCATTTTCGAACAAACGATGGGAATCGCTGGATTACGACTCCGATCACCGCCGAAAGATTCTTCTGGCGAGTTAGGGAGCCAGGGCCCACAATCGAGCCAAGTACTAAGATGGTGTGGGTCCAGCCTCTGATTAATTTTTGCGTAGCGCCATTGTCGGGCTGGCTTCCGCGGGCGACGTACCGGGCAACTAAACAAAACGGGAAATTTCTTCGTCTCATGTGGTACGCCGGCTGATCTACGCGGCGGCATCGGCGGCCACAAGCATCGGACCGCGCAGCTGCGGGCGAATTGAACAGTACCAACTCAGGAACCATATGATTCCTTTCGATGTTAATTCCGATGTGGCGCAGTAGATGATGGTGGACCCACAATACCTGGGCCCTCCTCAGGTGTATGGTTCAGCGATCATCTCAGGGTCATCTCCTCAGCAGACGCATTTCGAGGTGGGGTGCGGCGCAGACTACGAAGAAAAACAACCGAAAGAGGAAGAAAGTACGGATGCTACCCCCCCCCCACCGCTCTAATTCTGCAGAGCGAGTGATCTGTTAGACCTTCTCACATCAGCATCCAAGGAACCGCGTCGTTACTTCTTGATGGTGATGTTGAGGATTTGTGGGCGATAGCACACGAGGCTGGACCCACAATGCCTCTCGCTATACACAAAGGAAAGCTCAGTAGCTGTTTCAACGCACCGAAGATTTTTGGACATGCATATGCAGCAGTCTGAGTACCTGCAGCTTATCTTGCTCCCGGCGGAAAGGATCCCGAATTTTGCAACACGTTGTCTGACTTTTACCTCGAGGTTGAACCATTACGTTATGTTCGGTAAGATCCGGACCGAAGAGGGTCGAGGTTCGCATGCTAATCGCAGGTCTATCGATTTAATGAACCCGAACTGCAACCGAGTTGACGGCTCATGCCTCGCTAATTTTCCCTCCTTGCTTTTGCACCATGTCGACAGACTCAAACGCTCTGCTTGTGGTTTCTCTTGCCGTTGTCCTCTTAGCTTTTGGCCTCGTGTGGCACCAATTCTGCACATCCCCGCCCCCGTGGATCAAACAGTTGGATGTCCTGGGGCAGGCAAGGAAGCAGATGTTACCAGGGACAGCGATAATCTGCGGAGGAAGGTATCGTGCCCCATAGGTTTAACATTCGCAGACGCATGCTGACGAGTCGAAAGCATTGCAGGAATTGTGACCGCCCGAATCTGTGCCGACCACTTCGAGCGAGTCATTATCATTGACCCCGAGCTGGAGGAGTGCGAAAAGCCCAAGACACGGCTCATGCAATACAAAGCAGTCCATGGTCAGCCTGACCTTGCTACACGAAAATTAATCACCCTAACGAGCTTCAGGTATCCTTGCTCTCTTCACTGACGCCGCACGACGACTATGGCCCAATTTTGACACCGAGATGCACGCTGCAGGGGGGCGGTGAGGCACACCTATTATGATGTTTCCATCACTAAACGTGTTTTCAGATTGCGCCAGGCGGATCTGCACTATTCTGGAATTCTATTATTGAATGAAAATCCAGCCGACAAACCTCCACAGGCGGTAAACTTGGTGATGCGAAGACCGAGTGCCCAGAGGCTCGTCGAGCGAGTTTTCTTTCAGCATCCTACTTTGACGAAAACGACTGTCCTCCGTGGGACTGTGAGGAGTATTCACGCATCACAGGACGGAGCATCCATCGGCGCGGTCACCGTCCGTCAGCTCGACGGTACATTTGTGACTCTGGGCGGTGCGGCCCTAGTTGTTGGTGAGTAGTCATCCTGGTAGTATTTTGCTCTCTGACTTGTGTCCAAGACTGTACCGGGGCGGCGCAGTCCGGGTTGAAGTGGCTGCCGGCTGCAGGATTCCACGTTCCGGAGGGCATCCGTTTGCGATACGATGGAAATATACGATACTTGTGCATAGCATTCGGCGTCTCGCCGGCCCTTTCCGCGAAACTACCCATCCCAAGCCCTCAGAGGGAACTTGCATGTGTGTACGTTTACGCACCGCACGATGACGAACACGCAGCATTCGTGATGCTCGCAATTACTGACAACGATACGAGTGCGTGCTGTTATCACTTACATCTTCTGGAGTCTGAGCTAAAACTTCATCTACACAGTGGAGCTCGTGGTTGGAAATACATCTTCAGGAGAGTGGCCTCAAGTGGCTTCTGAAGTCGTTCCATTTATTGCTGGATTCCGAGGATGCAACATCCCCGTGCCGTCGTGGGTCCTCGAGACCATAAGACTTCTTTGCGACCACGGCAATCCGTCTCTCACTGTTATAAGACTCCGTATGTCTCTTCGTTTCCTACATCTAACCCATGGTTCACGCCTGCTCCAGCGACCCAAACACTTCTCAGATACGATAGTTTGCCTGCGGGCGTCCTGCCCTCAAATTTTGTCGCCGTGGGTGACGCGACGTCGCAATTGAACCCAGTCCACGGGTGCGTTTTATCATGTCGAATCCGTTCGCTTTCTTACCTGCCCCATTTCACAGACAAGGTTTTGCCAAGGCGATACTCAACGGAATCAACTTGAATGCCCTACTGCATAACGTGAAGCAGGGCTCGCCGTCTCTTCCCAGAGACTTTTCAGCGCGGTATTTCAAGAGCGGTGCCCCGGCCCTGGAGGCTCTCTGGTGAGCCGAACATGCGCCTCCACATTCGCTCATGTTCCTCAAATCTACCCTTTTTGAATCAGGGACGCAACGAGACTACACGGTAAGCTTAAGCAAGTGGCGATCTTGTCAAGGGCGGAGTCTTGAGTACTTCCCATATAGATTACGGATCCCTCAAATGCGGACCCATGGACGGAGAGACACGGGATACCGGCCGCTTTGTGAGATGGTTCGAGAGGAAACTACTCACGGCTGCTACGCAGGTGCGTTTCGAGTCGAACAGCAAAAATCTTATTCATCTTACGCGATGATTCAGGACGAGGAAGTTGCGTCGGCCCTCTGGCATGTTCGCCACATGCTCGCGGCCGACAAGGTTTTATTTGCCCCGACCGTCCTGTGGAAAATCCTCCGAACTCGGTCTATTTTTTGATTCGCTCAACCGAGCCTTCATACAGGCGCTCTTGGGACCCCTCTCTGCGCCGGGAATTACGATTTTGATGACAAGCCAGCAGCGAGATATACAGTTGCTCATGCACCACTAGCTTCTGCGCGTTTATGATATGTAACGATAAAGAAACTGTAGAAATGATGTACCTGGTTGGTTTTGTGGTTAACGCACATTTGACCTGAACCTGTGAAAAAGACCCTCAATACCAAGAAACGCATTGCGATTATCAAAGACTTTTGTCCAGCAAAGTAATCATCGAAGATAACGTAGGCCCAGAAGATTATTGAACCCCACTCCCTGGGCGGTCGGTCTTTTCATGATCAGTTAACGGAGGAACACTGTCGGGCTGCTCCGTCCTGCTCTCGAGTTGACTTCTGGGACGAGCGACGTCCTCTGGTGTTGCTATACATTTCAGGACGGTCGTCAGAATAGCGGATTCAAACGGGCATGGACGCACGAAGAATCTGTGACTTGTCTCTAACACCCATGCCGCCTGCTTTTTCGCTCATCGCAGGAAGGCTCCCGGGCTGCGCAGTTGTTTGCCCGTGAAAGAACAAGTCCGCCTCGTGGTCGCGCTCCGCCCCGCCCACGTCCTCCCCGTCCAGCTTGTTACACCACCCAGCCGGAACTGCACGAATGAATTAACGGAATGGAGAAAAGGGCGTGTGTGTGACGCACAGAAATTTACGAGCCACCGGATGCATGAGCTATCGCTGCTGTGGTTGCACACCGCTGTAATGGGAGACAGTTGCAGCAGTCTATTACGTCGAAGAACGAAACGCACGCACAGCAACACATGCAGCAGGAGATGAGCATTCCGCAGCAGTCGTTGGCCGACATTGTAGGCCTGCCTACTGGTGCGTGAAGGGTAAGTAGAAGATGAGTGCGAGAACAAGGACGTCGATGCTTTTAGGCGAATCAAAGCTGTGCCCGCAGCAACCAAACTGTTCATCTCACACCGCAGGATCACGCGTAAAAGGCCGCCTGAAGTTTCTTTTTTATTCCAAATACCGTGGCACAAAAAAATTACCTTTTTATGTACCTAGATATTAAGTGAAAAAATGGCATCGAAAGGCGGCCCAATATGGCGGAAAATTAAGTGCAAAAAGGGGTCCATCATCTGTTGAATAATCAGACAGTGGTTAAATGACCCATTTCCGCGCATATTTTCACGGATATCAGGGCACCGAATTTCGCCGTGTTATTAGACATATCAATGAGCTCATTTTGACACTTAATCCTACCCGAAACAGAGATGCCGAAATATGCCGAAATATTGCGAATATCAGGGCCGAAAAAAATTAGCCTGATATCTGGCTCCTTTATAGCCATGGCAATGGTTAAAAAGGAGTGTGATATGGCAGATATCAGGGCCGGTTCCTTTCGGCCCTGATATCCGTAATATCTTGGCATGTAATTGTCAGCACATTTTAGGTAAGATTGAGTTACAAAATGAGTCCACTTATATTCGCCGCCCTTATATCCGCAAAAATATGGGCAGAAATGGGTCGTATAACCACTGTCTGATTATTCAACAGATGATGGACCCCTTTTTGCACTTAATTTTCCGCCATATTGGGCCGCCTTTCGATGCCATTTTTTGACTTAATATCTAGGTACATAAAAAGGTAATTTTTTTGTACCACGATATTTGGAATAAAAAAGAAACTTCAGGCGGTCATTCAATACTCTTCAAAAATGCGACTAGATCCTGCGCGAATATCTCGTGGATTCTGCTCGTCGGATGCAAGTGATCCCGCCAAACCGCACCGCCCGCGCGAGTGAGATCTTTCTTCGGTATGCCGTAGTCTTTCGGATTATCGAGGATGCGGGTAAAGCAACTCAGTGCGGAGAAGGTGATGATCCGCGCGTCAGGGTGGGTAGCAGCGAAAACTTGCACTGATTGACGCAGAGTAGAATTCCAGTTCACATATGTCGCGCTTATATCGGAAGTAGCCTTCGCACCTGGTTAACATGTAGCATTCCTAGCAGCAAGCAGAGAACCTCGTCACGGACGCACCTGCTGGAGTTCGTGCGATTGGTGGAACATCTATGAATAAAAATATACGCGCCCCGGCCCCATATAGTTTTTCTTGGAGGCTGAATAATTGTTCGAGCGTGTCTTCGTGCGTCTTTGCATAGCTAGAGGCGTTGTTAGCACGGTTACGGGCGGGCTCGAAATGCACATACGCGCAATCGTTTATGCCCACCCATGTCACTGCGCGCAGTTGAGCAGTGCTACGCTGATGGTCGGGCTGGTCTTACCGAACAATGAATCGGTCGCATCCCACGGTAATCCGTCCGCCGAGCGTTCCATCGCATATCCCTCCAGAAAATTATTGTTTACCTGCGTCTCGACGGCGCCGCCGCGACCGAGCGCCGGAACGCGCGCGCCGCCCACGGCGTAATCATGGACAAGTAATCCGGGATGCGGGCCATGCTGCGTGAGTAAGTACCCGACCCAATTGGTGCCGTCGATGTCGGCATATGTCAGAGACTTGTATGGCACAGAGGTACGGTCTATCTTCGCCGGAGGAGGAAGGTTAGCTGCGAATCCGATGGAAGAGTACGAATCGCCGCTAAAGCCACCGTTATCAACGCAGCAGCGACGAAAGGTGAAAGTATGACGGACAAAATGAAGAGGTTTTTGACGGCTTTGAATCCAGGCCATGGGGAGTTGACATTGAAGGACATGTTGTCTATCTTTAACAAGGGGCCTGTCGAGGGTGCATCCGTGCTGCCGCCGCCGCTGTCGGTATCAGGTCGAGGCGGTACAGGCTTCCGCTGGGTGGCGCGGGTGAGCGAGATGTTATAAATCACTTGAAACGTACAGATTTGCCCAACAGATGGGTTATCGACAATCGCTTCATGAAGTCAAGAGGAAAGCGCGTAAGCGCCCAAATAAGCGCCCCCAACAGACACGTGTAGATGTGACTTGTCACTTGTGACCTGCCTTTCTCTTTACCACCAACATCTTCTCCGTTCTGCGGCCTTTCAAGAATTCTTCTGAAGCATATTCGTACTTGGAATGTGCATGCTGAATGCTGGAGCTGGCAGTAGTCTCCTTCTGGCCGACACCTGATAATTATTTTGCTGGCTTGAAGCGCTGGGCAGTGGGAATTCATCGCTGGGAATACTGCTGTGCATTTGTGTCGCAAAAGCCATACATCATTCAAATGCCATGGATACCCACTTCCCCACTGCTTCACCTCCGATTCTAACTGAAACGAGACCAGGAAACTTCTGAATTGCTTGATTTGTATCGCTGTCAATGGGAGTCGTATTCACTACGGCCGCCCCGACTCGTCGTTGCTCGCCCCACAATACTTCTCATCCCACCCCATTGTACCTTGGACCTCCCTTGCCTAGTTCTTCCGTCTCTCTATCCGAAGCCCCGTCCAGGAACGTTGTGGATGCGTTCGTCCCTTGTCCTGACTTGATCTCAACTCACGTCCATCAATAACTCCGAATAACGACACTGCATGTAAGGTTTAATTTGGAGTGATGCTTATATAGTAACGACAGCGGTGCACCTAGCGCGGTTAAGAGGTCCGACAGTGAGCCCGCACCTCCCTTCCTCCTCTTCGCTGACATCTCGGTCCCTTCCTTGTATAATATCGCCTCTCTTCTAATCGCCTCATTTTCCTTCTCCGAGGCACAGAGAACGTCCCAACGGGCTCATGGTGCGTTTCATTGGCATCGGAAATCGTGCGGATACCTGAATTCCGCCAGTCATCACAATTGCTATCGAACGCATCCAGCTCGCACAGTTCCTTTGTTGTCTCGTCCTCATCCTCCGCCACTTCCACACCCATTTCATCGCGGTCCGTCTACTTTCATCCCGTCTCCTTGCCCGCTCATGGTAAAAAACCAGGGCTTCTCTATCCCAAGCCACCTCTTTCTCTAGAACTTCCTCTTCCCGGGCCCCATTTTCATCTTCTGTGATCTCATTCACTCCCTCGAGGGCACACCAGCCAATGTCTACTTCTTCGACACCCCACCAGTCAATATCTACGTCTCCTTTCTCATCCGACGACCTTCCTTCCATATCTACTTCGATTTCGATTTCCACAACCAGCTCTGCGAATCGGGTGAGCACTCAAGTAATCATTTGTGGTCCTTGAGCTAATTGTAATGAACATAGATCCCTTCCCTCGCAGCTATTGCCGACGCCAAATCGACGCCTCTATCACATCGGCCTGGCATAATTGCCGCTATCTCCGCATCCGTAGTCGTCGCGGCTCTATTTGCTGTCGCTCTCGTGTTCTTCCTATATCGTCGGCGCCGGACACGTACACGGCAAATGCAAGCCGGAAGTAGCACCTCCTCGCATCCCATCATGCACGAATATTCTGCTGAACCTGATACAACTCTCCGGTACTGGCCAACAACACCGGGTTCGACTGCCAGTGCCGGATGGCCTGAAGACCCCGCGCGGCCGATCCCACTCCCGCCCGGGCTCGGACAGCGCCACCAAAGCCTCTCCACGATGGCGGGCAATTGCAAGGCGCCGCACTACACCGTGCGCTCACACGCGAGCATGACCGATGTGTACGGCTTCGGGCAGGATGTTGCGTGGCAGGAGGCGCATTACGAGGATCCGCTGCCTCATCCGCATCCCTTGACACAAAATTCTGCGCAAATACAGCCTTTTGCGCAACCCATCATCGACGTCGTCCCGCCGACGCCGGGCACCGGGAGCATGCAACAGGTCGATTATCATATGCCCACGGCGGCTTCTGCGGCTCTATTGCGCAGCGCATCCAGTGCGACGGCTTCCTCAATGGCGTCGGAGTACTCGACCGCGTCGATGGTACTGCCCGACCCCGCGGTACCGCCTGAGGGGTCGGTGGTACTGCACGACGGAACGGACGATCAGCATTGGCTGGCGCGTCCACGGCCGGACTCGGTTCCCCCATTCTCCCGATATACACGCTAGACTATAATTAATTTATCTATCACTGTACTGTTGTGTATGTATAGAATCTCCGTCGAACCTTGTACTTCAACCTGACTTTGGCCCTGCACAGATCTTCCGTCAAGATCATCTGCAATCAAATACTCTCTGTGGGGTGACCAATTGCCCCTCCCGACGCAAGCACTTTGCAAGCACTGGAATCGCGTACAAATGTTGGAAAAGAAGTCCGGCCCTTTGGCCGTCGGCGGCTCCCTCCTTCACCCAGTTGGCGATGCATCTCCGTCGCCTGGCCTGAACCGCCGTGACATGGGGACGCCGCGCTCTCCCTTATGTGCGTCAGAGATGCAATTATTCAAAAAATTTGTACACATTCCCCACCACCATGAAGCTTGCACAAAGGTACACCCCGGAGGACTCGCTCAAATTTTTGTGAGGCTCAACTGACAACTCAATTGGCAGTCTCGAGCACCGGCATTGATATTTTCTCAACCCCGACTGCGTCGGCCATGTAAAGGGTAGCGGTGTTGGTACGTCTGCTTAGTGGAGCACCGCTACGGCTTGAGCTGACCAAAGTGCTCGTCTCGTCCAACCGACGCACGACGGTGTTTCTTTCTGGGCACCCAGAAGCCACCACCCTTTCTGCCGCAGTCCGGCATCCATCGGCACACAACTCGGGAAGTTCAACCTGAAACATTCGACTCCTTGCCGGCAGACGCGAAAGATATAAAGCAAGTCCGGGTCGAAGGCAATCGTCCATCCGCTCCTCCATTCATTTCATACACTCGTTCTACTCATCTGCTCTAAACATGCAATTCCTCGTCATTCTACTCGCTGCTGCCAGCGTTGCCTTCGCACAAACGCCCTCCATTGTGTCCTCTTTCAGCGAGGCCAACTGCACCGGCGCGGCGCTCGCCACGTTCAGCGGTCTCTCCCAGGACTCAGCCTGCTTTCCTACCGGCGCCGGTCAATCCATGAGGATCATCCGCGGAACGGCCCAGTGCGGGCTGACCATCTACTCAACGTGTGAGAGCATATCTCATGACTGAATTGGGGCTGTATGTACTTACCGGTACCAACCAGCTAACTGCGACGTGCCTGCGGGCGGCTTCAGTGAGACCGTGCCTCCCACTTCTGGATGTTTTACGTGAGTGAGCGGGTTTGTCTGTTGGTTCAAATGCTTACCGTGGATGATATAGGTCCACCGTGAAGTTCGAGTCTGTTCAAATTGTCTGCACCGATTGAAGACCCCACTTTAAGGTGGTGGAGTATGAAGCATAAAAGGACTCGGGGAATAAATGTGGTCATCATGCTTCGTAATCATGTGTGATTCTGGTACTTCCAACAGCAGCTGCGGCTATTCGTCCGGGGGAGTCACTGATCGAGGTAGTGGTTGCGTGACGAGTCTATCCACTTCCCCGACGGGTCACCACTTTGCAGCATACATCCATCCTGTGAATATAACCGTGTCTGACTGGTTGTGTTTTGGTTGTTTTCTCAAGCGGGTTGGCAGTTTGTTGCTTTTGCGAAGTCGACGTATGTAGCGCTAAGGGTCAAGTAATCCCTGCGCCCATGGAAGCTTACATGCTCTTACAACTGATTTGCCTGATTTTTTCGTCCTGTTTTCAACTCAATTTTGAGATCTAGACTCGACCACGTGCCGACGCGACGCGCCTGGAGCAGTACAAAGAGGCGTCAATAACGCGCCCGAGATTGCAAATCAGTCACGGTGACTGATGATCAATGCGTGATCCCTCTTTGCTTCCTGCGTCCAGCATCCCAGCGGGATGTGCAGCAATGTGCGGTAGATACTGCCGCTGAATCCGCCCTCCAACTGTGATGCCCTAGAGCTGCTTACGTCCCCGAAAATCGCTACCTTCCACTGGTAAATGAGCTGGATGACGAGACCCAGTGAATCGCAGTCTGGCGTTCTAGGTCGAGGCCGTTCTCAAAGCGAATCGTCTATGGTTGGACTCCTGTACCTGGGGGTTTGGATGTTATCATTTGCTTTGCCAAATATTAATGCTTGAAGAGGGTTTAAAATTTCTGACGGAAACATTTGACGAGCTCTATACGACAACGGCCGGTCTGCTTGTCTTGGTTGGTCCTTGTGTTCGCCAACCACGAACATCTGCCAAGCATCCGTCTTGTTACTACTATCAGACACCCTCATTTGGGCGGAACGACCTGGGTGAGCTTTTTTCTTTGTCAATAAATATGTGGGTTTGATACTGACCACGCTTGGGCAGATTAGGCGCATCGTAGCAGGGGAAAAAGGAGTTTTCTTCCCTGAAATGACTCTTCTTTTGTCATCGCGCTGTAGGTCCGAAATGGAGATCGGAAGCATTCAAAGCGCTATTGGTGGTGCGCATTTCCCCCGTTTCGTGTTCATCTTATTATCCGAACCACCTGTGTACCTAAAGGGTTAACGGTTTGACTACATTTCGGCTGGACGATGGGGTAGCGGATTTGTTTCCGCTAGAATGAGCTGTCATTGACGCTTTGCAGGTCCGAACATGGATGAATGAGACTCGAAGCATACCTCAAAGCGCACCGTTTGTTGGTGCGTATCTTCGGAGCGCGTTCAAGTACCCCAAGTCCCAATGGTTCTCCTACAGCACCTCTTCTATGTTGCTGATGTGCCAGCGGCAAGCGACAATGTGCATTTCACAGCACACATCATCGCAGTCACGTTTTTCGACGCGATCATTCCACCCAAGCTTTGGCACTATTTAATCGCACACGAACTGAAGCGTGACATTCTCTTTCCCTTCCTCTTACCATCTTGACGATGTCGTACCCTCAGTCCTCTTACCCCTCCGCTTCAACCGTCGACTCAGACTTGACCCCGGCTGGCTGGGAGTCAGGCTTTCCTGCATGGGTCGATGGCACGGAGGGCCAGAGCTTTCCTGAGGGGTGAGTGGCTTCACGCTTTGCTCGATTCTTCCAGATCTCCTGATATTCTCCTTCAGTGGGACAACCCAGGACGAGGGCCAGTGGCACTGGCACTCCCAACCAAGTGCCACCCCGACCTACCCACCCTCCCTCGATGGCATGGACTCGACATATCTTGCGCAGGGCGTAGACGCCGGGTATGTTCCTGCCACCCTCGATGCATCCATCGGTGACACTCGCTCCCTCAGATTGATGTATCCCCCAAGCGACCAAATTCTCGACACAAATTCCTACTCGTCCTCCGCCGCTCCGTGCCACCCCACTGTATTCTACGAGGAGCAGAGCATCGGGTGTGTTCTCCAGCTGGTATATATCTTCGCTCAAAGGAACTGACATATCGTGTCTCCAGCCCGCACGGTGCGGCTGGGATGCTCGACGCGACTTCCTACGCGCCGCTTGGATCTGTGGGAACTTTCGTCGATCCAAGCCCGCAGCAAGCGCTTTCCGCGTCACCGCGAAATGCTTGGGAGAATTATGGCGGGTGAGCCACTCCCCGCGTTCCTCCCCTACTCTCATTTGACGCGTCGCTTCAGCCAAGCAGAAGCTTTGGACGGCGCGACCATGCTCCTGCAATTCTCAATGTCGGCGGCAGAAATTGGGGACAGCTCTCCCAGGTACACTGCTCGCGTGTATCTCTTCTGCGATCCCCGTTTGACGCGTCGCTTCTAGCCAATTTTTACCATCGGTTGCCGACGCTTCATCGGCGGGAGTACATGAAGACCATTGGCAGGGGCAGGCACCGCCTCAGATCCACGACACGACCTATGCTCCAGCGAGCTATGATCTTGGCACGTCCCCCACCAACGGTCTCAATTCCTTTGGGTGGCCCTCATTGAATGCGGAGGGCAGCGTGTCTCCCAATGCCCTGACCCACACTCCTTCGATGTATATGCAACCGGTCAGATACGCGCCATACTTCAGGCCATCCGCGCACCAACCGCACCCGATGGCCTCGAATGGCTGGCGAGACGCGCACTTCTCTCCGCCCTCATCCGCCAGCAGCTCCCCTGAACTCCCCGGAACGTTCTTCCGCGGCGCTCATCCGTATCCGAGTTCTACCACCACGTCCCCGCGCATCCACTCCTACTCGCTGCCACCGTCACCCATGCCCGTTGGGGGGCCCTCTGTTCCGTCGTCCAGTGGCCCCACGCGAGTTACGCGTCGCACTCACAAAGCCACGAACAAAAAATCCACCCAGTATGTCTGAGTTCTCCGTCATATAATTACGTCCTGTGTTGACCGTACATTTCCCAGGTCCCCGCAAACCGAGCCGTTTGAATCTCTGCAGTGGTGTCTTGTACTCCCACAAGAGGTACGGCAGCTTCAAGCACGTATACAGAGCCGCTCTCCCGCTCGTCGTTGTCGTGTGCCTTGCCCGAAAGCAGGAACTTTTTCCGACGCCAAGGTTGACCAGATGGTTGCTGTCGCAAACAAGCTGCGCGACTCAATGCCGATCAAGTGCGACTGGGATAACTGCACAGAGACCGTTGCGGTCGACAAGCTATTAAGCCATCTGCGGACAGTGCACCATGTGCCGAGTTCAGGGCGGGCGCTGTGCAAGTGGGGCTCGGGTGCGGGCAAAGGCCGTTGTGACCAGTCCATGACGCCAATGTTGGCGAGCGGGTTAACGAAGCATATCCTCTCGAGCAAGCACCTCGCTGGACCACTTCCCTGCCCGGTGTGCGGCAAGGTGTCTTACCGCTCGGATGAGCTAGGAGCGCACCTCCGTGGGCCGTTGAACCACAGTGCCGTGTTTCATTCTATACTAAGGTAATTTAATTCAGGTCTCAGAAGTTCTCATATATGCGTATGTCTATGCCCTATGTTCGCCCATTGTATATCTCTATAATATCTTTTCTCTTTTCATCACCACTCCAAGTGGCAATTCGGCTCAGTAACCAGTTTTGATTCTCACTCCGCATCTGGTGACTCTGGTCGTTTGTTCGAGTCGTCATGCATGCAAACATAGGCGTAAACTTCCGCAACCTGGGACGCGACTATCGATATCAGCTGTTCGCACGGAAACACAAAGGCCAAAGACATAATTTAAAGTTAGGGGCAATCCGTTTCAACGGCCTTTGTAACAGATGTCGAATCCGTACAGGATCCCATTAGTTGCCTCGACTCGTCAAATTGCGAGGTCCGAGCGAAGCCCGCGAGGAAGAGCATTAGAGCATTTGTTTCGGTATATCGAAGTCCAATTGTTCATGTTCAAATATCTCGTCTGCTACAAGGAGAGGGCCTCAGCCCGTTATCAATGAACCTCCGGTCAAGACATAGGCAGCGCATATCCGTTTTTCCCTGGTGCCAATAAGCATTCTCGACACCCTGCCAAAAAACCGACGCCATATAAGCCCTTTTCCTGGAGGAAAGAATTGGATTGACATTACCGATATGTTACGCGCCGTCGGAGCCACTATTCAGTCCCTCTCCAATATGTCCTCGATCAGACCGGATCTACAGGCCGCTGCAAGGCGACGCTCGACGTCCCAGTCATACTTCTTTCCCTGTAGTGAGAGGGCCACTGATCGAAGAGCTGGGAAGGCACTTGCAGGCTTCCCGCGGTTGAGACAGAGTGATTCGGCCATGTCCGCAGCGGAAGTGCCCTCGAATATATCAGCAAAATCATTGACGGTCAGAAGTTGAAGGTGCGGAAGGGTGAGGCAATGTGAGGTGGAGTCGGGATCGACGGTGAAGATTTTGGGAAACTCAATATCCAGCCAACAGAGATGGAGCGTGAGTTCCCGAAGTGTCGGAAGGCGGCGAAGCAATTCGAGGAGGTGGTTTGAAGGCATGCTGCATTTCTTCAGCACAAGGCGCCGAAGCTTGAAATGTGAACGATCACACAGCTCCAATAGGATGTGCGGTGACCATTCATAAGCATCGATAACGAAATCCGATCTCAGGAGGGATGCGACGAATTGGGGAAAGGGAACCCTGCACGGCAATCGCGGCTTTATGAGCATTGAGTCTCTGGCATTGCAGCTCGGAAAGGACAAGCGAAAGCTTTAAGATGGTTGCGTCGAGCTGGGAAAGATCTGAATTCATAGCAGCTAGCATGCGACGGACTGGCGATCGGTGGGAGGGTAGTTTCCGCGGTGGATAACTTCGCTAAGCGCGGCATCCGTCGCATCTAGATCGGTAAGCGGAGAGATTTGGTCGCGCGCGAATAGACCTACCCATAGGCGGGCGAGTAATGTGAAGAGACAAGAGGAGACTCAATACTGGTAAGCAAGAGCCAGCACGACCACCATCATCTGCACTGCCTCGAGCTCGCTTGATCACCCCGTCAACTTCACCCGGTGTTTTTTTTTCCCCCTATCGCCGTCCGCCCCTCGCATATATACACTCTTTGCTGCTCAGCTGACTCTTCACCGAAGGTGGCCGCGAAAGACTGGCGATCCAGAGCAACTGGTTTCTATGTAGTATGGCTTTCCCTCGGGTCCCTCCTAAAGATCCTCCCCGTCTTGGCGACCGAGAGGAACTCGACGATGGCATCCTTGATACTCGTCGACTTACCGACCATCATTGTCCAGATCCGCAACGCGAGCTTCCGCCTAGAACGCAGTGGCTCAGTCTGTAGTGCTCCGCCAAACCTCAGGTATGTATCGTTTTTGGCGCCGTCGTATCCTCTCACTTTCATAAAGATCGAATTTAAGCTGATCCAAATATCTATGCTACTCAAGCTTTGAAGACCTTAACCCGCGGCTCGATTGGGCCAAACTGCTTCTCGGCAGACGCCGCAGCAGGCACTCCAAACGGCATTATCGCAGTCGACGTCCAGGTGGCCGGGAGACCCCAGGTTTTCTGGATCTCAGCGACGAGCTCGTCCGAATATGCGCCGTTGTGCTGCAAACTGGCGCCCAGCCCCTCCAACGTCAACGCCGTCCACACGGCATGCTGTAGCATGCCAGTAGCGTTGGTGCTCCACACTGGAAGCTGCTTGCTGAAACTAATTTTTTAGGTTATCAGTTGAACCTCTCAGCATTGGCAAAATGAACACGAACTGGGGCATTTTGGCGCTGATGGCGTCAACGACTGTCTGGTCCTCGAAGAAGAGCACGGATCCGTAGCCTCCGCTGAATGCCGTCATCCGTCCCTGGATCGTAGCCTTCATCTCTCCTAAAGATGCGTGGATCATTCCGGTTCTCATTGGCGACAAAAGGTCCACTTGCCTTCCAGGCCTTTGAGCGCGTATTCGCTGATCATCTTCCACAGTTTTGTGTTGCCTTCGCCGAGGATAAGGACTGCACGGCTCGACTGTATGTTGAACGGCGTGGGCGAATGGAGGACGGAATGCTTGATAATGGCCTCGAGCTTCTCGTCAGATATCGACGACTTGGGCGTGATGGCATAGTTTGTGCGCCGGGTGGCGGTGGCTGCGAGAAAAGCGTCGGACATTGTTGTGATTGAAGTTTGTACTGCGATGGGGAGTGTGTGCTCTGTTTTGTCGACATCGATTCGCGTTCCTTTATACCGCCCACCGCAATCATGTCCTTACCAAGTTCAAATGCTGATCCAATGGTGATTACCGAAAAACCTCGTACACACAATTGCGCGTCTGACTGTGTTTAGGACATGCGAGGGTATAGATCGTACTACAAGCCTCTGCTCGGCTCCGGTGGGCTTTGTCAACCATTGTTGCTTACACGAATATTACACATACCACATTAGGAATCCCCAATTTGTCGCTTCGTATGTCAAATTTCAAGCTCAATGCACTTCGGAAAGCCCTCGGAACTGTCATTACTGTCATTCGTATTTGTCTGTCGCCGATCATGCATAACTAGCTCCCGCTGCGACGCTCCATATTATTCATCGCAATTTCATCCCAATTTGTTGAGAATTTCTTCGCCAATTGTTGGGGAGAAAGTTGGGAAGAGATAGAGTTTCGGAACTACTCACACTATACTGGCAATGCATCCACAAGGCTAGTCCTTGGTAAACTGGCGACGAGCACAAGACGAGCAATGAACTCACTGCGGCGAAAGCGTGCGATTTGATTCTCACGCTGCCCGGATAAGTTCGGATTCATTTCCACTAGCTAGCGCGAGGCACATGAGCCCTCGATGGCCCTGGGCTGGAGCGATTTCATTATGTGCACCAGCTTGAGAAAGAACGACTTTAAAAAAAAATAACATACCTTTGGTTCAACGCGGCCATCATGCCGCTGGTGATTTGATCGGGCACGGGTCAACACGGGTAGCCGCAGTGATCTGTCAAGCTGAAACATATGAAGCATGACACACCTCCTCCGTGCCTCCTCCAGCAACGACACACCAGCCAAAGTTGACGCAGGGGCCAAGGATTCGCAGGCCATTGTGCTGGACATGAAAACGATTTGACCTGTTGCCTTTGTCGTGCTAGTTTCACGCAAACACTCACACGGTGTCGCAGATCAGTTGGGCTGTGTAGAGCAAGAAATTATCCAACTCGATCTGTCGCTATAACCAGAAGTCAAGATCTCCAAGCAGCCAAACGATAGTCTCCCTCGAAATTTGGTCTTGACTCTACCCCTCTCCGTTCTGCCTCTGGAATCGGCCTGAAGAGAGACGAATCGCAGGACAAGACAGGCGTGGCGACAGGGCGACATCACCCGGTGGCCGTTTTCACAGAACGTTCCTGTTGTATCAATCTCTGCATAGCACATCACGGCGTTCAGAATGTCTTCTACACTGACGGCAGTTCAAGCGATCCACATTTCAGGCCCCATAATTAAATTACCAACACACCGGCTCTTGCTCCAGTGCGCGGTTACGCTTCTCTCATACACGCAGCAAAGGTATATCTTCACTCCGGACTGGCGCGTAATCCATGATATGATGGGTACTCTTCTATTAACGTTGATTTTAACGACCATGGACTCTCGGTCAGCGCCCACATCTTCCGGCCCCAGTGTCCAAACACCGAGTCCCCAGCTCCCTAAGCACTCTCCGCAGGATTCGCATCATTCGTCAAAACTCGGAGCCGCATGCTGGCCTGTCAGCATCCTCAACGCGTGCCGAGAGCATGGCTGGTGCGCCTATTTAAGACGAGTGCGTTCAGCATTCTCTCGCGCCCACACCCGAGTCTATGCTCACCGGCCCTCCATGTTCTCCATCGCTCCTCACCCCAAAAACCGCGCAGCGGCGCCAAAGGTTGGCAGTATCTCCGCAATTTAATTCATTCTGACGCTGTTGCACAGAGTAATAATCACAATATGCAGACGCCGCGGGGCTTCGCTGTGCGAGTTTTCAAAGGCCCTACCTTCGCGAGCTTTCCGTACACCGCTACGGCGAAGTTCGACGTCGGGTACAGACCGGCAAACATCAACCCCCGTCAATCGCAAAACTGGTACTCTGCTGGAACCGAGCTCGCCCGACAACCACCGGCAAGCTCCAGGGAACCTCCAAAACCTGGATCCTGGACGGAAAATCGCGGCGGTAGAGACACCCCACGTCCCTCTAATTATGCAGATTTTATCTATGAGCCCTCGCTCTCGTCGAAATCCGATATATATTCCGAAAACGACACGGCGTCCACCACGACTTTCACCCCTTCGACGACGTTCTCTCCCCCTCTTTCGGCAAATAGCAGCATGACGTCGACACCGTCCCAGGTTCCCTACCAGTCTCCTACTACTTCTGCTTCCACTGTTACCGCTTCCTCCCCACGCCATCCCTTCCCCCTTCATATTCCGGCGCTGGCGCAGGCACAATCTGCCATCCGCGGTCTCTTTGTCCACCCCAATGGTGACATAGGGCAGCAGCCCCGTGATCCTTCCCCGTCGCCACCCGTCCCTGCGGCGCCCGTCAGTCGCCCCGCAGACCTTCCAGCAAGCAGCCCCCCGCGCTTCTTCCCTGCGGATACCTCGGGGCGTTCGACAAGCCCCACTCGTGCTCTGCTCACCGAGTCGCCTCAGCCGATCTCTTCCACGCCTGTGGAGTATATCCCGCCCCCGCCGTCCGAGTCCGAGGTTGGCGAGGCTGAACGTCTGGCAATACTCAACGCGCAGCAATACAACTGCGCGTCGTCTGCGTACTACCAGGCCGGCCTGCGAGCGAGCGATAACGGGCGCGAACAAAATCGGGAGAATACGGGATACAGCAGCGCCCCGAATGATTCTCGCACACGGGGCAGGGAGCGGTCGCCGGAGCTTGCAGCACAGATGGGGTCGAGCTCCAGGAGCCTCGCATCCTCGTCATTGCCGACGGATAGCATCGACTCTCAAAACCACATTGTGTACGAGTCGTCAAGCCTTGCGGAGAACCCCTCGACCTTCGTTAATATGGGTCCAGACCCGATGTCTATTCGCCTTTCGCCGACAGCGTCGCACCAGCAGCCACGCGTTGCGTTCGCTGGTTCGGATTCGTCTTCAGTCACCGCGGTGGAGTCTGATGCGCCTCACCGGCGGGATGCTCACCGAGCCGTTCCCGTGTCCCAGTTGGTTGAAATTGGCAGTCCCACCCCTGCAGACAGGGAGCGAGCGCGGGTGATGAGCGACCCAGGCAGATACGAGGAGTTGCGCGGCTTAAATATGTCTGAGCGCCAGCGGGAGGCGTACGTCAGCGCCTTTGCACCGGGAACGCAACTCAGAGGACTCCCGATACCTGAGATCCCAGCCGTCGTACGCTCGGACAGCAGCGGTGGTGGTGGCGATGGCAGGTCGCCCATCGTACCGCAGCGTGCTCGGAGGACTTCTGGGAGTCTGTGGAGCTCTCTGTCGGGGTTACCTGACCAGCGATCCCCGGTACAGCTTCCTTCACGTCCTTCAAGTACACCACCGTTGCCGCGCATCGATACTTCTAGAATATCTATGCCGCTTCCACCGCTCGCAAATCATCCAACGGAGAATGCTACAGGTCAACGACAACAGTCTCCGCCCCGGCGCGAGGCACAGACACAACCTCAACCACTGCAGACAGCTCTTGTAACCACCTCAGCTCGCACTCGGACGCCTGTCGCGGGACCTCGCGTACTTCCCGCAGAGCCTCAACGGCGTCGCTCAGACGGTGACCAGCCTCTCAACGCCCCGAGTCTGCTTAAGCGCACGTCTGCCATATTCCACAGGTCGTCGAGTCCGGAAAATGCTGTCCCGCGTGCAGCACCCGCTCCACGCCCGTCTCGCCCTGGTAACTTGCCGCTAGAGCCTCAGCGCAGGCGGTCCGATGGCTTTCAGTCAGTCGTCCCTCCTCGTCCTCCTACGCCGGCGGAGGGTGCGACTGCCCCACGCAATGTGCGGTGGAACGAGAATCTGGTGTGTCCGTCGCCCATTTTCCCCAGCCAACGGCGGAAGGGGTGGTACAACCGTCGAGGGTAAATCTCTGTCCAATATTTCGACGCGCTATGCTAACATCTTCCTTTGCAGCGATCAGCTGTGGACGAACGACGGTGCGTATAAACCGCCGCCGCAAGGTCAGGAGTACCCGCCAGACTTGCGTGACTACCCACCGTATGGCAGCGGCTGGATGAACGAGGAAGGTGTGCGTATCGACATGGGACATCGTCTCATCCCTAAGGCGCCGCTTCGCTCTGCGCTAAAACAGACGCAGTCCCGGGGGCCCGTCATTCAAGTCAACAACGGCAAATGACGACGCTGTTAACCTATTGCTCGAGTATCTTCCTTTCTATTGAGACGAAGAGTCTAAGTTATTTAACTTATCCATCCATAGCGCATGTAGCCGTAATATCTATGTGAGGGTAGAGGCGATTAATCTATGGTAGCCATCCTATGTATGCCCCTATAGGGCTTCTAACTGCATCTTTACAGATTATCGAAAATTCGAAATCACTTCGAGCTCGAGAATTAGTGTTTCTACTTTCAGCGACTCGGTAACGACTTACTTACGACCGGCATTCCCTTATACCTCAAGACATATTCACATACATACCAGGCATACATATAGCCCCACTCTCATTATGTTGACCATTCATTTGTGCACAGCGCACTGCCGAATACATTTATTGTTACCCCATCTTGCCGATGTGATTGTCAGGAGCCGCGGGCGTGCGGCACCAATCGGCAGACTGTATAGCACGGCCGGTGCCGGTGCCGTGCTCTGCCTATTTCCAACATTATTCAGCGGAGTCTAAGATTCGCGGTGCTTGAAAGGCCACAAAGTCATGCTCAAAAAACCTCAAGTACTTACCGCGCTCAGGGCCGGAACAACACGGAAAGGAATGTGTCTAATGTGTCTATGTGGCCGCTCATCTCGTGTATCCAGCCTGTTAGGTGGATGCTGTTGGAAATTAATGCCCTCTGAGACATTTCTGCGAGATAAGTGAGCATGCGACGAACGGTAGGAAAAGAGCGCATGACACCTTCCACTTTCTAGCGAGGGAGATACAAACCTCATATGTTGGCCTTCGGCTGCTTTTGCCTCCTTTCTAATCCGAGATAACCACTGCAATATATTGAAGATGGTCCCTTCTCGTCACCTCAGAGGATCCCAAAACACAAAATTCGGCCAAACTTGGGTAACCCCCGTCGAATCACCGCACATTCGCATTTCGGGTACTCGTTATTTTTGTGCGTGAGATCTTCCCAGAACCTGGCTTCTGTAACGTGTTCACCACGCTTGTCCTCCCCCATGTCATACCTACGGCTCGACGAGGTCGAGAGGGTGGCGCGCGCCACAGTGAGCGCATTATTGAGCGCGGGGATTCCGAGCTGCCTTGTCGGAGGCATGGCGTGTTCGATTTACGGTACCTCAAGAGTACCCAGCGTACGTCCCACTTGCCTCGTGCTATACCGCCAACCGACAGAATTGAACCACTCAGGACGTCGATATCGTTTGCCTGACGGCTGAATACACGCAGGCGGAGCTCAAGGCGATCCTGGTAGCCAAGGACCCCAATTTTTACACCTTGGCATCGAAAGATCCGTCGGCGACGTACCGCGTCCTATGGTACCGCATTGGCTTTCGCCGTCAATGCAAGGTGGACGTCCTGTCCCCTGGAATAATGAACATCCCCAGTGTCCCAGTCCCCCGCATCGCACATAGAAAAAGCCGCAGTGATCTGCCCTTGATGCCATTCCTTCCCCTTCTGCTCCTGAAATTACAGGCATGGATGGACCACGGGGAGGCGGCCAAGTTGTACCTCAGGGAAAAGCAGCACGTTGACGTCCGGGACATTGGCGAATTGCTGGAGCTCGCCGTGGCAAAGTATGGCATCGATTTGAAGCGGCATGGGAAATGGCTTCCAGACTCGTTCGTCCGGGAAGCCTCCAGACGAGTGAAGGCATATGTGAGGTGTTTCCCTAACTCGGCGGAAGAGTGGCGCGAAATTGGCTTTAATGTATAAGTCCGGTCATACGAAGTGAAAGGAATGGTATTAAAATGAACCAGGTGCCCTTGTACATATGTACCATGTACATATAATAATTTTATATCCATTATCCTCGCTGCAGGCCACGTAGTGGGCCTATGTCGGAGTCTAGCGAGTATATCACTAATTGTAAAAATCAATCGGCAGATCTCTCTTGTTCCTTTGGATTTCCACACTGTGTTCCCAAATTTCGACGCTGCGCGACAACAATGTACATATGTACCATGTACATATACGACACAAGTGATATCCAAGTCAAGGTCGATTGTGCTCGGCCACAGATCTTGAACAGGAATCGGCGTTCCCTCGAGGCATAACGTCAGGGTGCGACGGTATAATTCAGAGCTTGCGAGAGCATAGAAAGGATCTCGTGCTCGGCACTTCGGATTCAGGGCCAGCGGAACCAGGTCCGGGGTCGTCCGATTCAGCAGGCTCAGAGCCAGCCAAGTCCTCATTAGGCTCAGATTTACCCCAGGCGTCAGGCTCACAAACATAACCTGATATACCTGTGAAGTCGGGGTTTTGCAAAGAAGCCAGAGGGTCACTCACTTGTGGTCATCCCGGAACGTCGCTGTTCGACCAACCGCTCCGCGCGAGCCCAATAATTCACGCCTCCTTGCGCGCCCGTTGCCCAGTCACCGAGGAAATCTGAGACACATAGCCCACCACTAATCGCGCGTCGCCAGCGGCAACTTCTGAGCGGTCCAAGTGGGAGTCTGTTGCGATAATTGCCAGCACGTTTAGTGATATGCAATGGGTCAATGCGGATTGACAGAGCATATTGCTTATATTTGGGCTATCGTGAAAGGATAGATGGGAGGGGCAAGGGATCTGTGCAAGGCCGGACCAGTGTTCCCAGTCTCTTTGCGTGCTGATCGGAGCCCAAACACCGAGGTGCGTGATCGGCGCAAAGAGTGAATGAGTGGAGTCTCGGGCGCAGGGAGGAGGGAAAAGCAGCTGCAGGACGACGGACAGGCGTTCCAACCGCAGCACGCTGAGACGGGCCAGACGAGAAGGATGTCCAACAATGAAAAGTAACAGGTTGCTGATAGCGTCGCATTCAGAGAGGATTTTGGTGGCCACGTTGTCGCGGCCCACAAATGCGACATGGCGAGCACGGTCTCGCAGCAGTGTGGGTTCCGATGTCGCCAACGTGGCGAGGTCATCCAAAGTCAACGCATGGGGGGAATTTGCCACCCCATAGGACTCGGCCTTCGATCCACAGATGTAGAGCGTTCTATAACGCGACGTCTCAGCCCTGAAAGAACCCACAACCGTTTCCAGGATCGCAAACATAATCGCAAGCAACCAGAGCGAGCGTTCGAAGGATTCAGGATATACATGTAACATTGCGGTAGTTATTTCCTTCTCCAGGCCGGAGGAAAAATGGGGGCACTCGGAGTGAGGTTAAGTGGCGAGGCTCGGAGGACATGATGGTTGTTGACGTGGCACGCGCGGCTGTGCAGTGCCGGCTGGGTCGGCTTGTAACAAAGCTGACCAATCTAAAACCAAACAACTTGCCAAACAGAGATGCAACTCTTTGAACCACACACGATTATTCCGAAATTCCAATTGAGAGGCAGGCGACGGGCCCTCCGACACTTTTACCTTGGTGTCGGACCCTTGGGCCAATAATTGTATCGACCCCGATGCAACCCCGATGTCGCAGTGCGACATGGCCCACAAGTGCCAGTGCAACTAGCTAACTCCTGAGCCGACCGCAGCCTCAATATTTAGCCCGGCCACAGCTCCAGGGCACAAAGATCTGAGCCTGGACGCCCCCCGCCCATTTGGATGGTTGACGTTCGAAGCCTGGTCTGACATTGGTGTGAAGTTTCGCACCGAGCATTAGGTAGTAGCATGAAAATAGTATTACATGGTAGTAATAAACCGGGAGTTTTATGGTATATGATCAATTAAAAGCTATGTTATGGAGTAAATGAAGTAGCTGAGGTATCCCTATTTCCTGGAAAGTTCTCGAGTACGAAGGGAAAACTCTCTCATCCTTACCATCATTTTCCAACGTTGCACTACGATTTGCGGGTCGTAGACATAGCCTGTTACGATAATAAGCGCCAGATTTCTGTCCCCCTGAAATACTGGAGGCACTTACTCTCCATCTCATCCGATTTTCGAATGTCGACCCAAACTTCTGCGCGCTCCCAATAATCCTCGTCGCCTTCCGCACCCCTTGCCCAATCGCCGAGGAAATTGGGGACATATATCACCACCAAACGCGCGTCGCGCTCGGCGACGTCTTGACGGTCCATATGGAAATCTTGTGCGATTATTACGAGCACTTCCAGCAATCTACAGTGGTTCAAGACGCGTTGGCAGAGCATATTGGTGATGTTTTCACTCTCATGGAAGGAGAGGTGAGAGAGGTGAGGTATTAGCGCCAGCCCGGACCAGTGTTCCCAACCGCGATCAGTGGTCGGGGTCCAGATGTCCAAGTGCGTGAGATTGGTGAATAACGGATGAGTGAAGTTTCTTCCAGTGGGGAACAGCAGCTGCAGCATCACGGAGAGGCGTCTCAAAGGCAACGCCTCGAGGCGTGGCAGATGTGTGGAATTCCCGACAAAGAAGAGCACCAAATTGGTGATAGCGCCACATTGCGAGAGGACTTTGGAAACTGTGTCGTTTTCGCATGCCACAAATGCTACATGACGGGCATGCTTGTGAAGCACTGCGGGCTTGAACTTCGCCAAAGTGGTGAGTGCCTTGTGAGTGCCTCTAATGTCCATGCATGACGAGGATTCGCAGAGCGATGGTATTCAGCGTTAGGCTTGTGTACCAGGAGAGTTTGGTACCGGAGCCGCTCGATGCTAAAGATGAAGTGGCGCCCTCAGCGACCCGAAAGGATAAGAAGTTCAAACGAACCATAGTTTTGCGCGCCGAGAAATCAGGACAAGCCTTTCCATAAATTCTGGATGGGTAAGTGCCGTCGTTTCAAATATTGCCCTCTCCACGTCTGGAGGGAAAACGGGGTCAAGTGGGACGGACATGGCGGGCGTCAACAAAATGGGAGGGCCACCGGTGGCTGTGTCGGTTTGAACAAAGGTCACCGGAGTAAACAAAGAACTTTTCTTCTGTTGTTTCACGAAATCAGTGAAAGAAACATTTTCAATCAGTCATTGATTCTTGAGTTGAATCTTTTTGGAATTTCTCTCAAATTTCTCTCTCCGAGTTTGACCGTGCGACTGTGATCCACGTGTCACGTGGCAGTACTCCTTGTTTGGCAAAGCATCCTTGGACCTCCTGTTCTTCTCTTCCATGGCGACCCGCAAAGACGATCTGTTGCAGCCCCGCACAGTGTCTTCCGCCGACGAAAACAATTCCCCGCATGCTATACGTAAACGGATCGCCGACATTGACGCTGAAATGGCTAATCTCCGGGTCATGACTCAGGCTCGCTCGTCTGGCAGCTGAGAGGAAGCCCCTTGTCAACGCCTTGGAAGCCATGGTCTTCCCAGTGCTTACCCTACCCGCCGAAATTACGGCTGAGATATTCTTGCAATACTTTACTCGTGCAGATATCGGAGGAGCCAATCCAAACATCCCGCACGGTCCAGGTTGGATAGCTCCCCGCGGCCCACTGGTTTTGGCCGGTGTTTGCCGTGCATGGAGAGAGATCGCGCTCGCGCTCCAACCCATCTGGTCCAAATTCCACCTTGTGCCCACCCGCAACGCGGTATCATCCACAGAGAAACTTCTTCAGTGCTGGCTTCCTCGTACTGGAAATCATCCATTGGAGATAAAGATCGGGAGATGCGGTATTAGTGCCTTGTGCGCCACTCTAGCGCCATTCTTCCACCAATTACAGATCCTCTCGTGCTCGGTGGGCACTACCGATACAGTGCCGGCCGATTTGTTTCGCGGCCGTATCGCACTTCTACGGAGACTGGACATCTCGCTGACTGACAATCTGCCATCTGCCCCAATAACTGCCTTTGCCGACGCACCCGGGCTGCGCCAGCTAGTCCTGGGCCATCTCCCACTCCCCTGCATTAATCTTCCCTGGGAACAGTTAACACTGCTCCATTTTTACGGGCAAAACATCGATCAATGTGTCGAGATTCTGCACCAGACTTCCCGTCTCGAGACACTTGTCTTTGACTACATAACACCCGACGAGACGCACGTCTCTTCACCGGTGCGGCTCGAACACCTCCACACCCTGAAATTTCACGACCTCCACTCAGACATCGATCTGATTGATCACCTTACCCTCCCAGCTCTTACGCACCTTGAATTCCCAATGCCTCCGATGCCCCGACATACATTGGTAGAAAATTCTGCAGTGCAGCAGTTCACCAGCTTCATCGCGCGATCGGCCTGTTCCTTGCGCTTCATCACCATCATGGCACCGACTGATTTGCAAGCCACTATCGCTTGTCTCCGCGCTGCCCCGACTCTTACTACGGTTCGTATGAAGGACGTAGAGTGGGGCATTGGTGCCTTCCTCCGTTCCCTCAGTGATGCGACTTTTCTTCCCAACATGCAGTCCCTGTCGCTCAACCCCTGCCGTCACGTCATGGAGATTCCTTACGAGGACCTGGCGGCGTCGCTGGCTTCGCGTCTGCAGGAGCGCGGAGATGGGACCTCGCGGTTCCAGTCATTTGAGCTCGTCATGGCGGGCAACCTGGATTGGGAGCCTACTCCGACAGTGGCAGAGCTAGAACACGGCCTGGAAGCGCTGCGTGCCCTGCAAGCCAAGGGGCTCAAAATGAATATCCGAAGTCTCCAAAAACTAACAGCTAGCGTGAGTCGGCTGCCATACCGGTCGTCGCTTCACCTTGATTCAAATTTGCAGGTCGATGCTATTGCGGTCTATCCACCGATGCTGTAGCCGTTCTGACGATATCGTACTTCGAACACACGTCCGGTTGACGCTTCGGTCGACGCTATAGTTGATGAGTATGCGCGAGAGAGCTGCTGCTATACTGTTACGACGTAAGTCGGAGAGCAAGGACGAACGCGACTCCGGTGCAAAACGAATCACGCCTTGCACTCGCGATCAGAAACCAATGAGCTAATATATTATCCAGACCCTCATCTTATCCAATACTAGTACATCATTACAATATATTTGTCCGTACAGTAAATGAGAAATAAGCTACAAGATGGCAGCGAGAGCCAGATCACGGAGCTACATGATAGAAAAATAATAATGGGAGGGGCAGCTGCACACCGCCAGGTGAGTACATACTTGCGGCTTGAGCTCGAGGGATACATATTTCATATCTTGTTGCGCCTTGCATCACATAATAAACCTCAAGGACGTATCCTGCACAATGAACACCCGCATTAGCACCCTCACGAAAGGAAAGAGGGGAAGGGAGAGGGGACGAACGATAGGATGCGAGCTCCCGAGCTGTGGCTTCTGGCTGTACTTCGGGTGCAGGATCACGCTGACGACAAACAATGTAAGGGAGAGGGGTATGAACAGGAGCGGGAGAGGGACGCACCGAACATTATGCAAAAACTCGCGATACGACTGCTTCGGATGCATCTCGATCGCCTTGATGAACGCCTACCACCCACGCAGATATGTCAGCCCACTGCCTTGTTATAAAGCGCGAAAAGCAAAGCACAACTCACATGACTCGCCGCCCCGACCGCCTCCCCGCCTTCAAACGTATCCGCACTTGTCTGCCCGTCCTTGCACCCCGCGAGCGAGATCACGTCCGCCGGGGTCGCCTTGCGTGCGCGTGCGCGCTGGCTCACGTGTGGGCCTTTTAGGCGCCCGTGATGGTCGTACTAGTCTACGTTCAACATCAAAGCTCAGTTTCGTAGAAAGAAAAACGCACGATGTATGGGAGATCTGGGCGGGTGTGAATGAGGAGGACGACACGGGAAAAGGCACCGGAAGAGGGGTGGGAAGTGAGACTCACCAAGGGCGGTGCCAGAGTGGCACGACTGGGAGAATGAAGTTGAATGTATTTAGCTCCGCAGCACCGCGAGAAAGAGACACATACATCGAACAGCGCCTGTGCACAATTAGCATTCACATTGCTCTGATGAGAAGAGGGAGGGGCACGCACAGTGAGTCGACAGCCGGCGGGCAGGGGTTTCACCTGCAACAGAAGGTATCATTTCGTTTGAGTAAAATGAACAGCAATGCGGTAGGCGCACCATAATGTCGTGCATTTCCTATTAAACGTTGAACGTTAAACTTTGACCGAAATCAGAGCAGGGGGACGCACGTCGTCGACGATGAAACCGGCGCGCTTGTAGTCGAGGGGGTAGATCACTGAGCACATGAGAGTAAGGTTTGACCAATTGGTGATCGAATAAAGCAACTGCAAAACGAGGCCCGCACCCTCGTCATATTTGTCCACCTCGTCGCCGTCGCGGTCAGGTGTCTGGCCGCCGTGGCCGGAGTCTAGCGACAGCGGTCAGTTGAATCTCATTCAAACACGGGAAGGAAAGGTGGAGAAAAGGGATAAAGAGGCACGCACAATGGAAAAACAACGCATCATGCGGTCTCGCGTCCCTTACAAGCCACCGCATCGCATCGATGATGTTCTGCCGTGTCGGCTGCGAGCGCGCGTGCGGACTGTCGTCCGTCAGCACCACGATGTCTTCTGCTTTGTACCCCGCATGGCCTACATGTATCCCGTATGTTAAAATTAGAATTTAACTGGGAGGGTGATAGAAAGGACGCACGGACTAGGAAGCTAAAGACGTGCTTCGCATCGTTGATGCACCCGCGCAGCTCGTGCCGCTGCCCGCGGTAGTTGATGCCAATCTTTATGAGGTTAGCACTAAGTCGGCGTCCACTTCAATACAGCGTGCGCTTACGCAGAGCGCGCGCCGACGGCCCGTGCATTTGGAGTACTGGAAGTGCGGCGATATTGCGGGCATAAAAGGGCCGTGGTGGTGGTGGGGCAGCTGCTGAACTTGAACGAGGGGCCGTGGTGCGGATACCGGTAGTTGGACCACGGCGGCGTGGTGGTGTCGTGTGCGCGATGCGTGGTGGTGGTGCGCCGGCGCTTGGGCTGACGCTGACCAGTGCACGCCCCGCGGGACGGGTTCGTATTGGTATGGGCTGGGGCGCGAGTCAGTCAGGCTGGGGTAGGTGGTACCGTGACCATATTGGGCGTTTCAAGACTCGGCCAACTGCCGCTCGGGCGTAAGACTCCGATTTCGTCGCCCCAGGGAGGCAGCGATGTGGCACCCCGTCTGAATTGTGAAGAAAAATGAGAACTCTATGACTCACCCTGGATCTGAATTCCTTCCAAGGGCGAGTCAATTAGCAAGATAAAGCCGATGACAATGCCACTCACAGGAATGAAGCTGGGACAGCGGGCATCGGCGGGACCGGGGTGCCCGCTCTCGAGGCAGTCCAGCCGGGCGTCGGGGGCCCGGGGACGCTCGACGGTCGAGCGCGATGGTCTCTGTGTCTGTTTACAGTTAGTGAGTCCAGACCGATTCTGTGAATTCAGAACACGTACGGCACAGACAATAAGCTAATGCATCATGGTGAGTTCAATTTGGGAGAGAGATTTTTGAGGGCTTACGATGGCACGGGCATAGCTACACTCTGCGTCGACGCGTGGCGCTCGCCGGCAAGATCCCACATCATGCTGAATAAGTACAAGGGCGCGGGATTTCTGTTTCCGGAAAAGCTGATAGACTCAAGCTTTGAGGCGGATTTGGCTTGTGGCGGGGGCTAAGGGGAGTTCAGGTGAGTAGTTGCACCAGACGCGCCCGGTGGAAGGATGGTGGTTGTGGTGGTTCCGGTCAAGAGCGGTGAGACAGTCGCGGATGCCCACAAAGCCCGCCACGCCAGAAGGGGATACCGATCTGATGGGGGATCACGTCGTCTGATCACATGATGCTTACCTGTTGCCTCGACCACGTCCTCTCGTTTAGGACTTCTTGCTGGCGCTGCTTGGTCCCCTCGTTTCCCATTGTCTGCCTCCTCCTTGACTCACCGCTGGTATTGTCTATCTGCGGACAAAAAAACCGATGCGACACGTTTGGGTGAGGCAGTGCGACTTCGGACACGGGCCCGCCCGGCAGCGGTCTTCTCAAGGCGATGCTCGTCATATTTTTTCAAGACACTGCAGACAACAGCGTTCAAGGTCTTCTGAAGGGTGTCCCGTCTCCTCCCGCCAACCTCCCCGCGTTGTTCGCATTGTTCGGCCAACTTGAACCCAAAGACGCTAATTTAGTTCTGTTCTCTGTAGGCGTGTGGGCCCTACTTCTCCCTGGGCTAGCACCGTGGCGCAGCTGGCGCTGATCAAGCACCGGCCGATAGACTCGAGTCAGGGACGATAAAAGGCTTGCGGGATGCACAAATCGCCCACCGACCTCAGGCTTCTTCCACAGCTCTGCGTTCCACGGGTGCAAATCCGGCGTCTGCGCCTCACAGCCACTGCATCCCAGATTGACTCGATAACTGCTGTCATCCTCGCGTGTTCTACACAAGGCATCTCGATAAGGCAAGGCAACTGGTAAACACTGTGGCGTGGCGTGGCGTGGGCGCGCACAGTACTTAAAGGATGTCTATGCCTCTGCCTCTGTCTCTCCCCACGTACGACGCCCTCTTGACACTCATCGCTCTCACCTCCTGGTATTTCACCCTGCGCAAGATATACACTATGATAAATTGGGAACGGCCAGCAGATGTGAGTGGCTCACTCTTTCTTCGTTCGATACAAGTATGTCCTGCTGACTGAGATGCGCAACTTGAAGGCACGAAACCTAGCAGACCACTGCTCGAAATACGTGATCCCCGCCCCGGAAATCACTCATATAACCCAAGCGAACTCGGGCAACACGTTCGTCGTGTCGAGCGCGCAGTATCACGGGCAGTGCGTCGCACTCAAGCAGTGGCACGCCGCGGTCGTCACGCAGGAATGCCGCGTTCTCTTTACCAAGGTACGTACTCCTTCCGCTCTTTGATTATTTTTTATTGCGCATTCCTCGACTGATTAAATTCCTTATGAAAGCGTCTAGCCCGCGAGCTTGACCGCTGGCGCACGCTCGCCCACCCGAACATCGCCCCCGTCCTCGGGCTGGCGCTGCACATCGCCAACCTCCCAGCCCTCGTGGTGCCGGCACACAGAACCGTCACTCAGCTGCTGCGAGACGATCCCCATGCCGACGTCGCTTTTCTTGTGCGTCGGGTTCAGTCCATCCTATACTTATGCGTGGCATCTTAAAACGGACTGCAGATGCACGGCGTGGCCGCGGGATTAGCATACCTGCACGCTCAAAAGCCACCAATCGTCCACGGGAATCTCAAAGGAGTCAGTTTCCTTCCTTCTCCCTCCTCTTTCATACTTGTTCGAAATGCTAATGCTCAATTCAATCGTAGTCAAGCATTCTCGTCTCGTCCTCGGGGTCCGCGCTACTCTCCGATATCGGTATCGCAGGCATCCCCCAGCCGCCGGACTGGGCGTTCCACGTCGTCGACGACGCGCGGTGGATGGCACCGGAGGTGATGGATCCCTCTCTGCGGCCCGAGCTCGCTTTTGACGGGGAGGATGGGCTCACGCCGGACGCGCGACTGCCGGTTACGCCGGAAAGCGATGTGTATTCGTTCGGGATGCTTTCGTACGAGGTGCGTTTTCTCCTTTGCCCCTCCTTTCCCTCCCCTCGTCGTGGTAACGAAATCTAAATTCAAAATGGCAGACGCACACCCGCGCGCGCCCCTTCGCCCCCACCATATGGGCCGCCGGCGTTGTCATTCGCGTCGTCGAGGGGAAGCGCCCCCCAAGGCCCTCGCAGGAGCAGAGCCCACAGCTGACGGATGCAATGTGGGAGCTTGTTGGGTTTTGTTGGAAGCAGAATTGGCGGGAGAGACGTGAGTGGCTTTCCCTTTCTTTCTTCCTTACCTTCCCGAGCGCCCACCTTTCCCCAACACCCTTTCTTATTTCCACCTTCCGACTTCCAATATTGAAATGCTGGCTTCATTCGTCGCTGATCTTTTGCGTTTGTAGCCGCGATGGAAGCAGTGCTTGCGTGGCTCTGTGTAATGGAGCGCACGTATGCGGTGGAGGGTCTGGAGAAGGATCGAGGCACGCTGGTGTAGCGTAGTGCGCATAGGTACTTACTTATTGGATGGACTGGGCGAGGGAGGTATTTTACTGGTCGAGTCTTGTACACGAGATAATTCTGTGTGTATCTATATATATGGCTTCGCTGTCGACGAATACTGTATTATTTCGTTCAATTCGGCAGGACCCCCGACTTTTTCCGGCCAAAAGATTTTCGATAAATCGAGAAAAAATTATTCGCGCAACAAAAAAGTTCGGGTGTGACGCGTGACTGACGAATTGAACGAAAAAATACAGTAGGGCCTGTGTGCAGCATAGGTCAACTCGTGAAGCTTCAAGCTTCAAGGGACGCCTCGCTAGTTTACCGTTTTCATAAGAAGCCGCACTTATTTTGTCGGATTATGCCAAAGCGTTTGTAAAATCGTGTTCGACTGCTACTACTCGTATGTATGTTCCCGCTGTTCAGAAGAAGGGGTAGATTTGTGTGCAGTGAGGCTGAGGACCCTCGGAACCCAAGCACCAGAAGGCAGAATAAGTTGAGTCGGAAAGAGATCAGCGGTCGCGGACGTTGGAGATCACTTCATGGCCATGCATAGGACTCTGGGTCAACCCTGGTCCTGGGTATCTATTCGCGTCGAAGAGAGAAATTGCGATATGTATGCGAGATCCTGAGCCGCTGACTTTGCGAAGATCGGTGTCATCGTGCAACTAGGACTGTTTGGGAAGCCGTGATACGAATTCGGAGTCCCCGAGAGGATATGAGAAATTGGTGGAGTGAGTTGCCACTGCCACTGGAGTCTTCGGGAGAAAAAGTGGGATATCTCGAGAGTGCGACGCGGAGAAGGCGTCGTCAATGCGCAGTCCTGGGCGGGTGTGTCCCGACTACGACGTGGGCGCAATTTCTTGCTCAGTCTCCTTGGGTTGGCATTATCGAATATTAGACTCGGAGGCTGGTTCAGGTGAGGATTGCTTTTGCTGTGTAGCATGTCGTAGCCGATCCAGTGGAACACGATTAAAACCTCGTGAGGCCGACGAATTGTTCCACGACGAAGGTTACAAACAGTGAGTAACTATGAATCTAAGGGACAGCCAGGGACTGCGAGATATCTCACTCACCCGTCAACAGCGCCCACTATGTCCTCACTCCAACCTGCTCATCAAAAATTAGGCCCGTGCTGCATGCGATGGCCAGTCGACGCTCAACATCGCTGTCGAATTTATTTCCGTGCAACGAAAGAAGCACTGATTGAAGTGCCGGGAAAGCACTCGTCGGCTGCCCGCGGTGAAGGCAGAGCGATTCGGCCATGTCGGCAGCTGAGGTGCCTTCAAATACGTCGGCGAATTCGCTCAAACAAAGACGTCGAAGCTGCGGAAGAGTGAGCCGATGCGAGGCGGAACCGGGATCGATGGTGAACATCTTTGGAAGCTCCACGTCTGTCCCGCAAGCCGCGAGCGTGAGCTCCTGAAGCGTCGGTAGACGACGGAGGACCTGGAGTAGCTCTTCGGTAGAGATGAGAAAATCGCTAAGTGCCAGGCGCTCAAGCTTGAACTGCGAACGATCGAGAAGACTGTGTAGTATGTTTGGCGCCCAGAGATCTGCACGAAGGTCCAGATCGCGCAGACTCGGAAACGAGAAGGCCCCGAAGAACTCGATGGGGGCAACAAAGTCGTCATTTTCGAAATGAAAGTGGAAGGTCTCCAGATCGGGGAGTTCTACTGTGCGCTCCACGCTATCGTCCGACCATGTAATGTCGGATATCCGAGCCTTTTGCAGCCTCCGCGCCAGCGCCAAAATGGTCCGCACGTCGCGGAGACTGATGGGCATGTACAGCAACAATTCGGTGAGCTGTGCCCAGGGTAAAGTGTCCACCAGTGACTGGGAATGGCGAGGAATGCAGTGGGATATCAGCGATACGTGCTCAAGGCAGGGAGCGTTGCTAAAGGCATTGAGGGCGGAGGCGACGTCTGGCTGTCCCTCTGGATCCGCAAGTATGATGTCCAGGGATGTAAGAATGGGGAAGACCTCGCGCTGGTGGAGGTTATACGGGGGAAGAAGGTTCAGCGTCGGGATTTCGAGTGTGATGGTCCTCAGCCTTCCATGCAAGCCCATGAGGAGCGCGACAGCCGGCTCTGGAGGCAGTTCCATGGGGCAATTCCTCAGCATATCTTTATACGGAGAAGCGAGCCGAGCCGACACAGGCAAGTTATGGGACCGGTCCAGTAGTTTTTGGATGTATGGGAGTTTGGGCATAGCGAGGACCGATACGAGTCTGATGTTGTCCCAGAGGAGCGGCGTGCCATGGCAGATAGATCGCCAGCCCGACGAAACCTGTCCGAGGACGATGGGTGCCTCCCGCGGGTCAGCAGTGAAATGATAATCCGATTGTAGGCTGTTGTCGCGACAAAGCAGGAAGATGGCAGAGAGAATTTCCGGGGGTAGGCGACGTATCGGGGATAGGGCACCCAACAACGCGTCCACGTCTTTACGACGATCGGATTTCTGAGACTTCAGCTCGGAAAGAATGAGCGAGACGGCAAGGATCGTCGCATCGAGCTGCACAAGCTCTGCTTGGCTCGCAGCTAGCATGCTTTGGATGTCCCGCAGCTGTAGATCCGTAGGAGGGGAGTTCCCGTGGATGACTGTGGCAAGCGCTGGATCCATTGCGGCCTACATATATTTAGTTGGTGATTATCACCCATACGATGACTTGAACTGACCGTTCGAGATTTGACCCGCTGCGTCGACACGATGGGCCCGGGAGAGAGCAAAGGCTTTGTTAGCACTGCCACCGGTCGGCGGCACCAGTTTACTGCCGAGCCGATTCAGCTGAGGCCGAAGCCTGTCTTGCAACTCAATATTCTTTGCAATGGATCATCGGAACAAGCACCAGGGCGGAGACGGAGGGCTTTGGGAGTGCTATCACCAAGTCAAGATAATGAATTCTATCAGCTGAGAATTGGAGGTTACATGTAAGGCTCAAGTTGGGCTCTAAACTTCGCACCCGGCAGGTTCTGGTCGAAATTCCGGCAACAAAAAAGAATCTGGATCTCTCTACTGCCCCTGTCTTCTATTTGAGCGCTCCTTGGGGTACTGTTTACGTTCTGGCTGCTGGCGTACCTCAACATCGGCCCTCGTTCGGCCGCCATCGGGTTCACGGCCATTCAGCCTGTTTCCCCCCTCCACACCTGTTTCTCGGCTCCTTTCCGGTGTGCAACAGAATGTGATATCTGTAAAATATGCCCGGCCACTCCTAAACTCGTTGGGCTATTGTGTCATGCTGCTGCAGCTCGCAAATTGACTCATCGACGCTGGCAGCTTTTCCTGCGCACGCTCTTCCTCAGGCCGTACGCCGCCATTGCTCTGGATACCCACCCTCCCAGCTCCCACGTAGTACGACGTCTGACGACCGTGCCCTTTGATTCAGACTGGGCTGCTACATGTCAATAGGTACATATCCAACCTAGTCTTCATTTGCGCTCTTGGGGCTCTACAGCACGTGAAACTGGCCCCACTTACTACGGTTTCATGGTGGCCAGTAGTTCTCCATTGTTTTGTCTGCCCATATCTGAAATATAATGTTTGGACCCCAAACCGCTCAATCCGGCCTCTCCGGTCAATTGGGTTGTGGCTGTCCGTCATCTTTGTTTTCATTAACAATCCATAGGTTTCCGGGACTACATGAGGGCTAGAAGCCTGTAGTTTCCGTCCAGATTGCGACTCTGGCCGACACTAACGACCGAACGAGCTCATCAGTGCATTTTGATGGGTTAAAATCCGAGTCGTTTAGACGGGCTAGTGCTTTTGCATCGTTTAGACGGGCTAGTGCTTTTGCAGGATTGCAAATAGTAAAAGTAGAACAGACAGCCTGTTGTGAATGCCTTTGATTCCCAGAATCAGCTATTCCTTTTTTTTTTCAATGGGTGAACATGGCTCAACTCCAATCGTAGCTTACTGCGACATTTACGCTTGCTCAACGCTTGCTTTACGGTTGTTAGCAGACGCTTTCTGGCTATATTTCTGGCCACAACTCTCCAGGTGAAAAAGGCTTATATTCTACAGGTTGGTTAGGCTCACTGACCAATACTGCGTCGAAAGATCCAGGATTTTCTCAGTCGCTGGGCTTATCGAGGCAATTTATTGAACCGGTGATAGTTTTGAGTAGGTCCCTTTTTCCGATTTTTTGGTATCACCAAAATTGGTTAGGTATTCCGGTACGTTCTGAAATGTTTAAATACTTTTGGAGTGGCCAGGGCGGTGGAACGAACATGGTTTTCGTTCCGGTGATAATGTGGGAACGTAATGTCACGCCGTTACACGAGTGACCCTCCCTTCTCTGTCCACCATGTCGTCGACCACAGTGTACGATTCAACGCTCTCTGCCGCCCAATTCGACGTTCAGTCTTCTGTGACTCCTCTGACACTCCTCTTGCCAATCTTTCAGCCACTTTGGTCCAGCCTCTCACATTATCCCTTGATTATACCGCAGTTTTTCTGTTGTTATTGTCTTCCACCACAAACTCTGGCATAGTGTCCCTGGAAAGGCTGTACTGCATGCTCTGCCGTCTGACAATGGGGTCGGATCTTTCTGTCACCGCCAATTCGTTCACTGCCCCTCGCGGCGGTCGGCAAATGTGGTATGTTGGGCCCAAGGGAGAAAGGGCGGCAGTCGTACTGGTGGGGGCGCTACATTCACGGTATCTGGTGCGTCTACATCAGTAACGGACTCAGACTCCATTCTTGTATTTTACTCAATATTGAGGCATTCTTTCGCCGCGCATTCTGCGCGCACCGATGTCGCAATGCACATCCGATCCGGCTAGAGCGTTGTCGCGCCGCGTTCCCGCTGGCGCTCCCCTCCTTCCCTTGCCCCTCCCATGTCGCCGACGGTCGCGTGCGCGGGAATCGTAGCAGTGTCCTCAGCCCCAGTTGTTCGGGACGCGGCGCTAGACTGCGGCGGGGGCGCTGCTTGGTTGGTTGCTGGCGGGGTATTTTCTTCCTGTTGCCAACGACAAGTGTGCAGGAAGCCGCCGCGCGAAGGCGATGGGGCTGCGCTGTCCCGTGCCCGCCACTGCTGCTGATTTTCCCCAGCGCAGATCGCGAGGTACGAACCTTGCACCCACGCTTCCTGCATGTGTTGCAAGCTCAGGCAGATGCGCTGGTGGGGCTGTCCGTGTCGTGTACGGCGGCGAGGAAGCGGCGGGAGAGCCAGTGGGGCAGCGTGGCGCTGAATGGTGCTTTGCCCCCGGTTTGCGATGGTACTGCCCACGGCGCACTTCCAAGGTGGCGCGTGATGCTGCACTGTGTTGCTGGCACCCGTATCTGTGTCGATACTATGGTGCTCTTCACTTAGTCACCGCCTGTTCGTGACAACCGAAATTCCTCCTTCAAAAAAAATCCGATTTCTTATCCCTCTTGCCAAAAGACTCAGTTCATCGGTAGGAATCTTTTCCGAAGAGGGATTTTTATTAGCATCAAAATTGAGGGAGTAATATTTTTGTGGTCGGCCAAATTGGGACTTTGTACGGAACTGTACTATCTACTGGTCAAAAGCCCTTGCTACCGTCTCGGGAATGCGCCTATGCGACTTGTACTTCTTCGAACTGAACATGCGGACGTGTAATCGAGCATCTTGAGTCGACATTCCCGCACGGTAAGCATCCATCCATCGAACCATCCGGTGTTCCCAACGCCGTATGCTTGAAACGGACACTGATAGGCTTTTGGCAGATTCTCCTTCAAAGTGTCGAACATGTAATCTGAGTGTTCACGAAGATACCGCTTTACCATCCCCCAGAAGAACTCGATGAAGTTGAGTTCGTAGTGGAATTTTGGCAGGAAAATACAAAGGTGCCCCGCTTCCTCAATCACCTCTTGAACACAGACTTCTGTGCCTTGAAATCGGGCTGAAGCTCGAGCAGTCGTTTGCAGCAGCACATGACAGCTTCGGGATCAGTGCAACTGCCCTTGCATTTTCCGCGCAGTTTTGCGCGCGTACACTACGAGGCAATACAAGAAAATATAGTGCACAGAATGCGGTGCCCAGAGGGCTACAGAGGTACGCACAAAAAAAACATTTTGACCAGCGGCCAATTTGGGACTTGTCCAAAATAGGCGGTGACTAAGCGACGGGCACCATAGCCTAGTGATCGACGTAGATCCAAAAAACAAGCAATGCACTTTTTTTTTGACAAATCAGCTGCTTGCGCCTCGTAACGATCGTATTCCATTGAGTCTCTCCAGCGTATGTATCCTACTTACTGTTACTACTGCTTACATTTTTTTCGCGATTTTACGCCTATTCTTGGTGCTCACCGTCGTAGACGGCGCCGAGAGCATTTGATCGCTGTGTTCCCAATGTGGATCCGCGAGCACAACGTGCAGCACGACGGCGACAGTGAAATCATCCGCTTGACGGATCTGCACCGTAGGCTTACCGCAGTTGGCCTGATACATGGGATGATATATCATGGCAGGTCCACCACAGTCTACCTCCAATACATCATGGCAGGTGGGACTTTGCCCACAGATGATATATCGTTCTGCCAGACTGTGGTGTTTCGTTCTCGAGTCTTTCGATCGCGGTCTAAATAATCTAATCTGGTCTCATACCGCCGAAAGGCCCGAAATGGGCGTTCAACGCGGGACGCGGAGGGAATCAGTACATAACTATGATTTACCGCAGACTCGAACCCGATCAGCCCGACCGGGCGATATGGAGGCTGCACGAGGTGATGTACTTACTCGCCGTCGATAGTTTCGTTGCTCGTTCCCTTCCAGGTGTCTCCGCTGATGTCCCAGGTGACGGGACCGTCTCTCCCGACTGAGTGATCGCAGCAATGGACAATTCTTCCAAGCCGTCGCCAGACGACTTGATTCCGGTCTCGTAGGCGGCACGTTGGCGCACTCCTTCTTCGTCCAGTCGTATCCACTGTTGGCGTCGATCTCATGAGCAACAATTTGTTTGGCATGATCTGCACTGCCCGGAGTAGGGGTGCGTTGCCAGTGTGGGGAGCTATTGTCGACCGCTGGCAAACGGAATAGCAAAGTTGAAAGGAGCACGAGCTGGCCGAATCCGCGCGATAGTCCGACAGCAAAATCCGAGAGCAGGCGAGTGAAATGCGCTGATTCCGCTCGTCTTGTCTGAGGCTGGATAGCTTGACGACAGGGGCCCGGGATTCTGGATTCTGGATTGTGGATTCTTCTAGATCGCATTCGATTGGGAATTCGAGGATCGGGGAAACGGCTGGAGGAAGGACTGACGGGCCCGCCTGGAGGCAAAACTGAATTAATATTCTTCAGTCAGAATCTGGTAGCTGGGCGCTAGGAGTTGAATCTTGATCAGTGTTGGTGCATGTCCTAGAGGAAGCCGAAAATGGGTAGGGGCCGACTCACCATCTGCCATTCTCCGACTTGCAGATAAACAAACCAAAAAAGTAGGAAACCGGAAGAGGAAGAGGAAACGGGGAAGGTGTCCATCCTGGATATCCAGCGACATTGATATTATGATTCAGAGAATTTGATGAGGAGAACTTGATGAGCGGGAGCGGGCGTAAGCAGCTACATGCACAGCTAGCATCTGTTGTCCCTGATACCGGCGCGAGCAGCGGCCAAATATTGTCTAGCACTGCCGGCAGCTTGTCAGTCTGAGTCTCAGCAGTTTTACGGTGCCTTGCGCGAGCCGTGGCGCAATACGCGGGCGCATCAAGATTCAAATACCGATGACACGGATACCCGCACGGTATGGACGTGGCAGGGGAGTCGTCGGCTAGTATGATTCAGAGGAACGAGGCCGCTATTCATGAGGATACCGGTAAATTTCTAGATGTCGACCTAGACAACTAACCGAGATTGTTACACCGATTTCTAGATGCGGATGATACCTTATTGGCAGTCGTTGATGTATCGTGGACGAAGGGAGAGCGGACAAGGAACGGGGTGAACATCGAGGAAGCCGGAACTCCTGGGGACGGGACGAAATTGGCCCACGCCAGCGGTTGTGCAGAAATAGCTGCTGCGGTTATTTGTTTGAATGTAACCAAGCACGATTCAAAGACGCACACAAGTACACCCCGCGCTCCCACCTCACGTCGGGCCCCGCCTCTCACTCCCCCGCCCCGCCCTCCCCAACATGCCGCTCATACCCTCCTCCAAAAACAAAATCTCATCGTGCCCCGCGTCCGGCACCTCCCGCCACCTGTCCGCGTCCTCGCCCGGCAACAGCCCCGTCTCCTCCAACACCCCCCTCAGCCACACCCGCCCCTTTACGGGCACCAGAATATCGTCCGCGCCGTACACGACGTGCACGTCAAGCGCGTTGCCCGGATAACGTTCCGCGATGCGCGTGAACGCCCCCTGCAGCACCGCAGCGGGGGTGGGGCCGGGACCGAGGGCCCAGATTGTGTCGATTGCTTCGCTATCATCGGGTGTGACGAGGGCGGGTGCGGGGGCGGAGGGGGACGGGGTGGAAGAGCCGGAGTTGCAAGACGCAGAAGAGGCGGAGCCAGAGGAACAAGAAGAGCGGGGGACAGACACGCTATCCCCCCCATGCAAACACACCAACGCCTCCTGCCCCATCGCCCCCCTCGCCTCGCGGATCCCGCGCGCCATCATCGCCTCGCGCACTGCCTCGTTGACGGAGCGGTGCAGGTATCCGCGCCGGTGCGGGGGTTTGCGCAGCTCGCGTTGCTCCTCGTCATCGTGGGTCGCCGTCTTGCCGAGCAGACCCGCACTCAGCCCGCCGCTCCAGCTGACCGCACGCGCGATGGCCGGGGCAAGCTGCACCAAGCCGCCGAGCGCACCGGGCAGCGCGTTAGGGAGGAGGGCGGCGAGGCGCAGCAGGGGCGAGCCGCTGATCTGCGGCGGGATAAAGGGACCGCTTAGCGTCCAGCTCGAGACGCTGAGCGTAGCCGGGAGGTGCAGGAGAAAGTGCAAAGCGTAGAAGAGCCCGGCGGAGTGCGAGATGAGGGCGAAGCGGGTGGTGTGGAGGTGCGCGAAGACAGCGAGGTGCGCGGCGTGCGTCCAGCGCGTGCGCAGCGCGAGCGGGACGCTTGTGGAACCGCCGCAGCCGGGCCTGTCGAGCGTGAGGATGCGCACTTGGTGCGCGACCGCGATGCCCTCGAGCAGCGCGGCGATGAGGCGGTGCCCGCCGAGGCCGTTGAAGAACACGATGAGCGGCCACTGGCAGGCAGCGTCCGGCGGGGCGGCGGTGAGCGCGTAGGTGACCGTCGCTGGCGTTGTATTCGATGCACCCGGGAGCGAAAATTCGAAGTCGAGGGAGTAGTTAAAGCGGGGGAGGGCGAGGTACGCTGAGGGGTCGGCGTCTAGCCCAGAGGGAGTGGGGGTTGCGGTGGTCATCAGGTTATCTTTTCCAGTTTTCGGGTGCTGCCAGTCCTGCTTTATAGGACAGGGCTAATCATGAGTCTGTGGTCTTGGACCTGGTGGATGAGCGCAGCAAAAAGAGTTAAGCGCGATCACATGTCTTACCGTTACTGCGGCAAAGTCAGTTCTCACGGTTCCCGGTTCGATTGTTTGCTCCTTATTTTGAGCACAGGTTCAATGGTACACGAGCGAGGCCTCGGTATCGTGAAGGATTTGGGTGGAGTTCGGGCGTGATATAGATATCACACGTTCAAGCCAGCCAAAGGTGTCAATCCTCGTTGTCGCCCCAAATGATGCGGCCTATTGCGATAGAATGCGATCTAAGAGTTGATCTTCTTGCCATGTCAGCTTTGAAGCCTGGGTTCTCAGTTAAAATGTTGAAAACAACACTGAGAAACGACAACCGAATTTCAACAAGCCAACAAAATAAAAAGCCAAGTGGTAAAATTCTCCGAACTTCCTTCACCTGAAGCTTGTTGGTTTTGAACTA
Source organism: Mycena vitilis (assembly GCA_029203975.1). Lineage (NCBI taxonomy): Eukaryota > Fungi > Basidiomycota > Agaricomycetes > Agaricales > Mycenaceae > Mycena > Mycena vitilis. Next base: position 335,553 of record JARGYF010000082.1, read on the forward strand.
GCTTATGAGGAGTTTTTCCACTCTTACTTGAATATTTTTCCGATTTTGCTATAGTGAGTTCAATTTTGGGCACTGGTGCGACTTTCGGCCAGGCAGTGAGCTGGAGCCGGTGGCGGTGCCATTGTCTTTGCTCTCTCCCGCCACCACCGTCGGAGCAGTTTGGCGAATCTTGTACGGTTAGTTCTACTTGGCTCAATTCACCGTTGGATCTGCACTGAATAATATGCGCCAGTATGCAATGGATCCAGTGCTTGCGACTGTCATCGATGGGAACCCCCCTCCCACCGATCTACAATCAAGGATTCAAGGTCCAGGGGACATCCGGAGCATGCTCGCTGCGAGCCAAGCAGAACTTGTGCAACTTGATGCAACGATTATCTGTGCCTTGAACATGTAGCGCTGATATCCCATTTCGACATTCCCAGTTGGTGGGATCGGCAGGCTATGTATCCCTCCGTTCCAACACTGGCATCAGGTGTTTAGGGGAGTGGTCCTGCTCCCATCATGTCCGTGTTTGTGCGCAGCCTTTGGTTCGACTTTGGCGGTTTTGGTTGACTTTTTGGTGGAATTTGCTGGAATCTTTTAGCCCCTCTGCTCAAATCGGGGAAGACGTAATACGCGGCTCGGAGGATTTTTTACTGACTTCGACCGGGAAAAATGCCCTGGACTTGAATTTTTTGGCGCGGAAAAACCTAATCCCGCCGAGCCACTACGCCCGCGTCCATAAATGGAAATTTTGAGTTACAGTGGGATTGAAGTTGAATTTTTTTTAGCAAGTTTTAGGTTTGTCTTGGCGTGGGAAACACTCAAGGTATACCGTATGAGTGTCCGAGCAAGCGCAGAAAGGTTCACAGTCCCTACAGGATCTACGGTGCATCATAGTCTAAAGTTCCGTACTTGGCGTGTCTGGACTCGCCCCGGTTGTCCACGCTCGCCAGAAATCACGTGACAGTTACAAGCCATTTTTGGAAGCATGCTTGAGATTTCTAGAGTCCACGGAGGCTCGGGGACGCCGCGATATGCAGAAAGGTGTTTTCCATAAATTCCGCTGCCCGAACGTTCGCAATCACCAGGTACGTATTTTCATCAAACCCACACTATGGTGCATCAAGGATCTAATTTTACAACGCCTTGGCGCTTTGCTACCGCCGCGTCTCGTCTCTCCGGCAATATTTCTTCCGAGCCAAGTTTTCAGTTTTCCTCTGCTGTGCCCTCCCATGCACCAGAATGCATTCCATAGCCTATCTGAAGACTGAAGATCAAAGTTTGAGCTCGAAATCTGCAGTGTTGCTCGCAGCAGACGCAAAATACCTCCCGGCCGCATTCAACATCTCCGGTTTCGGGTTATTGTACAACAAGTTCCGCTCCACAGGCGCTTCCGCAGCACCGTCGCTTACCTCTGACTCAGTCAGCACTCTTCTCACGTCGCGGCTGCAGTCCGGCATATAAACCCTCCATCTCCCGGCCAATCCAGCATTCCCTCCCTTTCGCCCCACTTTTCCCTCCTTTCTCACTCTGCCCACGACCATCGGTATCTCTGTGTCACTGAGACTCAACACCGTGACCACCTCCACGCTGTTAGCTTGGGCTCTCCGCACCTACAACCCGCTGTTTTTGTCGTCCGAACTCGTTCACCGAACCATCATGCCGGCGCGGCATCGCCTTCCCACGCGGCGGCTCTCACATCAACCACCACCACGTCTTGACCACGTCGCGCGCACCTCGGTCCACCACGGTATGTGGCTACTTTTTTTGACTCTTATAGCTTTATCCTGATGCTTACCTACCCCTCCTAGGTCCACTTCGGTCACTTCAATCTCTATCCACCTCAATCTTGGCGAGCCAAATTGCGTGTATGATTTTGGTGGGACGCTTGGCATACGGTGTGTTGGGGGTTCGATTTCACAGCGCCATTACATTGCTTATCATATCATTAGTATCAGACTTCTGGTTCGCTAGCCTCTATCGTGCAAACTTCACTTCGTCGAAGCTCTTGCAACTCTCCTCAAGCTGCCTCAACTCCCTACTCAAGTCCTTCAAGACTTCACCTTCAATCCTCCTTCGCATTCTTCTTTGCTCTTGATTCAGCTCCGATTTTGTGCTTCAACAATCTTTTTGCTCGCGTCTCTATGCTTCAAAATCTGCCTTCTGGGCTGCTCGGCGATCCAGCAAACGTTTTTTTTTACCTAATCCTCACTGGTCCTCCGTGGCTCCCTGTTTTACCTCAAGCTCTCGCTATTACACTACAAAACACTCGCTCTATCAACCAGCTATACTCCGTTTATGCGCTTCAAATCTTCCAGTGAGGTCTTCATGCTTCAAGTACTCGCACACTCTGGGTTCTGTCTCGGGCTTCTCGGCGATCCAGCATTGCTCGTTTATTTCAACTAATCGTCCCCGCCCCTCTGTGATTTCTTGTCAACTCTTCAAGCTCTCGTCTCGCAAGTCTCATTCAAGCCCCGGTATTAGTCCGTTCCCGGGATCGTACGGTGTCGTGTTCAATATCCATTCTCTTCTCACCGTGATTTTAACTGACCGCTCGATAGATCGCTGCGTGTGTTGAATTAGTCTTGTGTAGTCGATTAGTTAGCTTTGCCTTAGTCAATGGCTCGTCCTTATCCTTCTTCTTTAAGTCTTACTTGACGTCAAACTGGTTAGGTCTCAAGGTACGTTAATCCGACTTAGACTTTCAATCCAGGCGCACTGACTTTTGTTCATTTAGAATCTATTTAACTTTGCATCGAGTCAACGCCCCTTCATGACACTTGTACTGACTCTGTTTCGACAGGTCTGTTATGACTTTACTCAGACTTGGACGTGCATCGAACCTGTTGAATGTGCGTCGTCCAAATTTTGACTTGACTCGATCTAGGCGCGCTGACCTTTGGTTCTTTCAGATGTATCCCACTTGTATTCACCCGCTTCGTTACAGTTCAAGGTCTACTGACCTTCTCACCAGAGCTGCAGACACAACGGCGACTCCGTTCGCTTTCGATTCGAGTTTCAAGGGTATGTACGTCGTAATCTGACTTGAATCGATACCTTTGGTTCATTCCGGCTAGTATCCAACTTGCACTTGTATCCAGCGTCTCTCCATCTCCCTTTGTACTGACCTTCCTTCCACAGACTTGGACGCGCACTTTATTACTTTACTTTACTTTACTTTACTTAGTTCTCTTCTCCACGCACCTCGGACGAGCTGGGTCCGGGTCTCAAGGTCCGTCGCTCAAATCTGCAGTGGCTTGATCCAGGCGTACTAACCATCGGTTCCGTCAGTCTCCAACCTACTGTGTTCAACGTGTACTTTACTTTGCTTACTGACATACCTCCTTACTCGCGTCGAACGGATTCGGTCTCGGGGTACGTCGTGATCTGATGTCTTGTCTTGATTTTGAACCCAGGCATGCTGACCTTCATTCAATTCACTCTTAATCCTAAACTCTAGACTGGAATGCGACGCGCAAGGTGAGCTTGCATCGTGTCCATTCAAAGTGTTGCCCGACTCACGGCCACTCTGCCTGGCTAAATCCTCCCCCACCTGCACCTGAAGCCTCGAACCTCAAAACTCAATCTCCGTGCGTCCCAACGCCGAAGGTAGTCAAGAATGAAGGTGTGATTAATATTCAGTTCAAATATTCAGCGGATCCGTTGCTTCGTTCACTGACTCTCGGAGTGCATAGGTATACTGCTATACTACATATTCCGAATCCGAATCCGACTTCGGTTCGAGATTTACTCGCACACTCACTCACTCACCCATTCGCTAACTAACCAAGTAACTTACAAAACTAACTCACCAACAGCTCTCTCCACCTCGGACGGCACCTCAACATTTGGAGCTCGCCCCGTCTTGATTATCGATTCCTAGACATTCACCTCAAAACCCATGCGTTCAGCTCAATTCTCCTTACCTTACTTACTCAACTCGAGCGCTTGCCTCTACCCGCAGATCCACGTTGGTTCGAATCCAAGTTGCGGCTCGGGGATCATGCCCCGATCCCATCCCCCAGATCCCGCGCCCGGTGCAAAACTCAACATCTCAATCCTCAATCCTCAACACCATGTCGAAGCTACTATATAGTTTCTACACACCGTACGCAGCGCACCCTATCATTTTCTTCGCAGCTACGCACTGCTCACGACTGGCTCCACAGAAATTCCCTCAAACCGGAGTCCGGAGTCCGGATCGCATTGATATTGCAGTCTCCTTGAGCAGGCGCGCTGATTTTCAAAGCTCTCAAATCTAAATCTATGGAATGTCACGCTGATCTGTTTATTTTTCTAGCTCTCTTCAAAACCTGCTTGCCCCGTTTACCAAAGGCGCCGACTCAATGTCCGTTCGCAGATTCCAGCTAACGACTTCTCAGGTTTCATTTTCTGTTCACACGGCTTGAAGGCTTAACCTCACCCGTAGTGCGTGCGTGCTCAATAGTTCATTTGAATGCTGCTGATTTTTTTTTCTCAGGTCGATCTTGCTCGCGTTGGTCCAAGATCAAGTTAGACTGCAAGCTTTCGAAAGGTAACTTTGACTTCGGATTCAATGCTGCTGATTTCATTTCAAGCTCTGCGTCGACTCGAATACACGGCAATGTAGCTACTGGAGATACGCGACAAAAACAAGTCGGTAGATAGACAGTCCGGAGTACGTAGTACAGCGCGTGCACGGTGCCGACCGACGGGCGGGGTCGGTGCAGTGGCGGCGCGGCTTGCAGGAAGGAAGGCAGGGCGAGCGCGCAGAGTCTGCGGCGTGGGTGCCAGACGAGCCGGGTGCGCAATGGCGGGGCGCGCGAGGCATCGGGTCGCGCGAGTCATCGCGCTGGGACGGAAGAGAAAAAGAGAAAAGGGAGGGAAGAGGTAGATGGCGGGCTCACCGCAATCGCTCCCAGCGGCCTTCCCAGCTGCGCGGGACGACACGCGGGATCGCTGATTGAGACGGCGAGGGCGCCGACGCCAGCGAGGAATCTGCGGGACGGGGGCAAAAGTCAGCGAGCAGGACTTAAGTGTAAGGGACTGGCGACGCACAGAATCGCAGAGGCACGGCCGTAGACATTCTCGACGACCCACTTCCAATTTCCAGCTCACCTCCCCCCCCGCCCGAATCCCCCTTGGACGCCCACCCGTCCGACAGAGAGGGAGGAACAGACGAAGGCGGCAAGAAAAAAGAAGACACATCCACGCTATCCCCCCCATGCAAACACAGCAACGCCTCCTGCCCCATCGCCCCCCTCGCCTCGCGAATCCCGCGCACCATCATCGCGTCCCGCGGTCGAGCGTGAGGATGCGCACACGGTGCGATGCCCTTGAGCAGCGCGGCGATGAGGCGGTGTCCGCCGAGGCCGTTGAAGAACACGATGAGCGGCCACTGGCAGGCAGCGTCCGGCGGGGCGGCGGTGAGCGCGTAGGTGACGGTCGCTGGCGTTGGGCTCGCTACGCCCGGGGGCAGGAAGTGGAAGTCGAGGGAGTGGTTAAAGCGGGGCAGGGCGAGGTACGCGGAGGGGTCGGCGTCGAGCCCGGAGGGAGCGGGGGGAGCGGTGGCCATTGGGTTGTCGGTTGACGCTGGATTTACGGCCAGTCGTGCTCGGCCAGTGTGCACCAGACAAGATGGGAGAGCGAAGCAAAAAGAGTTACGCGCGATCACGTGTCTCACTGCCGTAAAGTCCATTCTCACGCTTTATCGCGCGGTTTCGCGGTATGGAATGCACGCCCCTTCAAACCGCTTGCGTATTCCTCGCCCCGCCTGTGATACCATGTCATAATCATTCGGTACACACCTAAATTTGAACTTAACCCCAATTTAACCCAACAATCCACGCCCTAGCCTCAAGTAAAATCTTGTGTTGAAGACAGAGCCGCCACCGCTCCCATACTTAAACAGTTATAATTGTCCAATTCGCCTTGTTTGTCAAGATATCCGTTGCAGAACACCTTTTTTCACCAGCTTTACACACTTTGCAGCAACTTTGCAGGCCTAGTTTCACCGCTTTGAGGGATTCGTGAGTCGTAACAACGCAGAACATCGAGGGGGTGTACACGGTTTATTCTAACTCCAGCCTAACGTGCATTTACATGTATCACCAGCTTACGTTCAATTTGCCGTCAACAACTTCAGGCACCGTAAAATATTACATTTAACACCCGGGATATTTGGGAAGGCGAACGGAACGAGGCTGTGGCTCAGCGCTCAACGTGCAATCGAACCCGCGCTCGTAATATTGGTGTCGCAGCTATGCATTCAGTTGAGGAAGCCAACTCGGCGGGATCTCCTCGGAGTATCTACCTCGTTCGATCAGAGCAACGCCAACGCCAGGAACCGTATGTCCCGCATTCACATCCACACCGTACCTGTAATTATAATCAAACATATCCAATCTACACCTTCCACCCGCTCGCATACCCTGGACCGCCAATAACACCGTAAGTACACAACCCTAAGTACACAAGTTCGCCACACCGAGACCCCATTTCACACGCAACTCAGCCCGCTCCACGTGCACGCAAACCCGGATCACTCACTCCCCTTCCAAAATCCAAACGGCGTCGCTGATGTGCCCGTCAAGAACTCAACTAACACGGATCTAGAAAGTCAGAAAGTCAGAAAGAAAAAGAAATGTCAGTGAGGGAGTGAGGGAGTGAGTGCGTCGGAGTGAATGAATGAATCTAATGGAATGCGAGTAAGTGAATCGTTGAACAAAATTAGCGCACGTTCTGGGTCATGACGAGACTTGATTGACGGTGGAAACGCGGCTCAATTGAACTGAGAACTCAACGGGTCAGTTTCGAACGAGAGCCTGTGAATAAATGCATGAGTGAATCAGCTTGGGACGATCCAACGCGCTCACCTGCTCCTGCCCCGCAAGTCTCCACTCATCCTCAAAACCTCAAAACACAAAACCTCAAAACAACCCAACCCGACATCCTTCTCTCCCTCTCCCTCTCCTTCCCTCTCCTCCCTTTCCTCCCTTTCCTCCTCCCTTTCCTTGCTTCCTCAGCTATCAACGATAGCGCTTCGAACTCCAGACCCTGGCAAACCTCAAGGAAAAACTCAAGAATGACGTGCAGCAAAACCCCAAGAAAAACCAAAACCAAAACCAACGCAAATCCAAAACCCAAACCCAAATTCAAACCAAAACGCAAAACCAAACGCAACTCAAAACGAAGGTAGATAGCCTCGCCTGGAGGCTGGGAGGCTGGGAGACTGGGAGGCTGGGACGTGGCGAAAAGCGGGTAGGGAGGGGGGTTGAACGGAAGGGTTGAACGGAAGGAGTGAATAGAAGGAAGGATGGAACGGCTCAGGCCCGAGTCCGAGATGGCCGAGGGATGGGGATTCGCGACTGTGTAGATAAATGCTGGATGAAACGAAAGTGTGGGTGGAATGTAAGGGAATGGGAATGGGAATGGAAGGGCGAACGAGTAACGGAATGGAATGGAAGGGAGTAAGTATTGATAATTGATTCGACGCGCGGTTCACCGATAATGGCTCCCCGGCACGCCCTCGTAATCCTGCTGACGCGTTGTTCACCCCAGCTCAGTCAACCTCCGCCAAGGCAATCCGCCGCCAAGGCTCCTCCGTCGCCACTTTCTTCTTCTTTTATAGTTTCTCGCTCGCGCACGGACCTCTAAATATTTGCAGGTTGATTCGCGGGTCACGAGAAGAAAACGCGTTTTTGCGTTCCTCAGGATGCCCTTTTGGCGCTATCTCTCAGGCTCAAAGGTAGGTAGGTAATTACTGACTACTGGCTACTTGGCTCAATAAAATTCGATGCTTTAAAGGGCTCGAATGAGAAGTGAGGCTTACTTCTTCTAGGTGGCTAAGCTTAAATCTTGAAGAACAGTTAGTTCAAGGTACGTCCCAAATGAACTCCACGGCGTACCTTGCTCCATGAGTGCAACGGAACGCTCTGTCGCAGGGAAGCAAGGGAAATGAAGCCTGAAATGCTTCGAATCAGGCCTGACCTCGCACCTGTGCTAATTAGCAGGTTAAAGTCAAGTCCCAGAAAGTTGCGCTTTGGGAAAATCGTAAAATCATCCACACCTCATGCATCCAAGCCAATGCGCCGCAGGCAAGAAAATTCTGAAATGAACCCTCAGAATCGTTGCCAGAATGAAGGATTAAGCTTACTGACTTTGGGGTTTGAATATACAGCGCCCGCGGCCCGAAAAAATTGGCCATCTCTGCGACGAGTCCAAAGAAATTGGCGATGCCGTGGAATACATCGCGCGCCTGCGGCCGCAAAAAATCAGAACTTGCGACTGTGAACCAGGTATGATGAAACGCGTAATGGTGAGTGGAATATAATACTTACAATGGCGCCGCAGGCGGAATTTTTTGCATTTGGAGGCGAGAGTATGGACCAAGATGCATGAGATGGAGCACCCGCTCGCGTGGAGCCTAAAAGATTTGGGCTTTCTCGGGAGATGGTGAAGCTCTCGTCGATGTGCGGGAAGTAAGGCGATAATTTTGAGGATATCGAGATGATGTGCGTACTTGGAGTCCTAGAACCCCGCTCGCGGGAAGCCCAAAAATCAAATTTCGACTTTGGGGCCGCCGCGAGATTAACCTCACCACTATTCCAATTGTCAGGACTCTCGGCGCCGCTCCGCGGCGCCTCCGTGGCACGGAGAACACGCCAGCGAAAGGCTGCGGCGACCCACAACACAGTGAGGTCCGGGGCTGTGTTTGCCTGCCGGCGGCAAAAATCTTCAAAAAAAAAAGGCATAGATTAGCCGAGAGATGGCGTCCAGAGAGAACCAAAGTGAGGAGATACCCAAGAGATAACTGCAGGAAAAACCGCCTCGCGGGAAGCCCAAAAACTGAATTTTGACTCTCTTGGGCTTTGTCGGCTCAACTCTCAAGACTTTCGGCGCCGCTGCGCAGCGCCTCCGCGACCAGCAGGACATTACCCCGGCTGGACCCAAGCGTGGCACACGGCAAATTGAGGAAAATGCGTCAAAATGGAATGTCAGGAACGAAGAAAAGCCACGCTCACCAGCAGGTTGAAGCCGCTCGCGGGAAGGCGATATCTGGTGTTGGGACGAAATCTGCAGCAAAGAAGGGATTGTGCAGGAGAGACGGACAGGGCAGTGGTGGTGAGAAGGAGAAGGTGGGTGGGTGGTCTGTTTCAAGGACGTGTGACATGCTGTAAGAGTTGCGGTGTTGCGCAATCAGCCAAATACAATAGTACGCGAGGTGCGGCGGCCTTCTCGGACAGGGACATCACTTCCGCAAGATCGACATGAAACAGCAGCGCTCGCGAAAAACAGTGGTGATTTCACAGGCTCGGGCTCAAACAAGCTTGGACCGAAATCCAGAGGATGTGAGTATTGAGCTGTCGAGGAGCAAGGAGGAAGGCAGAAATGCACTGGAATCAGAGCTGGTAGAAGTTGGAGTGCCGCAGTCTAGTCGCGCTGGTCATTGTTGCCGAGTCGCGACGCGTCACGCTAAGTTCAGCCCTGAGATCAAAAGGCAACGATCCCGCGACAGCGGACGGCAGTCGGACTACAAAGCTCAAGCCAACTCCAAGCAACCGCCGCCGGAGGTATTGCTGCCGATGACTGCCCCAAAACGCAGCAATAGACTGCAGCAGGATCCACACTGACGCGGTTGGCCGCGGGACAGCAGGGATTTCCTTGCCGTGCCGTACCGTGCCACGCGATGCCAGCTTCGGGATCGGCAGGCTATGTATCCCTCCGTTCCGACACTGGCATCAGGTGTTTAGGGGAGTGGTCCTGCTCCCATCATGTCCGTGTTTGTGCGCAGCCTTGGTTCGACTTTGGCGGTTTTGGTTGACTTTTTGGTGGAATTTGCTGGAATCTTTTAGCCCCTCTGCTCAAATCGGGGAAGACGTAATACGCGGCTCGGAGGATTTTTTGCTGACTTCGACCGGGAAAAATGCCCTGGACTTGAATTTTTTTGGCGCGGGAAAACCTAATCCCGCCGAGCCGCTACGCCCGCGTCCATAAATGGAAATTTTGAGTTACAGTGGGATTGAAGTTGAGTTTTTTTCAGCAAGTTTTAGGTTTGTCTTGGCGTGGGAAACACTCAAGGTATACCGTATGAGTGCCCGAGCAAGCGCAGAAAGGTTCACAGTCCCTACAGGATCTACGGTGCATCATAGTCTAAAGTTCCGTACTTGGCGTGTCTGGACTCGCCCCAGTTGTCCACGCTCGCCAGAAATCACGTGACAGTTACAAGCCATTTTTGGAAGCATGCTTGAGATTTCTAGAGTCCACGGAGGCTCGGGGACGCCGCGATATGCAAAAAGGTGTTTCCCATAAATTCCGCTGCCCGAACGTTCGCAATCACCAGGTACGTATTTTCATCAAACCCACACTATGGTGCATCAAGGATCTAATTTTACAACGCCTTGGCGCTTTGCTACCGCCGCGTCTCGTCTCTCTGGCAATATTTCTTCCGAGCCAAGTTTTCAGTTTTCCTCTGCTGTGCCCTCCCATGCACCAGAATGCATTCCATAGCCTATCTGAAGACTGAAGATTAAAGTTTGAGCTCGAAATCTGCAGTGTTGCTCGCAGCAGACGTAAAATACCTCCCGGCCGCATTCAACATCTCCGGTTTCGGGTTATTGTACAACAAGTTCCGCTCCACAGGCGCTTCCGCAGCACCGTCGCTTACCTCTGACTCAGTCAGCACTCTTCTCACGTCGCGGCTGCAGTCCGGCATATAAACCCTCCATCTCCCTGCCAATCCAGCATTCCCTCCCTTTCGCCCCACTTTTCCCTCCTTTCTCACTCTGCCCACGACCATCGGTATCTCTGTGTCACTGAGACTCAACACCGTGACCACCTCCACGCTGTTACCTTGGGCTCTCCGCACCTACAACCCGCTGTTTTTGTCGTCCGAACTCGTTCACCGAACCATCATGCCGGCGCGGCATCGCCTTCCCACGCGGCGGTGAAAGGGTTGCCCAGGAGAAGCAGGAGGATTCAAGATAAAGTAGTTTAAATGCGAATGAAGACAAAGAGACAACAAAGTTGAATCTTTAACCAAATCCACAACAAACAACAAATCCTAAACACTAATGTTACTACTGTCGAGTTCGTATTGTAATGAGGGGAGCAGGTATTTAAGGGGTTGCTGTCTTAGACGTGTGCAGCGCGCGTGTTGTCCTGAGTGAATCAAGGCTTGGTAACCGAAGTTATAGCACCCTATTCGCAAAGTGGATTGTAAAGCGTCCAAAGCTATAGCCAAAATCCCAACTGTATCCAAGAGCCAAGGCTTTACAAGCCGTTCCAATTCCCAAGAGCCAACAAATCAAATCCCAACCAAAGGCTATACAAGCCGACACACAAACACAAGTCACACAATTCACAATCAAACAGGGGTCAGGAGTATCGCCAGGGGCGTGCAGGGATTTATATTATAACTTGGAACCGAACTATCTTGAGTAGCTTGGGTGACAAGTCCAGATCCAAACCTTGCGTTAAGGAGGGCCGTATAGCTGGGTGGCTGCCTCAATAACCGGGGTAGGATTCTGTACTGTACATGCCAGTGCTCTCGCTAATTTATACTGTACACTATAACGCTTACACAGAGAGAATTACATGATTGCGGATAAACGGACTAAAGGTGTGACAAACGATCGGGTATACATGTGTTTAAACTGAATAGAAGACGAGTCATATCGAGGGCCAAGAGGTCACAGTTGAAATAAGAAAGATTAATGACACTCCTGTGTGTCTGTCAGTTGCCTTGGAATCTATCTCGGACTTCGTGTGGTGCTTGAAGTCGAGATTAGGTCCCTGGTTCTGAATAGGGCCGTGCCCGTGGATGTGATACTCAGAACTGAAATCTACAAGGCTGCAGCTTTCAGTGAGTACCCCGCACTTCCTGAAGAAGGGCTTGAAAGGTTGAGTTCCTGGATTGGAACTCAAACCTTCCCGTTTAGA